>RPOG01000131.1:317958-432690 GCA_008086565.1 Thalassoma bifasciatum
GCCCCAGGGAGCAGCCAGGAAACAGGGGTGTGAGGAGGGCCCCCCGGCCCTACCTCCCCCGCTCCGTAGTGTGTAGATGGTTGTGTCCTAAAAGCAGTTAAAATGGTTAAAATTGAGGAGCAGACCGTCACGCAGCTCAGGGGGCGGAGCCTCCCAGATTATCGGCTGAGAGACCCCACCAATTAGCCCAAATTTCTTAGATAAAAAAGTGAAGTTAATGAGATAACGTAATCGTTTTAAACTTCTTATCTCAAAATTTCACATTTTAATCAAAATGTTTTGACTTTTTATCCTGTAATCTTGACTTTTGTTCTCATAATTTTGACTGTTATCTCAAAATTTTGAGCTGTCTTATAAATTCAACTTTTATCTCAGATTTGACTTTTCTGAAAAATGTGATGTTTTCTCAATATTTTGATATCATATTCTCAGAATTTTGACATTTTATCACAAAATTCTGATTTAATGTGGGTTTAAAAAAAATCTCAACAAAGACAACTTTTCATTTTTACTTTTCAATCCCTTAAATGGGCTTCTATATTCAACTGAAGTTATGAGTTCTTTTAGCAGCGTCCTCATGGAGTATTATACCAACAGACCAGCCCATGCAAAAGTACTGAGAGTAAGTAAAACATTTACTTTTTTAACCACAGTTATGATAAATAGAGCTTTCCTGTGCCCAATGGGATAGCCGTCCTTGAGGATACAGCTAAAGTTGAACTCGTTCTTCCACATACTTAACCCCCCATAAACGAAATAATTTATACATTAATGGATAAAATAACATAACATATAATCAAAAAAAATGCAATTCTTATTCATGATTTAAAGTTAAAACTGCTATATGATTCTGATTAAGTGAATCAATCTTGCTCAGTTTAGTCATTTTACAATAAGTATAATGTAGTACCTCGCTGTGATGTAAAGTCATTATTAACATGTTCAGTCATTAATCAACATATTGCTGAATATGAATCAAAGGAACAGTCATAAAAAGTAGGTCGTGATGAATCTAAGGTGTTAATGGGATTTATAAATCACAGTACTAATATTGTGTTAAAAATATTAACACATATTAATCGCACCAACTGTAATTTTGCACTGCGGAACATTTCTCATATTTTAGCACATTTTAGCTCATAGCTGCTGCTTTGAGCTGGTCAGGGAGTTTCGGCTGCTTTTGCTCCAGTGTAAACTTGTGGGGAAAGCGCAAGAAGTGTCCGCCACTTTGTCTATTGAACAGAGTCTTGATTATGAGACCTCAAAGAAAACTGTGCTTCGGGAATATGAACTTGTACCTGAAACTTACAGACATAAATTTTGAACCAGTGGCAACCAAACCTATGCCTACTTTGCTCGAGTGAAAAGTGTATTTTTTGACAAATAGTGCCAGGCATGTAGTGTGAAATCTGTCGAGGATCAAAAGGAGTTAATATTACTTGAGGAGTTTAAGAACTGTCTTCCCAAGTGAATCGCCTTGTTAATTAGATGAACAAAAAGTTTCCTCACTCACAAAAGCTGCCATTCTAGCCGACGAGTTTAACTTGACAAATAAATATGTTTTATTTTTGGCTCTGGTATCTCGCTGCACCTGAAAGAAACATTAGGTCACCAAAACCTNTTTTTTTTTTTAACCAAGGTCCCAGCCCTAATGAAACGTCATCATCCTCCTCAACATCAGTCCCTATTTCATGATTTCCAAAAGGCTACATCACAACAACATAGTTTACAAGGAGTGCAACTCTTACAGTTTCACATCAGGAGCCATGGACATGTTTTTGAGGTCACATGTAATGAGTTCTTTAAAGTGTTTTCTTAAAAGGAATGCAATCAGCTGGGAGTGAAGAGTCTGACTAGGTCTGCTGGATAGATATGAGTTCTTTTAAGTAACATCCATGAGGGAATGACACACATTTCAGGACTTGAAATAAGCTGTCTGGTTTGATTCCACGGACGTGTGTTTGCCATCATTTGGTTCGTTTGTTCAGAGAACAATTTTGAAGTGAATGAAAAACAGGACAACAAAATAACTCAGTGGTGAGTAATGTCACCATTTTTTAATCAGCCAACAGCAAGAAAAAGCTGCAAAGCAGCCCAGAAAAACTGTCAGGGGCTGCTGGGATATTTTTAGTGCAATACTGCCAGAGAGAACACCGGAGGGGACTAGCACAGCATTTATAAAACCACAAATTGCATTTGTCGTAGATGGGCCAGGAACCTGACGAGTGACAACTATGCATCATGAAGAAGGGCTGAAACTCTTCCTGATGTCAGCCTGGATTTCCTCTGACAGAATAAACATGTGCAGCTGAGACCACCTGCTATTCTTCTCTGCACTGAAATGCTGCACAACACAATAGTTCCACCAATGGACTGCTTTTCAAACAGTTAACAGAACCAGTGTTCTGTTCTGATCAAAAAACACCTGACTGTGAAGCTTCCAGACACACTCAGAGTGAAAGCAACAGAAGAATATCAGTTGACTTCCCTTGAAACCTGATTCTTAAGTGATTAAAGTTACAGGGAAGCTGCTCCTCAGGGCAGAAAGTTCCCATGTGAGTTCCAGCCCAGGGTGAGGGGATATCATAAAAGGACTGGAATATTTCACCATTTTTGGTTTAATCTGATCACTGAGCTTGACTATTTTTTTCCTCTCAGCCCAGAAGCTTTCTTTAGAAGCCACATCATTAGACAGATGCCCGTCAGAGCTCTAACACATCACTGAGCTGTGTAATGGGGCTCTGACACATTTAGTGTGCATCATTTGTACCAAGAGACTTACAAGATACATTCATGACATTGGAAGGGTAGATAAGTGTTCTAGAGAGAAAGAGATGGATGCTTAATCACCACACCACTGTGGCTGCTAACAGCCAGTTTTCATATTAGACAAAACTTCAATTAGATCCAAGTGTCCCAGGTGACGGCTCCCATAGCAACAGGCAGAGATGCCTGCAGTGTCACAGCAATATCTCACACTGGAGTCTTGTTGTATCATCTCGAAACAGTCAGGTCTTTTAGACCTTAACTAAGGCTCACAGAACATGGAACTCTCTGTCAGCCTCATGCCAAGAGGAGAGCCGCAGTGAAGATAATAGTAATATCCCACATAACATCATCACTGTGGTAGAAGTGATGTAACTGTTACAGGACATGTCAAAAAGATTGCAGTTGACCAGTTAGTCCGGTTAACAGTCAGGGTCATTATCACAAACATAGCCTCCTTTTTCTTTATCTGCAGCAGTAATGTTTGACAGACCGGCAACTTTCTGTATTTTGACCACTTCATTTGCCTTTCGCTAAACCTATAATTAACTGTTGATTGATTAGCAATCAACACCCAACCCTTTCCTCAATGAAAAATTGTACTGTTGTAATTTGTTTTAGCTAACTGTCTTTCATAAATTTGCAGGAGTAGAAATCATTAATGTTGTTTGGGCTTTTACCTTGAAACTTTTCTCAAACCTTCTCTTGAAAATGTACATAAAAGTGATTTCACTGCTTCTGTTCCCTCTGTTTAAACTAGATTAGACCGCGCTCTATCCATAACAGAGCCACTTAAGATTGTGTAAACCAAACCTGAATATTTCCACACAAAGATAAACAGCCCTTTTTCATAGATAAAGGTTTCTATGGTTGTGGATTAGGACCAAAAGAGTGGGATTAAAGTCAAAATATCAAGAATTAGGTCCAAATTACAAGAATGACATTGAAATGATGAGAAAGGAGTTGAGATGATGAAAAAAAAAAGTGGAAATGTTGAGGAGAAAAAGTAGTGCATGGGGTTAAATTAGCTCCTCAGCAGCCAGAGGTGTGACTGACAGTAGCAGCAGCTACTGGAGCTTTTAGTCAGGTGAAATAGTAAGTTTCTGAAATGATGGACCTGCAATCTTTATTGATGTGTGTTTCTTTTCCAGGACTTTTAAATGCCTTTATTCAAACTTTGATCTAGAAATTAAATTTCCATGGTATTCTTTATATATCTATTTTATCCTTGACATTTCAATTTATTCTCCTTATTTTGACTTTATTCTTGATATTCTTGATATTTTGGCTTGAGGCTTGACTAGTCAAAAATAATTTTCTACATCAAAATTTCCCCCCTCCCACATTAATGGGTTTCTATGGAAGTGGGATGGAGAGAATAATTTTGGGAAAGTCAAGATGACAAGAATAAAGTTTAAATTTGAGAATAAAGTTGAAAAACAAATTCGAGTTTCAAGTCAAAGTGGTGAGAAGAAAGTCAAAATACTGTGGAAAAAGTTGAAATACCCTTCCCTGATGTTTACCTGTAGTATGCTGGATGAAGTGAACTCCACTGTGGTAGCAGCTGCTGGTACTGGGGCCGGAAAAGACCAGACTGGGGGTACTAGCCTACAGGTGTCAGAGTATCAAGACAGGGTATTTTAACTTTTTCCCTCATTATTTTGACTTTTTCCCTTAATATTTTGACTTTTTTTCCATCATTATTATTATTTTTATTCTGATGTTGAAAATATTTTCAACCTTATTCTCAACATATTTACTTTATCCTTGAAATTTTGATGGTAATGTTGGTTTTCCCAAAACTATTTTCTCCATCACATTTGGCCCCAATCTGCTCCCATAGGTTTAAATGATAAGAATAGAAATAAAAACTTGTACAAATAGAAAAGAGGGCAGTTTACTGGTTTTGCCTACCAGGGCGGCACTTCAGCACTTCACCAAAAGGGCACTTTGGCAGGGTTTTTTACCCCCTCACCCAAAACAAAACAAACAAACAAAATAAAAGAAACAAAAAAAGAATCATCCTGCAAGACTTTTATGCAATAAAGCAAAATGAAACCAACCCATACACAGGAAAGTCTATTACTAAACTCTGTCTTGAAAGAAGATTCTGTTGTGTAATTTGGTGTCATGCTTGCGGTTTCAGACTTTGTTTTTTTAACCTTGCTTGTGTGAAACCCTTCTCTCTGCTTGTATTTCATTAAGCTTCTGAGCACATTGTTAACTTTGACACCACATGTATGATGTATGGTATTTATTAATTTCTCAAGAGCATTTTCCTCTCTTTTTCCTGTTGCTGAATCCCCCTCCCATGCAGTAAATCTCTCACATTAATGGCTGAATCTACACCCCTAAAGTGGATTACCATGGTTTATTTTACATTACACTCCGTCAGGGAAGCCTGTAGATGTATTTCTTTGACAACCAAACTCAAATCCTTTCAACATCACCCACAATAATCTCCTTGTACATACAGAACTTCCTCTCCTCTCTGGCAGCTTAAAGCCCTCCACTCCACAGCTTGAGCAGAAATCTTACTTGATGTATTTTCTGTCCCTGCAGGGGGAGCTTGACTTCCCACGTAGGTGATGTCCATGCAGGACGGGGCAGAAGGTGACGCTCCTGAACAGCCCATCCTCACTTTGTTCCTCCAGCCTCAGCTGAGGCATGAGATTCCTAAAAGCCATGTTCTCTGTCACAGGTTTGTGCACATAGGAATAATTACCAAACTCAAAGCTGTGCTGATAGTCTGCTCGGTGCAGGTACACGACCTGTGACCCACTGAGGCTATTATCGTACAAAGGGAACGTCTGTGCTCTGCGCTGCAGGCTGAATGAGGAGCTGCAGCTACATTCTGCCAGAGTTGAGTCTCTGAATGATGCAGGTGTCCTCCAGAGGGTCACTCACTTTCACTTTGAGCAGTACTAGTTATAAGTGACATATAACAACTTTTGGAACTTAGAAAAGATAATAGAGAGCTTGAAATAGTTGGAAAACTCATTTTATCCATATTTCCTTGCATTGAGAAGCTTTGTGTCTCATAATAAGCTTTTAATTAGTTTCAGATATAAATAAAGATTTGTTTTCCAAGTTTAAGCTGAGTCTATTTCTTGAAACACGAAGATTTATCTTTGACATACGACTCAATAGCTTAAAACTCGGATGACAAGTAGTAGAAGCTTGTTTCATCTGAGAAATGATTAAAATGAAGATATTTTTTAGACTGTTTCACTCAATAAGATACTAAAGTTGACCCATCTAGAAACAAGTTCATATCTGACTGAATGATAAACAACAGAGATAAACACCTTTTGAGTTTAAAGAAAAGCTGTTTCAAGTATGACTTGAGCACGAAGGTGAACACAACAACAACAGCAACAACAACAACCTTAGCTGAGAGCCTCTCTTCAGAACAATGATTGATCCTTTTTGTCTAATTTAAAGAGCATATTGCAGGTTAAATACAACTTTAAATAAAATCTTAGGAAAGATACTCAAAAATCATGTTCCAAATGAAATTTTGAAATTAGTGAACTACATAGTCTCCTGGAGACATTTTTGTTTAGTTTAGTTTAGTTTAGTTTATTAGTTTATTCACACACATCAACCTTGGCGAGCGCTGATACACATACATGCATACATATACATATACATATACACATACATATACATATGCATATACATATGTACAATAGTTGTCACAGTGGATGTGTGGAAAGGGTGACCCCAAAGAAGCTATTTAAAGCTTGCAGCAGGGGGCCCGTTTTCCCACAAATAAAGCAGGGGCACACAAGTAAAACAACAACACAAATACAGACGGAAAGAAAAGAAAACAAAAAGAGAAAGAAAATGAAAAAAGAAACGAAAAAGTAGCAGACGACCCTGATATTATTCGTGGATGCAGTGATATAACCAGTAAATCAGAGATACTTAGTTAATAGTAACTGTTTTAGTTTTCTCTTGAAGACAGAGATGCAATGTGACGTTTTTAACTCATTATCAAGCTCATTCCAGATCTGTACCCTTTTTTTTAACTTCCACATTAGAAACACAGGCATTGGGCTGTTACGTCATTGAGGGGAGCAACTGCTGAAAACCCCTCAATTTAACATCAATATCTGAAAACAGCCTCATCCTCTTAATTTATGCCTTTTGTTGCAAATAACCTAAAAATCAGGGATTGACATATTCTACAGCCTGTATTACACCATGTTAAATGTTAACTAAAATAATAATAATAATAAAAAATTACCTGCTTTATGCTCGTTAAGTTCATTTCACACGTATGCTCAATTAAAAGATATTGAATCATCAATTGCCTCATTTTTCAATTGGACAGACCAACAGCTTTCAAAATTAAGATCCTAGATAACATTCTGTCCTCCCACTTTCCCCACTTAATATCAATATAAAAAATCAACTATTTTAATTATGTGATTGTTTAAACATCTGGCGGCTGTTTATGCTGTGTTCAGTGTTAATGTGATGACATTTTTAAAACAGCAATAAACAATGTGATTCCTCCAACTCAGGCTTTTTATCATCTCAGTATAGGAGATATTAAAGGAGCTTGATTAAGTAACTGTCCCTCTGAGCTATAAAGGTCAGAGGAACATGATGTGAATACATGGTCAGTAATTGTCTGTTTTTTTCAAGGTGCTCTGATCATTACTGGAACAGTCAGAAAGACCTGGATGCAGATAAATAGAGGGGGAAAAAATCCCATACCAAGTCTGTGTGCTACAACTACAGTGTTTAAGTTGAATCACAGCAAGAGAGGAAAGTTGAAAATAGCACACTATTAACCTCTATCTAAATTTATGGCAGCTGAATAATTGGTGTACTTGTCAGAGAGGAAAATATACTCTGGATGTGGGTCACGGAGCAGTGTTCATTAGCCAGGGATAATCATGGCAAAGACACACAAAGCAGTGGTCTGAAGTGTTATGAATACGGATTGATGAGAGTGAAACCTAATTAAAATCTCTGCTGGTTTAGTGGAATAATGTGTTGCTTCAGCGTTCTGTTCAAAGCTGATTTTTAAAGATAAGAGCCTTCTATTGAAGTGGGCGTAGATTAGAGGCTTTATTGAAGAACAAATGGAAGTGTGTAGACAGCAACAACCTTCAGTTCTGCTGCACTCCAGATTGTAGTTTTATTGTGTAGCACTTGGTGCACATATCTGCTTCCAGCAGAGGGAGCTTTAAGCAAAGACACATGCTTCCGTGCAGCACCTGCATCCAGTGAGACCCACTAAATATGTCAGTTCCAATCTTCTTTTGAGCTCCTTCAACAGCCCTTTCTCCCACCAAACACTCCAAACAGTGCGCTCCAAAAATGTCTACATATGATTTTCTCAAAAAAAAAAAAAAAAAAAAGAGAAAAGTTTGTAATTTTTGAGATGGCTGAAAATTGCATGTGGTGATAGGTTACATGGCTAATGTCAGGATGTTAAAAATATCACTCAGTGTTTTAAACTTGGATGAACTAAAAATGATGCAAACTTAGTTCAACTCCTGTAATTAGACCACTGTGTTCCAAAATCCAGCCCGTTGCTTATATAGGTTACACACGAGATTTCTAATCAGCTAATTATTATGACTGATTATGCTTCACGTATGACTCATGATTTCTCTGATCTCATTAAGAGCCTATCAGCATCTCAGATAACAAGAGTGCTCTCACCAATCAACACCAGGGGGTGCAATTATATAAGTGACTCCAATTATGAAGGCCTTGTGAGGAAACTTTAAGTATTTACTTTGTAGATTAAACAGAGAAACCAAGAGCGAAATGTGATTTGGACTTAATCAGGCCACAAAGCTCGCTCGCAGCTAAAAGATTTCTTATCTGCTTGATGACATTTTATTAATTTTCCACTGGGGCTAATTGGAGTGTGAGCGTCCGTGTTAATTCATGGTTGTGACACATCGTGCTATTGGATGAATTCGCAGCATCAGTGATGTGTCTTAAATAGGTGCAAAATTTGCAAATGCAATGGCTGTTTTCTGTAGAGCGTAAATAACACTCAGTCTGGAGCATGTATAATTCCCAGCTTGAGTTTTCTAAGTGTCCATGTCAAAAAGCAAATGACGTCAAAGTAGCATATGCAGGCATTGATAAGTCCATGTGCATGTGTGTGGGTGTGGACATGCCAATGAGATGGGCTTATGACAGAGCCATCACACTTGGTTAGTCATGTGGGACAGTGGGCACAGAGGCGTGGAATGAAGACGGGAGAAATGTGATCTGGCCTTGAAAATTTCATCTCCCTTAATATGGGTGCAGCGTTTTGAAATTATGTAAATGAACACACAGTCTGAAGCCAACTTCTCCACAAACAGATGTCAGAGAACACAGTAGAAATTGTTTTATTCCCTGCAGCTCTTTCATGTGCATTCAAAGTATTATTTCCACTTTTTCAACCCACTTAAGTGACCTCTCCTTGTAGCTTTTGTGTGTGTTGTTGAAACAGAGATCAAGTCACCTGTGTATCTTTAACAAGAGTTGATTCGGACCCTCCATCTTGGCAACTCAATTGATTGCCAACATAAGAGGAACTTTCAGTGGAAGGAGATGAATGTCAGTCAATAGGTGCCTGTCAAGTCAATGCACATCACTGACCTTGTTGCCAAAGGCTTGAGGGTCACATTAAAAAAAAAAGGAGGACTGAGAGAATATGCCCTCAGTTGTTTTCATGGATCATGAACAGCTAGTATCTGCAATTTAATGTTTGTAAATCTGTTAATTGGTTTAAACTGTCTTGTGCATGGAAATATCGTTTTTGATCTTAATTTTTAGACCTTTCTTTCAACAAATGCTGCGCTGCCTCACCATTGTTTTATGAAATACAGTGGCTGGTAGGGGTCAAAAGCTTGACAATTGCTGAAACAAACCACATATTGATAAACTTGCATTATATTCATAAACACTGCACATTCAAAAGCAAATGCAAACGTCTGAAGCAATTGCAACAAAGAAACATGTTACAAAGGCAACAATCGTGCTGTGAGAAGCAAAAAACCGCATGAAAGAGAGTCAGACAAAGGTTACATAGGTAATTCTGTAACAAAGTTTAATGACATTTTCGGAGAAGGATTACCTTGCTGTGCAGTAACTTGTATCCACTTTCATACAGCGTAAAAGAATCCCGCGACTCGCCTTGTCTCTCTCTTGAGCTGTACCACAGAGCGCCCCCCACAGGCCTGGAGCACCACTGTGCTCTGGTTATGTGTGTTTTTGACTTAAGTTTAATTTCAGTATTTGCTGCACGTTTGATGTTCAAGCAGTTGTTTTGCTTCCTCTGCCATAATCCACCAAGAGCAGAGCACTGCAGAACTTTGCAGGATACGGTTGCAGGGAAAATCTTCCCTTTACAGGCATTAACACGTTGCTGATCTCACACCCCTGAAAATAACAAAACACCAATTTAAGACTTGAATTGCATCATATTTGAGGTGCTTTTGTAGTTTCTCAATCAAAAATGACCAATTTGAGATCTTCATAGAATGAAAGTTATAGTTCAAGGATCACCACGATTGAAATACCCCATCCTGAAGGGGACATTTGTGATATGTCATTTCATAACAACCCATCCAAAACAGTTTTGTGACACTTTCCACAAAAGCACAACAAATGTCCACTCCATGGCAGCTACATAAAAAGTTTGACTATCACCAAAGACAGTTGGAGTAATAACTTTGCAGCCATGTCTGGACAAATTTGTCGTGTGGATACGTCTTGTCAGGGTTGCTATAGCAGGATAAGTGAAAACTTTCACTTGCGTTCAGAGCTGTAGGGAAACCTACATATTTTGGATCAAACAGCCTGACCATGCTAGATTAAGGTCACTGTGAAGAGTTTTCAACTGACAAATTGAAATGAACAGAGATGCTATTTCTGACTCTAAGCAACCAAGATTGTGATATATATTGGGATTTTTAGTGTTAGAGGGGTTAATTGTCACAAGATGGTTCACAGCTAAGTGGCAACCCCCGCTCTGAAAATAAGACAGTGATGAAGTGCTAAAGTCTGCAGTTTGTCAAGTGTCTGCTGGCTCCAGAAGAACTGGAAACCATACACACAAAGCCAAAAAGCTGTTTTCACAGCAGAAATGAACATGTTTACAAAGAATGTGCCTTGTCTGAATGGTTGAATCTGATAATGACACAAAATGTACAGGAGGTGAATGAATACAACTCCACCCAATCAATGACTTGGTTTACATGCACACCATATTCTGATTAAGGTGCATATTCTAGTTAAGGTGATACTCTGGATAAGGTGTTTACATGCTTCAGAAATATTCTTATGTACATATTAATCAGCATATCAGTAATGGTCATAGAGTCATGACAAGATGCCATCTAGTGCGGTTCTTTAGAAAAAAATAAAAAATAAAAATAATAATAAAAAAGACTGTATTAGCGTTTCCACCAAACAGTCTAAGATGTTTGCTTTTGCACTTTCATGTTGTTGAAAGCCCACATCAGCTTCATTCTCTGGTGCCATCTCCAACTGCCTCTGTCCAAGACTTTTCTCTATTTTCTCTATATACTATTCTCTATTCTGTGAGATACTTAAAACTGGTTGGATTTGAGCCACTGTGCTTGTTTTGTTTTTGGCTTTAGCATACATGTTCTTTAGGGGTTTCCATCCAGTTTTCACCTGGTCAGTAGTACACTAAAAACCTTATTCTTTAACCTTGTCACACTCTCTTAAAACAAGATACATTATTTTGGTGCTTTTACCCAACTACAAAAGCCCTCTCATTATTTGATTGCTTTACTTTGTCCCCTGTACAAGTGTAAGGCTTTTTTGCTTTCTCGCCATGTTGAACATGCGCACAGGTAAACAAATTCTTCAAAAAGATTACCAAAAGCATGTTCTGACTGATACAATTACATGACCCAATATTTGGTTTGAAACATTGAAGCAAGGTCAGTTTAGAGGCTGCACGGTGGCGCAATGGGTAGCGCTGCAGCAAGAAGGTCGCCGGTTCTATTCCCCATTCAGGCCAAGTTGTCCCTTTCTGTGTGGAGTTTGCATGTTCTCCCTGTGCACGCATGGGTTCTCTCCAGTTACTCTGGCTTCCTTCTGCAGACCAAAAACATGCCCAGTAGGTTGATTATTCTAAATTCTATATCTTAATTGCCCGTAGGTGTGAGTGTGTGCATGAAAAGTTGTTGGTCTCTATTTCAGCCCTCTGATTGACTGGCATCCAGTCCAGGGTGTACCCTGCCTCTCGCCCAGTTACAGCTGGGATAGGCTCCAGCCACCCGCGACCCTGAATAAGACAGAGGGTTAAGAAAATGGATGCACAGAAAATCAGTATAAATAAAAAGGATTCTACTTATTATTTTTTTATTTTTTTTTTATCAGAGGGGGCACCTAAATGGAGACAAAGTTCCGTACGTGGGCTTTGAGGGAGATTACTATTGATTGATTTCCAGCATAATACATACCAACTCGCTGAGTCTTGAAACTTGGAGGAGATAGTAAATCCATTTCATTGCTATTGGAGCCATTTATAACCACTACATTGTCATCACTTGGTAGGGCAATGGAGGACTTGTTTTGAGCCTGTTTCGTCTTTGACTGCTACGCACAAGGATGTTACATCAGCTGTTACAATGGCTTCAACTTTTACGGGCTAAAAGTCAAATACATACACTAAACTGTGAGAGCAATTTGTGTTTTTGCCTCTCGCCTTCAGGTTTCAAGTCATCTGACAAGTAGGTCATCTAATAATGCTGTTGACAGCTGTCACATGTCACTCCTGTCAGCCAACTCATGACTGATTTCTTATTATGTACATGGGAACACTCAGAACCTAATTACGTGTTTGACATGGGGCTATAACCTCATCAAATCCAGTCAACAAGACTGAAAGTTACATCAATAGATTCTATAACATACTACAATGACAGGGTCTGACAAAGTAATGAGAACAATGTCTAATCAAACATGAAAGAACAAGACATTTCAGTTGTTAAAAATCAAGATGTGACAACAACAAGTAAGTTGTCATTGAATATTTTATTTGCAAATGAAAGAGTAATAACCCAGAAGTCGTAAAAATATACATTTTTTTACTTGTGATATTTACATGGATTGTTTTCATCAAACAATTGAACAAAAAAATCTGTACCATTTTACAAAACTGAAGAGAAGCCACGGCAGAAAAACTGATGAGTAGAGAGAAAACAAGAGTGTCTTACATTTCCCTTAAGGAGCGCCGCGCTGAGCTGAGCGTGTCCCCCCTGACATCGAAACAATGTAGTCAAGAGAATACGGCCAACAACACAGATCTCACACAGGCCGGTGATGAGCACAGCACACATAAAAGTGCAAAGTACATGGATGATAAATGTCAAAAAAAGAGAGAAAAAAAAAAAAAACCAAAATAAAGCTTCATAAAACTTATGTGAACATATATTTACAATTGCAGATTTTATCCCTTTTTTTTCTTCTTTTTTGATCATTTTTAGCTGAATACAATTATGTTACATCAAAGCAAAGCATTCCCATTCATCTGCTCAATCTCCATTGACATGCAGGTACCTTTGCTTTCCTTATTGAGGTTGACTATAGCCCCGATCATTTCCAACTTTAAAAGCAACTATACATCACATTCTTCTCGACTGACGCACAAGGCCAAACCATGTCCTCTGAGCATCTCTTTGCCCCGCTCAACAGCTTTAATCAGAAATAAAATTGCTTCAGAAAACATAAAACACTGTGGCTACATAAGATTCATATTCTGATCATATAATGCAAGATAAGCATGAATGGCTTCATGTTTACTGCACCTCTGAGTGTTGATAACAAGACAATATATAGTGCTGATGGATACTGTTTCAAAGAATGATATTACATGTGCTGCTGACACTCTCAGGTGTGTGAAAACAATCCTGCTCTGCGCTCTACTGAACAGACAAAAGCTCCTTAAGATTCATTTGTTTGACAGAGCGCCAGTTTGTTGGGCCTTAGAGCCGCACACATGCAAAGGGGAAGAGATGCAACGCAAAGGCTCATGAACTGGGGAATCTGCCACCTGAGACTTGCAGTTGCTTGGAAAGCAAATCAAAAAGCTTGGAGGAATTTAACAGCTGGAAGACTCACATCCCATCCTCCACCTCCACTGCTACACGGTGGAGTGGAATTTCAATGGTGAGAGCCTACAGCCCTGGCTCAATATCAATCCCTTTATGGCTCCCCCAATTCCCAGTACCACTCAGAGATTCCCATGGAGCAGAAAATAAAATAAGATAAAAAAATAATTGAAGTATCTGCTATACACACTGTTAGAATGCATAGCAATGTCTGTCTTTCTGCATATGCAACTGCTTACATGTGGTTGTGTTTTGCTACAATAGCTGTCTTTTTTGTGCATGTGTGTGTCTGTCAGTGTATGGAATGACTGTGTGTGCATGTCCCCTGGGTGATGTAGACAGCCCCTTTCGGTGCCGCATATAGAATTGTGGATTCATCAGTCAGTCGAAATACCTCTAGACATCGGATCTATCCAATTGATTCTGAAGGAGCAGAAATAACCATGATTGCTGTTCAGGCTTTTGCTTGTGCAAACTGCATGTGTTTGTGTGCGCAAACTATAACAGTGCACTAGGCACAAAACCTGTGTTAACCGTGTGAACCTGAATGTGCTATGTGTTACCTGTTTCTGTTTGTGTATTTACAACTTTTTACCTCTTGTTAAAGAGTGCGTGTATGAGTGTGCCTTGAGATGTCATCAGTACTCCTGGGGCCGAGTGTGTTCTATGTTGAGAAACAGCAAGAGCAGGGAGGGAGTGTACATGTGGCCTCCAGAGCTGACAATAGTTATGAATTATGGACGTGCTTTATCTCTCGACACAACCCCCACAAGCAAAAAACATGACTGCTGTCTGTAAAGCCAAGTGCAATAAGCATATATGCTTGTGAAAACTAAAATAAACTCTTCCAATCTGTAGTCATATCAATTGAGATGGAGGTTATTTGCCTGACTGGATCCTTCTCACTCTGAATGGCTAACATGAGAATGTGTGGGTGTGGCCCAAGGGCTTATACTGAATTTACATGCACACACCCACACATACACACTCACACACATTCACATGCATGCATGCACGCAAGCACGCACACCTCAGATGCACACTCACAGTAGCTTCCCTGCTCAAATATGAACTGCTGTCAGAAATTGAATATAAAAGGCATTTTTTATCCCCCTTATCCTCCCTTACAGATGAACCACATGTGAATGTTTATCTGTGAAGTCAAACCACGTGCTTTCCAGACACAAGGTCGATTTCCAAAGAAAATTAAGATCTCTAAGTGGACAACAGTGAAGCAGCACGCCTTCTCCAAACAAATTCATTACAAGTTAAGATTTCAAAGGTTTCCCTCTGCTTAATGTTGGTGTCAGTAAATTGAATGGTAAATTTATCTCAGCGCAAAGGTCACAGAGCCATTACAATTAAAACAGCTTATTTCCTTTGATGGTCTAAACATGCCTATGAAAAATTCATGCCATTTGGCCATTTAGTTTTGCTTTATCTAGTGCGTGAGAGTGAATGTTTTTGCAGATTGGCATGTGGTGGTAATGCCAAATTACTCTAGTGTGGGGAGCAAACACCCTTGAAGCAGATTTAGCAGATTTTCTACTGAAAGAATCAATAAAACCTTGTGTAAATCCTGCTAAGACTTGTGAAGATATCTAGCTCTCATTCTAATTAGATGGAATATCAAAATATAGACCCATTTACAACCTACGTCATTATAAGGATGTGCAAACATTTTGGCAACAGAATCAGAATATAGCTCAAGGCATTCAGACAAGTAATTTTTCTTTAAACAGTTAATTAGAACTTTACATGGCATAAAAATGTTTGGGTGCTCCGTGGCCAGTTGTCAGAAATGATTGTTAACCATGGAGTCAACTTCTGTCTAGTTCTGACCATTACAGAGCTACAGGTGTTTTAGAGTCAAAGGTGACCATGCTAACTGGTGTCTCTCAGCTGGACAGTCACCCATTAACAGGGTCACACTTTATAATGAACACCAGAGATGTCTGCAACTGAGTTATAAAATATGTTTTCTGTATGTAACCTCAGTTAAACAGACTCAACCACAAATAAGGACTATGAACAGATGATATCCTAATACGGATTTTACTTTGAGTATTTCATAAGCTATCAGCTACGTGAGCATATAAACTATGATACTCAGGTAAAGGTGAAATTAATATTATCAAACTATTAATAAGTCTAATTAGTAATACTGAAATACCCAACCACTATTATTGTTACTCTAATAGATCTGGTGCAGTTCTCTGCCTGGATGCAGTTTCTGGCTCTGCTATCATGACCCAGGTCTCAGACTCAGCCTGTCTTGGGATTTGGAGAGTTTCTGGTTGGTACAATCATTTAATCAATATCATATCTTGATAATTCACTGTCTGGTAATACGAACAACAAAAAATGTAGCTATGAGCACTCAACATGCTGGATTTCTCTGCTAATAATGTTTGTCCACCAAATATCTGCCCACTTTTCAATGTCTTCATCCACTCACTGATTTCTCATGAACCTGTGAGTTGTCTACCATCTGTTAAATTAGTGATAGGTCTTCGATTGTGCACACATTTGTACCAAAGCACGAGGTTTGCGTTCACTTTTAGGTCACATGACCCTTCTGTAAGGGAAGTATCTCCCCCTCATGTAACCTTATTTATTAAATTAAATGACATCATGTGCGTATAACTATCTGTATGTACAATATAAAACAAGACTGATTACAGAATGTACAGTACATTGTCCAATGGCATACGATTGCTTTCTTACCATGGGTAACTGACTCTGCTTGGTGCTCCATTGGTTGCATCTGATATTTCTAGGGCAAGTTTGTGACGTCCTATCTCTTGGCGAGATGCCACTGGTGACCCTCAAAGCTGGATGTGAACAGAGACTTAACCACTGGTGTGCTGAAGATAAGGATAAAAAAGAACAAAACATCAAAGGGGAGAGGGATTGCAAAGGCACACTAGAAAGGCAACTTGCCCTTTTTCTGATACTTTCAGTCAAACTGCACTGGTACTGTCTCAAGAAAAGAACAAAAGGGGAATGGGGAGAAGACCAGATTGACCAATAACCAAGCAGGACTTGGTGATTCAGCGAGACAGCAATCGAGTGCCACAGCATTGTTATGAATCCAGGGAGAGACCTGACAATGATACCATAAACACCCCATAGAAGTGAAGTCTCTGGAATCACACTCCTCGCTCCCTCCACTCAGACAATGGTTGATGCAAAATTAAAGATAAGGGTCAACTCTTTGTGCCTTAGCTGAAATATTGGTTCAGTAACTTACAGAAAATGAGAAAAAGGGATCTACCATCTTTATACATCACACATTCATGGTGACAGATTTTGGTTTCAGTTCACAAGTGAAGCAGATAAAGAAATGATTAAAAAAGGAAACAAAAACAACAACCCATCCAAGGGATTGGTGGCACTTTTAAATCAGGATGAATGGACATACAACGTCTGTCACCCTTTACAACCTGTTCAGAGAAGAGACACAGGAGAACAGAAAGAAAATCAAAGTCATTTCAAGTCCGGCTGGTCTAATAGATGTTCATTCCCTATATCTAAAGTATATCGCTATAGGCCTTATACATACTATTAATCATTCAGGGAAGATATTCAGTAGCAGAAAAATGATGTTCATAGATGTCGACAGGGTGTGGATGGGGGGTTGACAACTCCATTGATTTGACTCCACTGTCACTGCTACATCCTTGTACCTGAAGATTCTCCTGCTGATTGGTAAAGCAGATGAGCTGTTTGTGGGCCACCTGAGGCAGATAATGCACGCACCAAGCACTGTGTTTGTGCACATGGATGGGCACAATCGGCCCAGCCAATGGGAGGCAAAAAAGGGTTGTGATTTCAGAGCAGGTGCAGGAAGCTGCAACCCAGAGGCGAAGGGTGGCACGAATCAGATACTCACCCATCACCTCTTTTCCCCCTCATCCTGGTAAATAGTAAAAAAAATCTGTTCCTATCTTACACTCTGGCACTTTCATCTTCCTTTTGAATGCCTTGCTAGGATCCATCTCGATTTTGTACGCAACAAAAGCTCAGCAGCTGCAAAAAAGAACTCGATTGGTACTTGGCTTAGAGTTTGGTTGTATTCATCATCCAGCATTTCCTGTTTACCTTTTTCACCCCTTTTCCTTCACGGCATGCCTAACCATTTGACTTGATAAATAAATAAAAGCTCCTCTAGGGGGCTCCTTCACTCTTACTGCACACTGCGCTTCCCTGTGTCTTTCACAGCCAAAAACAAGAACTCAGAAAATAAGTTCTGCCTTCAGCTACGAGACGCAAACAGTATTGCATCTCAGGTCTTGTTTTCTTCTTTTGTTTTGTTGGTTTATGCATTTCAGTAGGGCAAGCATGTCTTATTTTCCCTTTTTAAGTATGCATTCATTTAAAGTACTTTTGGACTTATAGTATTGATCCTTTTAATTACATCCTTTAACTAGTTGCATTTCTTTGTTTATGGAAGAGTCTCAGTCTTTAGGAGGGGGTTAGGGGGCTTGGGCTGGGACGGGAGTCTTGCATGGCTGCAGTTAGGGGGCTGGCTTTTAGTCCTACACAGTCTGAAAGGCCTTGGTCTGGGCAGGGACCATGAGGGTAGGGGGTGTGGGCCCAGACATGTTCCTGGAGTTGAATTTGGGAGTGGTGGGGGGCTCGGGGGTCTTGGGGGGCACCACTGCAGTGTAGGCTGGTGGGGACTGGGGGAAACCCGGAGGCTGTCCATTTTCCTTGAGAGTTGCTACAGCAGGTGGGCGGGGGCGATGACCGCGCTGGGCACTGTTGTGCACCATGGACTGGGTGGAGGAGGCGCCGGAGCGTGAGCTTCCAGAGCGGGAGGACGACAGGGAGTTGGGCTTCACTAGCTTGGCCTTGGGAGCCTCTGCGTCCTCTCTGTGGGCAGGAGCACACATGTAGCAAACAAAGTTAGGTTCTATCCTGAAATACATGCAAAGACACAGAAAATCTCAGAATAAGCACGGGGAACATTTCTCAGACTTTTATCATTGACCAGCATCATGTGGTTTTCTAATATATCCCCCAGCCCTGATTTCTGTGAGACATATTTGCATGAAACAATGATATCTGCTGAAACCACAAATTCTTCAGAAACAGTTGTTTAAAGAAAACAAAGTTTTTTGCTGAGAACACAAAGAAAACTTTCCTGCACCATAGAAATGTTGCTGTAGATGATGGTTAGGAAATACAACCAATGAAGTTGGGGCATTGCATAAAATGTAAATAAAAAATCATGTTTAATCTTTATTTAGTTGGATATACTACAAAGACAAGATATTCAATGTTCACACTGATCAACTTTATTGCTTTTTTATTTATTATTTTTTCAGCAAATAGTCACTCATTTGAATTTGATGCCTCCAACACATTCCTACAAAGCTGGGACAGGGGCATGTTTCCCACTGTGTCACATCACCTTTGTCAATAACAGTTTGGGAACTTTCAACACTAATTGTTGAAGCTTTGGAGCTGGAATTCTTTAACATGCCTGATTGATAAACAACTTCAGTTGCTCAACAGTCCAGGGTCTCCATTGGCATATTTTGGTCTGCATAATGTGCCACATATTTTCAGTGGAAGACAGGTCTGGAGTGCAGGCAGGCCAGTTTCGTAGCTGGATGCGTGCACTCTTCGTGTTGAGGTAACTTCTCAGAAACATCAGAAAAAGTTCTTTGACTCTTGAAAAATATATAAAAGTTTTAAACAGAAGTGAGACTGGTTCAAAGCCCACACCCAAGGGATGTGTGTCACTAAAGCTGCTTGGGTCTGCTTGAGCACATTAGAGGAAAGGCTCCAACTCTGAACACAGTATAAAAACAGAAAACACTTCACCACATCTGCATTATTTAACTGGAGCTGTCCCTCAACCGTGCTGCATTATTCATTGTTACAACAGTAAATATGCACCTACACCCATTCCAGCCTGTCACAAAAAATGCAGCTGCCTTTACAAGTGTCACTGGCTGCCCACAGGGTCCACTAAAGTACACAGAGTTTTAGAGTGAGATATAAACACTAGTGGTATTCTCTCAGCCCTGATGTAACAAACACACACCAACAAATACACAAAATACAAGGTATGAAA
Source organism: Thalassoma bifasciatum (assembly GCA_008086565.1). Taxonomy (NCBI): domain Eukaryota; kingdom Metazoa; phylum Chordata; class Actinopteri; order Labriformes; family Labridae; genus Thalassoma; species Thalassoma bifasciatum. The sequence goes on from RPOG01000131.1 coordinate 337,927, forward strand.
AGCTGATCAATAAACACTTGACCTTGTCCCTGCTTTTATTTTGAGCCACATAAACAAACATCACAAACACAGGTGGATAGCAAACACATCCAAGTACACAGGCTGGGAATATGCCTCTTACCTTCTGACTAACTGTGACTGTAATAGAAAGTTTTGTTGAACTGATGTTCACACACAAACACACCCACACACAAACACACACTCAGCTTTGAGCCAAGCATTACTGCCTATACATAATCAATATTTGTGTGGTGTGCTGGAGTTTTCACAAAGCCATTTCTTTAACTTTTCTGTAAACTTTTTGATCAGCATTTAGAATCAGCTACCAAGAAGACAATATGATAGCATGGAATAAAAGACTTTCAAAATGAATGTATTTGTTAACCTCTTAATAGTTCTTAAAACCAATCAATCAATCAATCAATCAATCAATCAATCAATCAATCACCTCCAGTTTGTTCTTTTATTTACGTACCTTTTGGGAAAATATCAGAACAGTTTGGTTGGGGCAAATTGTACAAATCTTTTATCTGCGGTGGGCCATGTTGTCTTTGAATCATGGTTAAAGTGCCTGGTTAAACTTTAACGATCAATCAAGTCTTTTAACCTGTCATATGGAAACATTTCTTTTTCTCACCATGCAAAGTGGTATGTAGTTGAAGAATCACATTGCATACTAAGCATGGGATCATGCTAGTTTGGTTTGTAGGTGCCAAGGGTGCTTTAGCACCCACCTCTCCAAATACACTCATCTGGGCCCTATGTGGCTATATCTATGTTGTATATTTTATTTTCACATGTAAAAACATGCTGGATTTTCATTTTGATGCATCAAGAGAAGCTTTAGTTCCAGAAAGCCATGCAGTAAAGCTCCTCTAACGTTTACTCTCTACATCAGCCTCTGTCAGCTTATTACATCAGCACCTGCAATGCAAAATATCAAAACGGGTGTTCTAATTGAACTGCTTTAGCCTGCCTACTCTTACTATTTCTTCTTTTAGCTCATCACTGTCTCCTTCACCTTTTACATTGCTGTGTCTGATTTATTCTGTGTCATGTATTTTCAGTAATGCCTGCTCTGTTATTTACCTCTGGGGTCTTCACATGACAGAAAAGGGAAGTGTGCCCTCCATTACCAGTTTTGGAAGGTAACGCTTTACTAGCAACATGTTACAGTGATAACATTGCCTTTACTTGTAATAACTAGTAAAATAAACTTTTGGATTACTCCTGAAATTCCAGTTATAACACTGTAGTTATTCACCCAAAAAGTAAGTGGTCACTCCCTTAATTTTGATATCAACCTAAAATGGTGTAAAATACAAAAATCTGCATCACACATGTAAGCAAGCAACTCAATCCACCGTCCCTAGGTGTGCATTTTTTCTGTAAAATCATGCATCTTTGAATGTACTGCTGCCGGGTTTGGCGAATGGGATTTGTTCGATTGTTGTCATACAACCCTGACAACCCTAGCTAGATTGAGAGATGGAGCAGCACACACACACACACACACACACACACAAACACACACACACCGTTTTCATTGAAGTTGGGACATTGTCTATCCATCCATTTTCTTAACGGACTATCCTGTTCAGGGTCGTGGGTGGCTGGAGCCCATCCCAGCTGTCATTGGGCGAGAGGCGGGGTACACCCTGGATTGGTCGCCAGTCAATCGCAGGGCTGATATAGAGACAAACAACCATTCACGCACACACTCACACCTACGGGCAATTTAGAGTAATCAATTCACCTAACATGGGCATGGTTTTGGTCTGTGGGAGGAAGCAGGAGTACCCGGAGAGAACCCACTCATGCACAGGGAGAACATGCAATCTCCACATGGAAAGGCCCACCTTGCCCGAACAGGGAATCACACCTGTGACCTTCTTGCTATGAGGCTTCAGCGCTATCCGCGACATTACATAAAATGTAAATAAGAGCAGAATACAATGATTTCCAGATCCTCTTCAACCTATATTTAATTGAACACACTACAAGGACAATATCTTTAATGTTCAAACTGATTAGCTTTAATGTTTTTGTGCAAATATTTGCTCATTTTGAAATGGATGTCTGCCATTCCAAAAAAGCTGAGGGAGGGGCAACAAAAGACTGGGAAAGTTGATGAATGCTCAAAGAACACCTGTTTGGAACATTCTACAGATGAACAGGTTCATTGGAAACAGGTGAGTGTTATGATCGGCATCCCCAAAAGGCTCAGCTGTTTACAAGCAAAGATGGGGCAAGGATCATCGCTTTCTGAACAACTGTGTGAAAAAATATTTAGACAGTTGAAAAACAATGTTTAATGGTTTGTACCTCTCAATCTCAGTTGAAAAAGATGTGTTTCATACAGCCTGTTTGATGGATGCATGGACTGCAGAAAAATACATCCACCAGCAGTTTCAATCAGACATTTACACAGAAGCAATATGAAACCACGAGGAGATAGGGCACAATTACAAACTTTGCGTGATGTAAAGAAAAGTGATATAATCGGTAGTGTGATATATTACTGTTATTGTTGTTAATAGTATATTTCTGTTGTAAATGAACTATTTTTTCCCTCTAAATTTCTGAGCAGCACTCAGTGGGGGCTTGTTGCAGCAGCACTGTCTGTCTTTTTCTTATTATATAACTATATCTATACATTATTGCAACTTTTGCACTGTACATTTTCTTGCATTGCTACTGTGACTGTGAACTTTTGTTTGTGCCAAGATGGCGCCGTGGATGGTTGCCTCGGCACTGTGCTCTCTCGTACTTTGTGCGTTTTTTAGTGTTTTTTTTTTTTCTTTCTGCTCTCCTTCCCTGGTCACTTACACCAGGGAAAAGCTCATAGACATTGGCTTTACATCTCTTGAAACTTTTTCTCGGGTTTTCACTGAACCAGAGAGTTTTCCAGATGTTTTGGTTGGAGCAGCGGCTCTGAATGGAGTTTGCAGGAGATGGTGATGGCGCCGGGGGAAGCGAGCAGGCGCGCTTGTGACACTGAGGCAGAGGGGATTATGCACCGCACTCCTGTCCATCCACCTGGCCAATGTCCTCTCCCTGGCAAACAAGATGGATGAACTGCTGCTCCTCAACAGAAAAAACTCAGACTTTGGCCGATCTGCCGCCCTGTGTTTCACTGAAACCTGGGCCTGTCGCCCTGACATCTGTGGTCATGAAGGACTTTGAACGGCTGCTTTTGAGCCATCTGAAGAACATTACAGGACCCCTGCTAGACCCCCTGCAGTTTGCCTACAGGGCAAACAGGTCGGCTGAGGATACAGTCAACATATGGGACTGAACTACATCCTGCAGCACCTGGACTCAGTGGGGACGTACTTGAGGATACTGTTTGTGGACTTCAGCTCGACCTTCAACACCATCATGCCTGACATTCTCCATCAGAAACTCTCCTGCCTCTTTGTGCCAGCCCGCACCTGTCAGTGGATCTCCAGCTTCCTGACTGACAGGAGGCTGGGGAGCATCATGTCCCTCAGCACTGGTGCTCCTCAGGGGTGTGTGCTCACGGCTCTTCTCCCTCTATACTAATGACTGCACCCCTCTGTCAGACTCCTGAAGTTTGCAGATAACACCACCGTCATCAGTCTCATCCAGGAGATGAGTCTGCCTACAGACAGGAGGTGGAACAGCTGGCTCTCTGATGTGGTCAGAACAAACTGGTGCTGAACCTGCTCAAGACTGTGGAGATGACTGTGGACTTTAGGAGGGACCCCCTCCACTTCCCCTTCTCACTATTCTCAACAACACCGTGTCTACTGTGGACACCTTCAGGTTCCTGGGATCCACCATCTCCCAGGATCTGAAGTGGACCCCCACATAGACTCCATCAGGAAAAAGGTGCAGCAGAGGTTGTTCTTCCTCAGACAGCTTAGGAAATTCAACCTGCCTCAGGAGCTGTTCATCATTTTCCACACCTCCATCATCCAGTCTGTCCTCTGAATCTCCATCTCTGTTTCTCGGTTTCTCTCTGCTTCCAAAAAAGTCAGAGGGAGACTGCAAGGAAGTGTCAGGTCTGCAGACAAGATCATTGGTGCCAGTCTGACTTCCATTCAGGACCTTTACAGGTCCAGGACCAGGAAGCAAGCTGGTAACATCTCTGCAGACCCTTCACACCCTGAACACTTTCTGTTTGAACTCCCCCCCTCTGGGCGGCATGACAGAGCTCTGTACATAAGGACATCCAGACACATGAACAGCTTCTTCCCACAGGCTGTCACTCTGATGAACAGTTTACATTAACCTGTCATTATAATAATAATAATAATAATAATAATAATAATAATAATAATAATAATAATAATAGCTTACTAGCTAGTAAGCTCAAAGGAAACTACAGCCCGCTGTCAAGTCTCTTGCGCATTCCTGCACATGGCTGTTCCCTCAACCAAGAACTTTCATGAAGGTTCAGAACCACAAGCTGAAGTCACATCAGTAATGTCACAATTGCTAGCAGTTGCCTCAGACATTTCCAGGTCATAACTGAGGAAAAATCATCACAGGTATCACTTGAAAAGCAGCCAAAACAAGGCAGAAGTTACATAGTGTGGAAAATGAGGATTTTCATCACACGTGTATAAGGAAATTAGGATCTTTTTTAGCTTCAAGTTATTAAAAAAAAAACTCTTTGGGTGTCCCAGACTGGTATTACACAAGGTAAAAGTTTTAATGATAGGCTATCTTTAAACATGATTGTCATTGTTTTTGATTTTTTTTAATCATATGAAAGTGTTACAAACAAACTACAACTGCAGCAGCCATTTTTTTAAAGCAGCATTACTGGCCATTATTATACAACATCACTTAAAGTTTGTACTCACAACTTAAGCAATGCCAGATTTAGACTCATTAAAAGTGTAAAAATCAACATAAATAACTGAGCAACAGCCTGGGGAGAAACAACAATTAAAATACACAAACACACACATGACTACCTCTACCCAAAGCACCACACAGCATTTTGGAATGTGTTTTATCTAGTAAAAGACAAAATAATAAAATGGTCCCAGAAGACAAGATGAACAAACCTGATCTCATTTGGAGTCTCCTCCTCCTCATACTTCTTTTTCTCTTTCTTTCGGAAGACGAGCCAGACAATTAATATGACAACGAGGACAGCAAGGGATACGCCGACCACTGCGCCTGCTACCTTCCCCAGATCCTCCGCTTCTGTAAATCAAGAAGAATGAGAAGTGATGAGAGATTAAGTCTTTTACTGCCACATGATATTCATTGTTTTCATTTTGAATGAATCCATAAATACTTCTAGTCCTTTCCCGTCTCAGTCACATACTTCAACACTCTCTGAGTTTGTTGCCACAGAGCTTGAATTCAATTTCACACCAGAGCTGTCAACCTGTTCTGCTGACTTTCCAGATGTGTCATTTCTTCACACATGATATGACCCTAACCGTCCTGGGCCTCTAAGGAAATGTATTAGTGTGACAGTGAAACATAACTGTTGGAGCACAGGTGGGGATCAGTAACCACCATTTTAAGTTTAGCGCAGTCCCCACAGTGTGGGAGGACTGGGGGAGAAACGACAGCGTGCGGGTATAGAGTGAGAGGAATAAAACTATTTCCAGCTGCAGTTTGAAACAATAACTATCAATCAGTGTGGCAGTTTGGTGTGAGGTGAACGCTCTGAGGTCAACTTTGTCGTCCCTGCTCAAACTCACGCTGCATGGGGACCTCGATAGTGCAGTTTTCCTCCCCCACGTCATTGCTTGCTGTGCATCTGTAGAAACCCGCACTGTCCTTGGAGAAATTCCTCAGGGTCACGATCTCTGGGTTCTTAAGATCTGGAAAAAGTAAATGATGCAGAAAGCAGATTTTCAGGACAAGTCTAGTAATAAAGTGAGCTTTAAATAGCAATCTATGATCATTGTTTCAAATCCTGCATGTGAATCCTTAATGTTTGTTACATAAAAAAGACAGGAAAGAAAACTCAAATTCATGTTATAGCTGAAGGGCAAGCCGACCATAGAACGGAGAAGAAGAGCAAATGCTCATCACACTCAGTAGGGCTTAAAGAGAGTGTCAGGAGCAAGTCTAAGACAGTGGTGGAGCCCTATAGCCCCATGGGATATAAAGCCATCCCCACCAGTGACAACCATGTGATATTACCTTTCGCCAGGCCCATAAATAATGGCTGCTGACGCTGTGTGTTATCGTCCAATGAAAACTAATTAGACTGAACAGGTGTTGTTTGGTGGAGGTCATTAATTTGAAGCTTTTTGTCTGGGCACGTGTCTTCATGGATGCCAGTTAAAAACTGGAGGGAAAACAAAGACATAAAGGTTGGCGTCCTGGGGGTCTTTGAGCCTGCTTAGAGAATAAACAGTTGGGAGACTTGCCCTCCCATTAACTTTTGGGATAAAAATAGTCTGTGCTACTATTTCGAGACAGAAAAGCCTGGTTTTAATCCAAATGGAATGCCAAAACACACACCATGTGAATAAATAGTGCCACAGGGTGACGATCGAGCCAGTGTTTCTCTTATGTGTTACAGAATATAGAGGGGGCTGCCAGGCCGATCTGTTTTTTTCCTTTTTTCTTTCCTTTTTTTTTTTTTTTACATTTGATTTTCTGCACTCTGCACACAATCCAAGAAAACCCTGAGTTCCTGCTGATTTCATACTTGCAGGTATAATTCACTTGAGCCAGGCTGACGTTTTATTATCATAGACATCTTCATCAGATCACAGCATCAGCCTGGATCCTAATGTTTGTACAACTTATCCCAAAAGAATACAACCAGGAATCACAGAGCTGTGTTGTATTTGATTTGTAAAATAAAAAACAGTTTGGACAATTTGCTCTGTGTTGTGTTAAGATAAGACAGCATGGTAAAATGAATAGCCTAATTAAGACAATCTGACTTCATGTAAGAGCCCTTAAGTTCAGCAAAGTTAATTATACTGCTGAATCAGCTCAGAGAGCCACTGGAGAGACTGTACTTGCGTGGGCCATTGTTTAGAAATCTGTGAACATGGAGTTGATGCAAGGTGAAGGCGAGGCAATGTACTCAGCAAAACTCTCCCTGGGATAAATGCAGCCCATAAAAATCAGTAACACTGAGATAAATCTTTATAGAATTTCTCTGCAGCAGTCTCCACTGTTGAATCAGCATGTTAGTGTAGTGCCAATTATTTTCCTTACCTATCAGTGCCAGGTTTGGCAATTTGCCCAGACTCTTGCCTTTGTCCAGCACTCTCTCCCACTTGTAGTTGATTGGATCAGATCCATCGCTGGACTTACAGCTCAGCCTGACATCATGGCCCTCATGGTTTTCACCATCCATCTGGCAATCTGGCTTGGAAGGTTTGACTACGGAAACACATTTGAAAGTAAGATTTCAGAGAAATGTGGAAATGAAGAGATTTGGTTTGTATTACAAAGGTGCACACCAAGCAAAAGTGCTACAATCTGTTGTTTGTCAAGTGTCCGCAAGAGGCTGGCTCTGGAAGAACTAGGCCGTCATAACCACCGTGGCTGCTGACAACTATTTGCTTCAAAACTCTGTTTTGCAAACAAAAAGGTGACGTCAGGAAGACTACGCTCAGTTATACTACAGTCTGTGGGCTAAGAATCGGAATCAAAAATCAATATTTTGTTAATCCTGGGGGTAGATTTAGTGTTACTGTTGCTCATCACAGAAGTAGAGCATTTGGATATAAGACAGCATGAGGGATTAAAGAGGGATTCAACAAAAGTAAAGGATCAAAATAAAGACTATTTACACAATAGATTCAAGAAGATAAAATATGTCAGACAGGTATTGTGAAATCAAATGGTTCATCATATGCCAACCAGGGCTCAAAGTAAAAAATATAGTGCTAGCACTCCTCTTACCAACCTCGCAGGGAACGTTCCCTCAACGTTGGCTAACATTCCCATTACGTTCTGTTTATGGTTTACAGAAAACACTTTCATTTAATATTAAAAGAATATTTCAAGAATGTTTATCATTTAGTTCAATATAACTGTAATGTTAACTGTTAAGAACAGAAGAATGTTTTAGGTTCAATGTTCTATGGATATTTTAGAGACATTTTCCAGGGAACATATTGTGGAATGTTCTTCCATAAAACGTTCTTCCAGTGATAACTGGTAACATGTAAAAGACACTCTTAAAGTCTTTTACATGTTACCTATATCAAAGAGAGAACATTCTTAAAGAAACATTTTAAAAATAATTTAAGGATATTTTTGAGGAGTCAGGTTTTTTCTTTGAAGAACATCTTTTCTGAAACATTCTGAGGATGTTGCTGGACATTAAGTAACTGATAAAAAATGTCCTTCTACATCATGCTCCCTCAATGTGACAAAGTTAGAACACTCTCAAAGCAAGATTTGGAAAGTGTTTTCATAATTCAGTTTTCATAGTTTTCAAAAGGCCTCAGAATACAGAGTGTTTTTTTTTTTTTATAAAACATTTCTATAAAGTTGCATGGCAACAGAGGAAGAACATTGTCAAAGCAACATTTTGGAAATAATTTTAGGATGCTACTAAGGCAACAGATTACAAAATGCTTTTCTAGAACTGCTTTTGTTCTGGAGAAATTGAAGTTCTGCTTGAGGTTACTGCCTGCATAAAAGTTTTCTCCTTGCCAATATAACTTAACTCAATGTTTCTAAGTGCCCTTCTCATTGTGGATTATCCTTGGTCTTTGTAGACACTAGATAGACCCAAGAAAGTTTACACCCCCCAGCAGAATTTCAGATTTTTTTGGCCTTTTCCTAGAAAAAATGAATGATAACACAAAAACCTTTCTTTCACTCATGGTTAGTGGTTGGGTGAAGACATTTATTTAAAAAAAAAAAAAAAAAAAGTTTACCCTTTTTAAATCATAATGACAACAGAAACTTCAAAAATGACCCTGTTAAGAAGTTTACACATTCTGGTGGTTTTTCCTGATAAATGCGCACAAGTTAATACAAATGTGTTTGAATGTCTACTTAAGGTAACCATCCTCACCTGTGATCTATTTGCTTGTAATCAGTGTGTGTGTATAAAAAAATGAACAGGGTCATTTTTGAAGTTTCTGTTGTGATTATGATTTAAAAAGAGTAAACACAGTTGTTTGTTATTAAATGTTTTCACCCAACCTCTAACCATGAGCGATAAAAAGGTTTTCATGTTACCATTCCTACTTTCTGAGAAAAGGCCAAAAAATTAGAAAATTCTGCTGGGGGTGTGTAAACCTTTAGGCACAACTGTAGATTGATACTCCTGAAGGAAGTTTTGTCATCCAGTAGCACATACAAATATAATTACAGCATTAAACCAAAATTGGTGAAAGGTAAAACACATTAAAATACATGTATGCAGAAAAGGATTTGTACAATAAAAACAAGTGCAATTATTCAAAAGAAAAAATGTTAATGCAATGTCCATAGTCATGCTATGAATGCTTTTGAAACATTTTCAGTGGGAAGTACTTCTAAGTTCCCAGAGTGTTCCAGGATAACCTTCTTTAAAGACATTCTTAAAATATTTCATGACAACCTTCTTAAGATGCTAAGTAACAACATTGTTAGTACATAATGCTCTAACATTGTTAAAAACTTTCTGAGAGGGAAGTTTTCTTTAAGTTCCCAGAACGATCCAGAAAAACATTCTCTGCAAACATTCTAAAAATATTTGGTTTACCAAGTTTACCAAACTTGTAGCCATGAGTGAGGAGGGCACACAGTGGACATAAGTGTCTGCTGTACGTGATTACATCACACAGGTGACACATGCTGTGTTGTCACTTAATGTTTTCAGAAGGTTGTCAGCAAACATCTTAAGAAGGATACCACCAAACATCTTTAGAATGTTTACAGAGAATGTAACTCTGGATCATTCTGGGAACTTGAAGAAAACTTCCTGCTTGGAATGTTTTTAACAGCATGATAGTGCAATGTTCTAACAATGTTGTCACTTAACATTTTAAGAAGGTTGTCATAAAATATTTTAAGAATGTGTCTAGAGAATGTTATCCTGGAACATTCTGGGAACTTTAAAAAAAAAAAAAAAAAAAAAGATAAAGAATTTCCTGCTGAAAATGTTACAAAAGCATTCTTGGTCACATTATTTGAACATTTTCAGAACAAAAAAAATTCTAGATGTGTAGTCACTTGTTTTCTTGTTGTGTGCTGCTGGTATATGACATTGGCATCATATTCCACTTTTCTATTCCCCTTGAATGAATCATCAAGAGAAGACAAGGGGAGTGGTGGCTGACAACGCCCATGCTTCAGTGTGTACCTGCTCACTTAAAGCAAAGATGTAAAAAGTACAAATCATATCTGAACTATGGATAATATATTCTAAATGGATTCATGCTGACCAAGGATAAAAAGGCAAGATTATTTTATGTCTTCATTAGATGAAGCTTAATTTAGTTATTGAATTGCCAATAAACAGGAGTATTATTCATGTAATTATTTTAACGGTGGCTGGAGGGGAAAACAGAGAAATGAACACACATTATAACTTTAAACTGTTAAAAGGTTTTATAAAATAAAACCACAGTTCAACTATTCTTTGCTAATATGAAGTTCTCTTCCCAAATGTTTATTATATAATCCAGTAACTACCTTTTAGGACCTGAGTTAAACTTAGATTGAATTTACCCATTAAACAGAAAATACATTGACGTGTGAGTTATATCAGAATAATAATTCAGGTGTAACTTTCCAACACCAGTGGAAAATAGCTCTCGGAATAAAACTCCTGGCTCAATGTTCATTTTCCACATCCGTTACACAAATCATAGGACAAAAAATACCCTGACTTTTCAGTGTTTCTTTCAAACTAACTTCCTCAAGACCACTGCATTTCTCACTCCATGTCCATTCTCTTTGTCTGGAATAGTTAAGAGGAGGATAAAGGCACAACTTGGGATGTTCTGATCACTAGTGATGGATCGTCCCCAATCTTGGCCTTTTTAATGTTTCATTGAAAGCCATTTTAGCCTACATTCACATCATTAATGTTGACTGTCAGTGAGCAAAGATTCTGCCAAATGCTAAATACAGTTAGATTAATACACAACATATGAGCACAGACACATTACAGCAGCAACATCTGCTTTACAGCATCCTATGGTAACTCTCCAGAGACATACAGTGTGTTACAAGCAATTCAGATGTTACTTTTCTTTGAATAACTTGAAATAAGACAGTTTTATGGACTGGTCTGGTGAATGTGGCTTGTATCAAGTCAAAAAAGATTCTTTTTTTACTCAACATAAGACATAATCACTTGCTTAGATTTCAGTTTTTGCAGTGTAAGTGTGTTGATTCACTAAAGAAACTGTTTATCCAAGTCAAACTTATCATCCATGCTTACAAGCTAGCCTGAAGGTAGAAGATATTCAGGTTTAACTGAAAGGTAGCTGTAAACCCTACATTTTTAATGCTTTGCATACACAATTTCTAATGGGAGTAGCTCAGAAATTCGAACTGTAAGTCTAGTTTTAAGGCCAGCACCCAAGAAAAGTGTCAATACCAAGGTTTCAGACCAAATATTTCCCCGATCTGTTCCTGAGTAATGCATGTGTTCTGAATTGCCAAAAGAGAATTTGGAGTACATTGTATTGTTTCCCAGAGACATAGAGTCAAAGAACACAAGAGATAGTGTGATGATAGGTCAGGCAGTCGGACAAGCGGTCACCACTGACGGATGGGTGGACTGACATGGTAAATAAAAAAACAAAAAGTGCCTGCAGCCACTGCTGTTGCGCTTCAAAAGAGTCCCACAGGGAATGGATCAATGTGACCCCAAAGCTGGCGGTGAACGCTTGCAGTAATATGTTCTCTACAGGTCAAAGGTTTTTGTTACAGTCCAGTAGCTGGAGGCTGAGTATTGTATAGCTGGTGCTTGTTGAGCCCTTTAGAGCAGCCCTCTTTGAATACAAGCTGGGAGGCACAGCAAAGCTATAACAGCAGAGAAAAAACAGCCGACTGTTCTCTCCCTCCCATGTGACTTATTTTTAGATCAGTGGCGAACTATATTTAAACATCTATTCTGTATTTTTGTATCATTGTCACTTCTGCAGTGTTGACTTTCTTCAGTTAGGCTGCTGCTTGAAAGCCTTATTGCAAACTCTGTGACGCTTAAATGCAGAGGCCAATGTGCTAGTCATAACATAAAGCTAGATATATTGTGACATAGGACTTCTTTTGTGTGTTTTCTATCCACATTTCCACCCCTCTGTGTATCTCACAGTTCTACCAGTTCTATCTGTTTGGGCTCACTGCAGCATGATCAGCTGGAGATGTCAAAGTAAACACAAATAAGCACAAACATAGCAGATATAACTTATACACAAAGAAAAAATCACAACTGAGTCTATCTGTTGTGAATCTGCATATGTATATCAACGCACTCCTGAACCAAACAGTACAGGCATCCGGACGTTAACATGGAGGTTTGCACATAAACAAAAACACAACCACTGGAGGCAGAAACTCTGGCTTGCACACAAATACATACGCTCGCTCACTCACACAGTGTCTCATGCCAAGCCAGCTACCAGCTTTGCTGCCAAGCTATTATCTTAGCGTGGGGAGCAAGAGAGGAAAAAAAATGCAAATGTCCGTCTCCCTCTAAATCGAAAGTGTCACCGCAAAGCTGAGGGCAATTTGTAAAAACCGAGGCACTAACTCACTGAAATGTCTTTATGGAGGAGAGAAGAGAGTGAGCGCGAGAGGATTAACAGACTGTTCCATTAGAAAACCAATAACCGCTGGTTGAACTAATCTCCCCTGATGTTTTAATAAATCGCCTACTTTTCTGACATTGAGAACGATCTTGCTCCTCCCGCTGGACTCTGTGGCTGCCTTTTGTGGTGCAGATTCTCCCCCTCTGCTGTCCGTCCTTCAGAGTTATTTATTTACTTGAGACGTCGGCCGAGACGCATATTACCGCTGAAATACTTCCTAAACCATCCATAAACATCTATGAAACAGGAAAACAAAAATAATAGAAAAGTGACAAAAAAGAAAAATGGTGACTCTGATGTTGCTTGTGAGGTCAAAACAAGAGAAGAAAAAAAAACCCAAATCCTTTCCTTAAGTGGTTTATTGGCAGATAGATTGATGATAGCCTTTTTTTAAAATGTAGTTTTCACAACTAAATCTCATTGCAGCTTGTTCCTTTAACTTGGATTTGTGCATGTTGTCTGCCCTCTCACATAAATGCATTAGGCGGGGATATACAGTGGGAGGTATAGAAAATTCAACTTGATGCTTAACCTTGTAACTCAGACCCCGAGATGATCAATCAGTTCCATGCATTTCAGTACCGCTCCCATGTCTGTGGTCTCACCTCATCAACAAACCAATCCAAAGGAACCCAAACAGCATGAGCAAAATCAAATCACACTGTCTGAATCAAATTGAATCATTAGATCAGTCAGCATGACAGAGGAAATGTGCCAGGCTAATGATGCAGTGATTAGCTCTCTATATGTGTGTGTGTGTCTGTGTCTGTGTGTGTGTGTGTGTTACAGACTGTGTATGCATGCACAAACGTTTTTCTCTCTCTCTACATTACCAGATGTGTGTGAACCTGTGTGTGCCTTTATCTGCAATCTTAGTGTGTGTGTGTGTGTGTGTGTGTGTGTGTGTGTGTGTGTGTGTGTGCGTGTGTCTATGAAGACTCACCCAGCACAATAAGGTTGACCTGGCTCCAGTGGTACTTCCCCCCAGTCTTGACTTTACAGTAGTACTCTCCAGAGTCAGCCTGGAGCAGGTCGCTGATCAGCAGGGAGGCGTCGCCACTCAGGTACTCCCCAGCAAAGGACAGACGACTGGCCTCACCACCTGCCGCCTCATTGGTGTACACCTGGCCTCCAAAGAAGGTAATGATCTATATGCATTAACAAAGACATAAAACAGAGGGAGTTATATGAATATTGTTCATTATATCGAAGAAAGACAAAGGAGGAGAAAAGATGGAAGGGAAGAGAAAATATACAACAAGAGGTTAGGCACAAATGTGGCGTCTGTTATGTTCATGAGACTAGATCCCAATGTCGTCTTTTACAGCACTGAGAGCTTTTAAACCACAGAAGTCCCATTGTCACATAATTACCCCATCCTATTAGGAAGGATTTTTCACTCTTTCTCGCACCTGATGATGTAAACTACTATCTTAAATGCAGCCAATGTCAGTATTCATCTAATTAATGCCAGCACTCCTCAAAAAGCTGTTTGATATCACTTAACAACATATCCCAACAGTGTTCTGCCTGATATATTTGATTGGTACTCTGCCATTAACATTCAGAATTACATAAGTTTAATGATGGTGTAGTCCCTCACTGGGTGCACATCCCTGGGAAAAACAGAATAGCAGCACTCATGGGTAACAATGTTAACACGTTTTAATTAACACTTGGGAAATAATATTTTACAAATGGATGCATTTGCTGGAATGCTAGAATCCTGCCAGTGCTCATTTAGTTGATTATCTGTCAGCACTGTTATCTCCTTATGCTGTTTCTACAAGGGGGACTGTCAAATTGACCAAATAAAAATCAAGTCTGGCGCTGAGATAAAAGATTAAAACACCCACAGCAACACTGGTGTGGTTTCAGCACTGTGGCAAAAATAAAATGCTGTATAATTGAAACAAGTGTCTCACAGCCAGCTCTTTGTTATGCAATCACGTTTAGACAATACTCGTACAGTGGAATTTTTGTTTTTCTTTTTTCTTTTGGTTGTAATTTGTTTGGACAAAGAATCAAATTCTTGTTGTTAATGGCCAAGTGTTACTGGACAACCACTTTTTTAACTTTGGTTGTCCTCTCATGGGGCGGGGTGATGTGGCTAAAAATGTACGTTAATTATTCCTCACAATTGATAACAATGATTCACACAACAATGAAGGTAGGTATCATACATTTATTTAAACGTGCAACGTTTATATATCTGTTCCAACTGGTGCTGCACCATTTGGTCACCAGCCAAACATAATAATAATAATAATAATAATAATAATAATAATAATAATAATACATATTAGAAATACAGGAAGCTGTAGCCTGTAATTTCTGTATCACGGGCCACAGCGTCCTGTATTTCTAAAGCGTAAAAATATGTAAAAGCTATGAATTGAAGTATGGACTCATACAATTCATATCCCCATGTATAATTCAGTGCTGTGGTCCAGCCCAGTCTAGAAAAATGTGACCACGCCCCTCCTTGTCAGTGCATACCTCATTGCAGGTGTAATATGTGGCTTTGCTCATTGGATTTAAGTTGAACAGAGGGTTCAGATGGTGAAACAGACAGAGAGGGTGAAAGATGGGACTCAACTTTCCCCAATTAAAAGTCAAACAACTTTCTCTCCCCATTTCAAAATAATGTTGATCACCCTTTGCTGACCTGCCCCCCTCACATTCAATATTCACAAAACATGATTCATCCATGCCACCACAGGAGGGGTTTTTCTTTGGTAGAGCATGAGTGTTAAAAGAGAAAACGACGTGTATTTCTTAGTTATCTAACTGATAAGAGTTTTATTTTCAAAGGGCAGCAGGTTTAATGCATGTGTGTCAATATCACTAATAATAAGATGAACCAAAAATGGGTCCTAGCTTCTTCCATGTTTCAGTGAAATATCCTAAGCACACTCTTTCAAAGTGCTCGAGGTTGCAGATGTGTGGTTACGGATTGGGGTTTTTACCCTCACTTTTTTCCATACTGAAGTCCAGTAAAATTATCCAACATTCTATTGCACATATTTTCTAATGATATTGATCCTTTTTTTATTGCAATTGATATTATCATTTTATCTCCCAGCCCCAGCCTCACATGACAAAGATGTAGGTTATCATCAATATTAAGTGAGCCAATAACTACTGATCCACAGGTACGTGTTGTCAAAATCAAGTGAGAGTAAGATTAAATATTTTCTCTATGTTGTCGACCACTGCTATTAGTAAGAACATACTCATCACATGGTCAACAGGAGAAAGTGAAATGAAGAACAGTATATTGACTTTATATTAACTGTACTGAGACTACTCTCTGTGTTCTGTGGATTAATTCAGATGACCCATATGATGAGACTGTACCAAGTGTTCCCATTTCTATTTAAAAGACTTAAATTTGGTAATAGTTTTGCCTAATTAGATTCAGGTATTCAAAATAATCCACCAAAACACATCTCTTTGTTTGATGGTGGACTGCTACAAACATGGGCCTATTTTCGCCTGTTAAAGAGGAAATTCATGGAAGAAACATGAAAAGTTTAGATTTCACCCCAAATGTAAAAAAAAAGCCTGTACTGGAATAATACATCTTTCTAACCCCCCCATCTTATCCACACACACACACACACACACACACACACACACACACAAACACAAACACAAACACAGCTGTCACACTGGCCTATAACTCAGGGCATGTGAGAGCCTGCAGATGGGGACTGCTAAATGCCGGTGCCACAGTGCATCAGTGCCTGAGACACGGGGCACCTGCTGTATCACAGGTGACGACTGGCCATTTACACACAGATCTACACACGAAACCTGCGACAGCTTTGAAGAAGATGTTTTGTGTACAAACACACACAAATGCCGACATATTACTGTGCCACGACTACAGGCAAAGAGTGACATGGCCCTAACACCTGAGCAAAAAAGGTCAACGCATCTGCCTGTGGGCATACTTAGAATACTTTCAGGTACTCCGGGCATGTATTACTCATGTATAAATGAGTATAGACTACAAACGCATGTGTCTTCGTGCTTCTAGTCATGCCTGATTGCGCTCTGAACACATCTGTGACACCAATAGACAGCAGAAGTGCCATAAAGTGTGAGGAATTTAAAAGGAGTTTAGAGAAGTGGCTGCAGGCTGTTTGCATACTTTGCAATTAAAATGAGCTGGTTTGTTTATTCCATAAAAATTAAAATAGTATATGTAGAGTGTCCCCTCCCCTGCTTCTGTGAATGTATAAGAAATATTCAGGACATTTATTTTTACTCACAACAGGGGCTCTTTTTAACCTGAGCTGCCACAGACTGGAAAATTGTTTTAAGATGCATCGTTAGATGTTCCAGAGTCTAAACCTGTCAATGATCATGTCTGGATTACTGCTGTATTATTGTATTCAGATAAGATTTCACACAATTCTTCACATAATATTGCTCCATTGTGACCCATTATGACTTCTGTTGTTTTTGCTGTTTTATGAAAACATTAATTGAATTTGTAGAGTAAAGAGTTGAGAGAAGAAGAAAGAAGAGCTCCATGAGCCAAAAATGTCATTGTAAGACACCTCAACGCATCATCTTGTGTGAGCTTGAAGGGCAGTAATTTAGCATTTTCCCTGAATTTATCTGCAGCACACAGTAAACCCTGAAGTATTACACCTCTGCTGGTGTTATTTCCAAGAGAGGGTGATAATTTGTGTGGGGGGAATTTCAGCTTTAAGCAGCTTATTGTCATTGTTTACATTATTTTGGAAAATAACATCCCCCCCTGTCTGCACTGCAGCTGTCATTATGCTGAGTGAATTCTGAGTAACTAACTTGTGGTTGAAGGGCAGAAAAGCATCACTTGAGGAATACAAATGCCTTTTGCTTGGATGTAAAAACCGTCCTCTTCTTGCCCTGCCTCTAACCCCTTGTGTACTAAACACATGTAGCATGTACATTTGCTAACAGAGGCTAAATGTTGACAAGACGCTCCTTCTCTCCCAACACGGCTTTCCAGCTGAACAAAAGAATGATTTATTAATTCAGCTACAGGCACAGTCTCTCTTCTAATCAAATTTTCAGACGTTTGATTTTAATTAATGGCGCCTTCAATGTTATCTTCCTGTTAAATATTCATCTCAATGTGGCAACTACCCTCTGGTTCATCAAAGCATGAGACACTTGTTTTCCACTTCTCTTCCACTCCTGGCCCCTCTGTTTCCCTCTTCACATACCTCTTTTCTTGTCTTTACAGGTTACGTTTCATGGTGCTAACCAACACATCAGTGAATGAACAAATGACTTCCAAAGAGAAAGGAAATCTCTTTCTTCAGACAGGAGGCTGGTGAGATTCACCGCTCCGTCTGTTTTCAGATACTATGTTCAATTTGGGTGAAGAAAAGCAATGAGTTAAAACAGGTGGAACAAAACCAAAACATTTTAAATGGATGTGAGACAAAAGAGCGAGAGGGAAAGGGAAAGTGAAGTGTCTCCTAAGACTTTAATCCAAGGTATACTTCTTTTTGGACAGACATATACCATGTGCACAATTATTAAGCAAGTGAGTATTTGACCATATCATTTAGATGACTTTTTTCCAACCCCTAATTGCATACATTTGACTGCTTATTGGCTTGAGCAGACCAGGTGATGTGGATTTGTGTAGTTGGGAGGGTGCGGCCAAAGAGATCAACACCCTATATCAAGATGTGCATAATTGCAAGGTAAGTTCTTTACCTCAGGCAAAATGGGTCAAAAAGGAGATTCCACTGAATCTGAAAAGTAAAAAAAAAAGGTACAATATCTTTCAGAGGGATGCAGCCCATTGGTTAAGATACAGGGTTGCAATACAGAACTATTTTATGTTTTTGGGTTCAAAGAAATGTGTTGGAAAAAAAAACCAATTTAACTGCCAAAGACCTATGGAGACTCTAGAATGAAGCCACCAGGAACTCATCATGCTCCAGTGCTGGCATATTCTACATTATTTCTATTTCCCCTACAATGCGGTCAATATGAAAAGATGAATGGATAAATAACTTAAAAGATTGAAAACCTTAAAACTCTCAGCTTAACTTGAGCATCACTATCTGAGGTTCAACATTGGGAAAATGAAAAAGTGAAATAACTTGCAAAGACAGCAAAAGCACTTCAGAGTGACAGATATGCAGCGCTGACTGTATTTATCCCACAAGCTAACACTTTAGAAACACTGGGGTTTTTTTTCTGAAGTGTCTATGTGTGTCAGTGTGTGTGCTATCTCACATCAGTTGACTGTTGGTGAAGCAGTTTACAGCAGGGTCTCCAGAGAAAACTGGAGTCTGCTGAAGTTCCTCATAGAGCTTCAAAAGTGCAAAATAACTCTTCTTTCTGTATGCTAGCAGTAACTCAGTGTTTTAACTCTTTCACTTGTTCAGAAGGAGATTCTGCTGAGCCACACCAAGAAAATACGAGATTGTTTTTTATGTAGGAGGTGTTATAAATCTCACAACCCATTTTGTTTGGAACCAAAGTGAACATCATGTTCAAAATGTTCTAATATTTTTTCCTACCATGGTCGATTTAGAGGAGTACAAGATACCAACAACAAACTGAGGTGTTAAACATTCTGCGGCATGATTGTGCCTTTGTGAGAGGCACTAAAACCTGAAGTGCCACTGTAACTTTGGGAATTGAGCTAATGTGCAACTATTATGGCTCCTTTTGGAAATCAGTCAGCATGGCTTAATGGAGGGAAGACAGAAGACAGAAAAAAGGGAAAGGGGAAGATCACTTTATGTTAGATGAAAATAGAGCAACAAGGGTGATGTTTTTGCACAAATGTCCTCCATCAAAGGTGACAGTAGTAGAAATCCTGCTGATGAACACATGTAGAGATGAAACCGGAAGACAAACAGATTCTTATCTCACCACTTTCTGTTTGGAGTTTGGTTTCTGCAGCAGCCACTCGATGTCAAGAGAGCCTGAAGAGGGGAACTGGTGGTGACACGGTAAGGTGGCGTTGTCCCCAACGACCTTCTTCATATCTGTCTGGGCACCCACTGACAGCAGGCTGAATAGAACTGAGAGAGAGGAAGAGGGAGAGAGAAAGAACAAGAGTCAAAGAGATGTCAGATGAGGACACTGGCTCCATCCAAACTTGAGACAAGAGGCAGATGCTGTGGATAGGAGGCAAAGGCATGCCGGTAGAGGAAATTGAGACGGAACACACAGTGAGAGATATGACCTAGAATTCCATCACTATCTGACAGATGCTTGAGCACAGCACACTCTGACACTGAAGAGAGATGGATAGGGGATACTTTCTACAGGAAATACTTTTTGGCAGGCCAAGTCAGGGAAAAGTATTATGATTATTCTTTTGTTAACCTGCTTTGACAAGGGCGGTCACAGACTGCTTTCTTATTGGAAGCAACAGCTGTATTGAGCTGTGGTTGAGTGTACAATATTGTGTTTGTGTGTGTGTGGGCTGGGAAAATTGCTCTTTTTCTTCTGTGCTCTTATAGCTTTACTGGACAGTCTCTCTCCTGTCCTCAACTGACTTTATCAAATAGTGGCAGATTACAATAAGAGTTTACAACACAGCTGATTGGTTAACAAACAGATAACTTCAACCTCTAATGCTCAAAACTCTTCTTCTACATGGAGTCTTCACTATTAGAACAGAGAGTTGTTTTTAAATTAATTCAAATCAATAAATTCAAAGAAACAATTTTGTATTGAAACAATGACTACATTATAAAAAAAAAAAAAATCGGGAAAAAGATGCTTTTTCATGTAAATCTTTTCTGTGTAATTGTAAACAAAATGAAAAATATAGATTTCAGAGAGCATTTTTACTTTGAGTCCTAGCAGAAGCAGAATAAGTATTGTTGCTTAAATATCCCTAAATGAACCAAATCACTTTATGAATGAAATGGAATGGGGACCCTATGAATCTTAATCAGATGGAATCAGAAAATCAGTGGTGATACCCAGCCAGCCCTGATTGAAACAGCTTTAGAGCACACATTTTTCTCATGATTCACAAAAAAACAAAAAAATAAATTAAAAAAAAGACAGAGCTCTTGACTATTATTTTAGGTCATTAGACCCAACATGGATCCCACACAAGCAATGACTTAACATCATGCCACAGCGGCAATGCCAGGAAAAACTTCCTGTTTAAGGCAGACACCATGAGCAGAGCCTGACTCATAGGCAAACCACCATCTGCTGCAACTGTTCGAGCTGTGAAAATGAGACTGAGATGCAGGAAGAATAAGATAGATAGTATAATAGCAAAGGCAAGTATAGTCATGTGAGTCTTTAACACTCTACAGTTGTTTCAGTTTCTTTTTCACCAACACTGTTAAGAGTGAAATATGAAATAAAGCAGCAGAATATTTCACTCTACTGCACACAGATTTGTCTGTCTACTTAAGGAAGACCTTGGCTTGCAGTAAAAAGTAGCAATAATTATGAGTGTGTGCACAAGCCAGTAACTTTGGGTTCTGGCCAGACTGACAGGGCCTGTGTCTCAGCGGGGGAGCAGTGAGGCTAATTTATTGGAGGATGCTGGACAGCCCGGCGGGCCTGAGTGGAATTAGCCAGAGGCGTCAGGGGGGTTTGCTGGAAGCTACAGCTATAGATGTCGTTAGTGTGTGTGCTTGTCTGTGTGTGTCTAGAGGGGGTGGTGATTTGCTGAGACATTTCAAACCCCCTCCACCTGGTGGAAGGACTGTACAATACAGCAAAGCTCCACTAAGCCTCCACGCTTGGATGTGACAGATATTTTTGGCTCTACAACATTTAACTTAACTACCTGCCTTTAATTTAATTGCCAAACTGGCTGGTTGCTTCCAGGGATCTGAGGGCTTAAGATAAAGTTACTGAGCCTGCATGTGCTCATTTGGGATCTTGCAGGAAATGATGGGGTTGTGTAAATATTGTTTCCTCTTGTTTCATTATCATGTTGCCTGATAGATCTAATTTACAAGATTTCCATTAACTTGTACTAAACCAGTAACCATTTTAGAGCAGGACACTATGTTGAATTAAAGGTTTGATGTCCGCTCTAGAGTCATTCAATACAGAAAGAGTCAGTGAAGGAATGCCTCTGTGCTCACTTGACTCAAGTGTGTGCTGTCAAACGTTCCACGGGAGGCCAAATGTGGCCTATGAATGCATCAGCACTCACTGGGCGCCTGTCCACTTGTTCACCCGTCCACCCTCACAGGGGCCAACACCCTGTCCCATAAGTGTTCTTACAGCCAATCAAAATGTCAGCTCTGTGCTGTGAAACCAATGAGTCAGTGCTGACGCAGGACGCAGGGGCGAAAAGAGGCCTTACACAAATTGCTGCTCCTCACCCATACAGATGACATCATGTGGTGGATTTCAGCAGTTTTTTAGTCCTCTCTACTTTATGAGTCTTTCCCGAGAAACCATGGCATTCACAAATTGCTGAAGTCTACTCTATTTGACCATCTGCTTTGATCAAATCATTGGTTATCAGTAGAATACAAGCCACTCTTCCCCATGAAAGAGCTCCTGGACCCTGAAGGAGCTCTGGGCATTTTTTAATGCAGTATTTGCTAGCTCTTTTATCTTTGAGACTTCCTGCCAAAACTAGCTCAGTGCCTTTGCCATGTTAAGAATGTTCAAGAGATGGTTCGCTCAAAACATATGGAATTTAAGGTGGACATAAAGGTAGGAGTTCAAGCTTGATAGTGTGGTATAAGACTCTGCTGGGAAACCAGAGTCTGGCGTCTCTCTGCTCTTCAGACTGGCCTCTGTAATCAGCCTCCCCACCCTCCAATCTTCCCCAGCCTGTATAGCATGCTTGATAAGAGCTCCCTGCTTCCTTTTTTTCACCTCCTGTCTCCTACTTCACTCTTCACTGCTTCAAATGTAGGCTTCATAAACTGGACGGTTTGAATGAAAGTTAGAACAGAACATGGTGACTACTGAAAACAGGGCACTGCAACCATTTTCCACATCAAGGACTTGAGTGACTTAAATTGATCCAGCAGTTACAGCCATGTGCTGGTAAAACTGTGCCTCATTGTCCAACAATTGGAATTGCATTTTGATTTGTGTCCTTCTCACATAAAAAAATACACAGCTGATATGAGCCATCTCTGACAGAAATGGATTTTCTCTGTTGTTTACTGGATGAATGAATAAGCAGACAAATCAAATCAGGAATTGACTGGTTTACAACCACTGCTCTATACTTCTCAGTTATTTATGGTCTTGCGGAAGGGCTTTTGTTTCTGTGGAATGAATGACACAGTGCTCCCAAAATTAGCTCCCCTTGATATGAGTTTGTGCTTGCATTTGGATTGGCCTCATTCACCGCACAGTGTGCACAGCTGGGACTTTTGGACCCCATTATTTGAATCAACATTGGCGATGATACACAACCAAATCCATCTTTGCTGCAGAAATGCACATAGAGCACAGACCAAAATCCTCTCTGTGGAATGAATACACACATCATGAGATAAAGATGGATACATGACGTCTATACACAATACAGGGCTGAGGATGCACAGGGAACCTGTTCCAGCAGGTGGCACAGACGTCACTGAGCTTCAGCCTTGCAACTGTTGTTGTGTACATGTTTGAAGTCAATATGATGAGAAGTGTGATCCATTTCACACACATTATGAGTACAGTGAAGCAAACATTATGAGAAGTCAGATCTACACACCCACAACAAAAACAGATCCAAAACCATGTACTGATTGCAAGAGCCAAAGACATTCTCAGCATGCTATTCGGATAAGTAGATCTATAACCAATAAAAAACGACTAATTAAAACAGCATAGAAAGAAACATCTCTGCAGAAGGCATGAACTTACAAACTTGTCTTATTTTGGAAAAAAAAAGATGTAAATGGAAAAATAGAACTCCATTTCACTATCCTGTTTTTCGGAACATGTACGGAGACCAACACAGAGAAGAAAAGATTCACTCTGTCTGCTTCGGTGACTTATTTTAAGACACTACTATGTTTCCCTTTGATTCTAAAGTGAGGAAATCACAATGTCCTCACAGGAGTGAGTAGAAAATGGTCACATAGTCTATTCTTTTTCCCCGAGGACAAACGAACCAAAATGTTTGAATTTGGGATAGTCTTAACTAGCCAAAAATAGCGTTAAAAATTTTAATTATAACATTGGCTGTTTAGGATGTACTATTTGCCAATGTAGTTAGACAGCTACAAACAAAAAATTAGCATAAACAATTTTCGCTGGGTTGTGCAACAGAGAGAGGCACAGACTTTATACAGGACAAAATAAGTCACACTGATTTCACAGACAACTTACTGTCAGTAGGATACACTGACATGTAGCTCCGCTTTTTACTTATGAGGTGCACTATATGCTTCAACTTAAAGGGCATAATTCACAAAGGGTAGAGACTATATTATACTTAAAAACCATAAAGGACATACACATATGCTAATGCTAAGAAATGTGTGGGTTGCTTTTAGGTGTGTCTAAAATCGTTTCATTCGCGCTGCCTGGAAGCATATTCAACATACTAGATCAAAGAAGCACAGCCCCAATTCCAACGAGGTTGGGATGTTGTGTAAAATGTAAAAGAAAACAGAATATACAGGTTTGCGAATCCTCTTCAACCTATATTCAAATGAATACACCACAAAGACAACATATTTAAGGTTCAAACTGAGAAACTTTATCATTTTTGTGCAAATATTTTCTCGTTTTGAATTCGATGGCTGCAACACATTTCAAAAAGGCTGGGACAGGGGCAACAAAAGACTGGGAAAGTTGATGAATACTCAAAGAACACCTGTTTGGATCATTCCACGGATGAACAGGTTCATTAGAAACAGGTGAGTGTCATGATTGGGTATAAAAGAAACATCCCCAAAAGGCTCAGTCATTCACAAGCAAAGATGGGGCCAGGTTCACTTTGTGAGCAACTGCATGAAAAAATAGTCCAATAGTTTAAGAACAATCTTTCTCAACATTCAATTGCAATAAATTAAGGGATTCCATCATCTACAGTCCATAATATCATCAGAAAAATAAAAGAATCTCAAGAAATCTCTGCATGTAAGCCACAAGGCCGAAAACCAACAATGAATGGTTAATGACTTTTTCCAGTTCAGGCATAGCAATTTAAGTTTTACCAGTATAAGTGTAATGCACACGCTCAAAGCGGAGTGTTAAGTCAGCATTTTCACAGAAAACTCCAGCTTGCTGTTGACACAGCAAATGGCAGTGTTTCAGAAAAATTCCACTTTGGAGGCTGTTTTCAAAAGTTTCCCTTTCAGACTGCCGTCTCCATGTAAACAAAAAGCTGTAATGCAACAATATTTTTGCGTTTCACCCTAAAACCATTGTTGTGTAACTCTTCCCTAAAAGTCACCAAAAACCTTTGCAAAAGTGCAAAATAAAGGCAGTTTGAGCAATGTGTCCCTGCTCTCTTTGACACCCTAATTTGGCTGTGTTACTAGGCTTTCAAAATAACTGTTTTGAAATAACCAATCCCATTCCCAGTGGTGTCGTTCATTTTTTTAAGCCAGAAGAAAAATGTTTATTTCAGTGTGTTTCGTAACAAGATGAAAGCTACTCTGTGGAAAACTTTCTGGTCAATCAGGTTTTAAAATGGCCTTGAGTTTTACTATACAGTCGGGTGAGTAGCATACATTAGCAAACATTTGTCATTCCTGGAAGTTTCACAAGTCTTGATGAGATTCCTTGAGGAGATGGGAAAGTTTGTCTAAATAAGCACTGCCATGTGGAGAAAGATGTAAAATGTGGAAAGGACTCGTGATATGGTCGCTAATGCCATGTCCCAGGCTAAACCCTTCATCCTGCCCCCTCTTATTCTGAGTCTGCTGTCTTAGCTCTGTTTGGCTTAGCTTAATGCTTCCATTTGTTGCCAGGTTCAGTCTAAACTTACAAAAAGGAAAGATAAAGCATATCATAATTAAAAAAAGAAGACTACAGGTTTAGAGAAAGAGCATGAGTGTGTTAGAGAGACAGCAAGGCACATATGACAATGGGAGCCAGTGCAAGGCTAGGGTGAAATATGGAGGAACCCATTTCTATGACAAGGCCCTAGGGGGAGTTGTGCTCCAGTAAATCCGCCTTACAGAGCCCTACAATCTTATTATAGTGTGGCCAGTGAGACGGACAGACAGACAAACAAGACAGGCCTGGATGTTTCACACTGCCCAAAGTCAAGCTCCATATCCCTTCAGTCAGCACACTGGCCCGGCTGGGGCCTTTGCGATGTCCAAAGCTTATGACCTCTGGTTCTCAAACACAGCAGATCAAAGAAAGGAGAGGGACAGAGAGAGATAGAGGGGGTGAGAGGAATGAAAGGACAGAGAAAAATGGGCTGAGGGAGGGGTATCAGGATGGTGCAATGCCTTATTTTGAGTACCTACTGTAATTCACTGCTGTGGAGGATGGATTAAAGCTCCACAAAGGTAGCTGTAGATGGAGGTTAGCAGATGCACAAAAGGAGAAGAAGATTGAAGGTTTCACTGTTTCATTACTGCTGACAATTTCCTATTGAGAGTGTTCACGCTGCATTCTGTGTGTTCACGCTGCATTCTGTGTGTAGAATACATGTTCCCCTATTTACTTCTTGTGTACATGCATGACCACTGGTGTGTATGACACATGCTCCAAGCGGACATTTCTATCACAAAGGCACTTACACACTACCTTTCTGTGTTACAGAGTTATGTGTGGCTGTTTTTTTGCAGTCAGTGGAAAAATGTCACAGCACACTGCTTTGGATTTGGAAGAGAAGTCTGTATCAGTTATACAGTCTCAGGTCACATGCGAACATGTTACATGCCTCATCATCTCACGGGCAGAAGTTATAATCATCTGCTTACATTCACAGCACAATACAGGCTTTTATGAGTCATGATTAAATGCAGTGGATGTACTCTGCTTTCCTTTGCTCTTAATAACAATCTGCTAATTATAGGACTTGTGTATGTAGGTACAAAACTCAAAGCAAGCAAATACAAATACAAGTCTTTGATTCTTATTGCTGACATGAAGTTTTCTTTAGCTTAGTTGCCAAGGGAAGTATCGAGCTAATGAGACAACACTGAAACACTCGAGTTAAGCATGCTGTTAAAGTGGTCGTTTCTGCCTCCACCAATAAAAGTGGACAATTTAAATGTCAAACATTCAGTCTTCTTTAAATACCACCACTTTAGCTTACAGATTCACAGATAGGAAGTTACACCTCACCTTCCCCTGTTATCTGTTTCAGTAAGATGAGCTGCACAAGCCAGGAGACCTTCTAAGCTTCAGCAGCCAAAATCAAGATCCTCCAAAAACAGCCCCTGTGCACACTAAGAGGGAGCGTCCTTTATTCACACAGCCATAGCTCCCTTTTTAATTACAGCTTCTTAAGAGTTAAATCTCCTCAAATGGACCCAGTTATCAAGAGCTATCAAAACACATGTTTTGCATATGGAACACTACACTAGTCTCCTTGTAGTTTCAAGGTCCAGCTCATGAATATATTGCTTCTGTGGAAATCAAAGGAGGCTGTTTTTCTCCTTTTACTGGAGGCTGGCTCTTTGAAGGGATAAAATCCCATAATCCCCCTTTTCTCACACCCAGCACCCAATGCTCTCTTGTGCTGACACACAGGTTTTGTTGGCATTTTAAACGAGGTACATGGTAGAAATGCTGAGAAACAAGTCAGGAAAATTAGAGTTAAATGCTAATCAGCGCTAGCCTACTGGCTGAGTTAACAACTGTCTGCCTCTGTTGCTCACTCTATCTCTTGAAGAATACATCAACTCAGATTTAGGAAATTTCTTCCCAACAAGCCACTGTGTTCTGTAGGCCAGTGGTTCCCAAAGTGGGGTCTGGACTCTTTGGAGGTTACCCTTTGGAGATATGCAAAATTCCACTGATTGAATGTTGCTTATCTGGTGGGTAAGCTGTGGAGAAAAATCTTGACATGCCAGAAAAAAAGTGACTGCAATTTTGGAATAAGCATGCCAATTTTAGTTTTAATGGGCATAAAAATCTAACTCAACAGACTTTTTTTCCCCCACATTGTGTCCCAGTGTTGTTGTAAGAATATAAGCAAAAATAGTGGTTTAGGTTGATATAAAATGATGCAAACGGAAAATGTGTTATCTGTTTTCCACATTTCTTTGTTGAGGATTAATTCAGTGAGCACAGTAATATGCACAGGTCAAGATTCCAACTGATTGCTAAACCAAATATCTTGGGGGGGTGTGTCTCTATTTTGGCTTCTCCAATATTGCTATTCTGGCAAATTTATCCATGACACTGTCTGAAGTGTTTGCTTACATATTGAAAGATGTAAATGCAAACAACCGTCTATATGTGCATTTTACCAAGTTTATTTTTCAATGATTTAACATGCTTGACTCATCAATATTAATCTTATCATCCCAAAATGTTCAGTGCTGTGTGTTAACCTCAGTGCTTCACATTTGTTTTGCTCGTGCCCCATGCAGGTGACAAAAAATGTCAACTATCACTGAAACTGATGATGAACCATCAGCAAACAAAGCATGATGACTGTATTTGGACAGCTGTAGGATACTAAATTATTGCAAACCCAAAGTAAATGTCAGCCCTTAGAACTAAAGAGACATACTTTTTCGTGACGTACCACAGATAACATTATTCAACCTCACAAAGCCCAAAGAGACTTGTCATCGAATGACTAAGCAATCAAATATGGCTTCACTTTTGATGCAAGTGCCAGGGGGAAGATGGTATTCAATCAAAACATGTCCTCCACTTCTCACAGCCTTTTATAATTATGCAACAAATCCAAAAAAAAAAAAAAATCAGGGACTTCTAGTCTCAAAAACATTAGATAAAAGGCATTCAGCTCTCTCTTGGCTGGATATTACAATTTCTCGTTACCAGTCTGCCCTGAAATATCTCTTAAGATTTTGCAGCCAGTCCCAACTGTGTCCGTGAATATCCTGACAAGAACGAAAAACAAAAAGTCTTCATTTTAACATATTAACATATCTGCCTTGGCTCACTGTCAAGGGAATAAGAAATCCCAGAATCAGAAACAGCACATTAAATTTTACAATGAACACATGCATCAGAAGAAAGCAATAATCAAGTACTGATCATAAGCCATTAAGTTTTAGCCTTTTGGTCATTACGTGGGACATTATGTGAGACATTACAGAGACTTCATCATGACTGAGTTACTGGAGCCTTAGATGAAAACATCCAGGAACACCCTGTACTTGTTCATCTTTGATGAGAGGTTTCTAAGAATCCTGGCTTTAGCATTAACGGATGGGTTTCAGAAGGAATAGAAGGAGCGTTTCTTTCCACCATACTTGCTTCAACCTGGAGGGAAAGCAAAAGGGGAAGAAGGGGAAGGGCCAATGGGAACGGGAGGGGGAAGATGAAATACCACTGAGGTCTGAATAATGTAAGGCCCTTTGGTAAATGTTCACCTCGCGCCTTGCCTATCCCCTTCATTAGCATCCCTTTCATGGCTTCATCATTGCTGTCAAGTTAAGCATTAAGGATGCCATCCCGCTGACAGATCCCCAAAATAGATCCAAAATTAGTTTCACGACAAGCACTTTTAATTCCCCTCAAGTATTCCGCATTTTCTTTTCACAAAATAAGGAAGAAGGGAGGAGATGGAGAAAAGCTAATTACACCATCCCCCAAGGGAAGGAGAGTCAGTGAAACCTGCTTACAATGCTATACACATATCAATGCTGAATCTGGTGGCATTACCCATACTCGTGGGTGCAGCTGTCCAAGATGCTCTGGCTACTCCATAAATCTTCTGATTTCAGCCTGTAATGGTCCAATATAGCTTGGAGGAAAAACAATTTTAACCAAAGTCTTTCACAAACCTGCACAACAAATGCAACATGCCTGCTTCTTCGCCCTCCTCACACCTTTAATGTGATTGTCCATGGATTGATTCTCTGCAGTATTTCCAACTAGGGCATAGCAATTAATTGCAAATTAGATCAAATCACAATACGGCCTGCTGCAATACTCCGATCACATGCATTGCAATATTGTTTTAACCTTTTTTTTAAAAAAACACAGTCAGAATACAAGCTACATATGTTTTCCATGTCTTGTGGTGTACACCAGTATCACCCTAAATCGTTGAAAACTTCTTTTCAAAAAGAAAGATTTTAAGTGATGAAAAGTGGCAAAAACAGCAAGAAGTCGCTAAAAGTAAAGTTTAATGTGAACAAAAATGGTCAAAAAGCATCAGAAATGGATGCAAAGGGGCAGACACTGAGAGAAGACTTGGAAATGGTCAGAAAGTAGCAGAACCTTTCAGAAGACTGACCATTCTGTTCAAAATATCCCTTTTTATTTGTCTTAGGTAACATTCTAAGCTTTTGACCCACTAAATTTAGATTTTATCCATCTGTAAGTAATAATCATCAACAATTCAAGAAACAAAAACTTGAAATAATT
Organism: Thalassoma bifasciatum; assembly: GCA_008086565.1. Lineage (NCBI taxonomy): Eukaryota > Metazoa > Chordata > Actinopteri > Labriformes > Labridae > Thalassoma > Thalassoma bifasciatum. The sequence continues at coordinate 368,118 of RPOG01000131.1, forward strand.
CAATCAATGTGTAATGAATTTATGTTATAGCTGTTTTTTAATGTCTGAAGAGAGTGACTACTAATATTTACCTTTTTACTGATATTCCAGATTCATGAGATTTACCTGAAAATGCAAACAGAGCTTTTTTCTTTCTTTTTACAAAAATCCTTTTCACCCTCATGTATGTTTTTCTCATTCAAAAAGAGAATAGTAGCAACAAATATAATCTTCTTCAACATAAAAATAGATAACACAAAAAGAATGACACAATACATTTTAACTGTACATATGTAGGACTGCATACAATACACATCAAATGTATCATAGGTAATAAGGGACACATAGACACTCAGCATTACTGTCAGCAGTCACAATTCTTTCCATCCTTGAAGGCTTAGTAAAACCACAGCCAGACACATGACCAAGTGGAAAGAATGACAAAGAGAAAACGGAGATTCTCCTCTCTGAAGAAAGGGAAAACAGAGAGAGCCATATACTTGCAGTAAAAAAAAAAAAGTTCATCATGGTCCCCTTTATAATGTTATTTACACAAATATGTCTTACAGACTTCAGCCTGACTTGAAGTAACATCTCCAAAAGCTTGTGTGTTGTGAAACACTACAGGATTAAATTCTGCTTAAAAGAAATGCAATTTAAGACATTTCCCCCTCTTCTTGATGTCTTCAGACTGAACAAGGGTCCAGAAGTCAAATGGTCTGTTTTGCACCAGATAACACGCTTCACTTAAGTGGGCTTGGACACTGACCCCTCCATTTTGCTGCAGCAACAGATCCTCCCAACATCTGGTCAAGTCTAAACAGAGCAGCATGTGTGTGCACTCACTTTGTTCTGCATGACTCTCTCCAAACCCCAGGACTACAGAGAGATGTACACAGCAGACAAAGGAAAGAGTTCACTTCTTGTAGAAATTTCATGAATTTACGCACATCCTTCCAGCTGCAGGAGCCCAAAGACTCGTCTCCACTCTTTCATACTGAGAAGACCGCATTTTGACACGTAAAGACATGCAGAGGCATGGTTTCAGTCCAAATTGAAGCTTCTGTTTCAGCTAAGACTGTTTTCACTGAAACACAATTTTGCTAACGTGTCGGAGAAAGAAGAAAATATAGTTTCAAAGTGGTAAGTCAGCAATTTGAGCAGTGTAAAGAAAACATCTCAGATCTATTCAGAGACATTTATTTGCTTTGACAGGAATCAGATATGGTTCCTCTACCACATTCTTGCAAAGGACTTTTTTTTGTTGTTGTTTTTTTTTGTTTTAAGGATCAACACTTTTCACTTCAGCACCTGGACTGACCTTATTTCTTTGGTCTGTTTGGCGTTGTGGTACGTATGTTGGAAAGACTTTGTGAAACAGAGGGGAAAAAATGTAAAATAAAGATAAAGAGTTAAGTTACATATACTATAACGCTAATCTTTGCCAGGTTTGAGCCCCATTCTACCCTGCATGCCTGACAGATGGTGCAGTGAGAGACAAGATGGGCCATTTTCATTAGACCAGAGAAAAGGCAGGTTCACCTGCTGCTGATTAACTCAAGGCTTGCCTGCTGGGCATTGCTATGCTATGATATTATAACAGCTCCACTCAGGTCTGCTGGATTCTGCACAGATGGGCTAGCTATGAGACTAACAGCCATTATGCCCACAGAGAGTCTATAAACTGGCTTTTTCGTCTTCCTCTTTCCCTAACACATCATGGAAACATGAGCACTGTTGTCTGTTCTCCTGGACACAAACTACTCCTCATTTCCCCCACGTTATTTATGTGGACTAATCTCAATTTGTGGCTGGCAAGCGCGCCAACAAACTCTTCTCACATTGTTGGAGTGGCTGGACATGGGCACTGACCTCAGCGGATCAATACTTAATAAGCTTTCGTGCTGCCAAGTCCATTTTGCTGCAATCTGCAATTTTTTATGTCCATTAGGTTGAAAATAGAGCTGACTAGGTGTATGACCACAGGAAGTGGAATGTATCGCCGCCTCGGCTCTCCCTGTTGATGGATGCTCCACAATAGTGGGGGACCGATGGAAACTTCAATACTATCTGCCTCATGCACTATAAAGTACAAGGCCCTTGACTTTTATTAAATGCAATTCAATACTCCAGTGGTGTTTCAAAGAAGCAGTTAATAAGTACTGGGAAGACAATAAAAGCCACAGTGGGCTATATGGTTAAGTTGGGCTGCACGTGATGAACAAGAGAAATGTGAGAGAAACAAGCCTACAGCTGGTGCTATATTTGGAGCAGCACTAAAACTCAGCTTTAGAGGCATTGTAAGATAACCCAAATCTGGCTGTGTAAGCAGAACATTTTGGAGCTCAGAGTCAGGAGACTGTTTGGATTCTGGACACCCCTCACATCCTTTTTTCCTTTGCCTTTCTGCACACATAAATTTAATTCCATTATTTAGGTCACTGTGGGTATTTGACAAAGTTCACACGGGGTTAGACACAGTCCCTCTCTCCACAAAGACGGTTATTTACTTTGCTGGATCCACGTGTGGATAGGAACTGAACACAACAGAGCAGCTCCCATGTTGTACATTTCATCAGCTAATTGAAAACAGACGGGAGGCGAACTCCCTCTCTCCATCCGCCCAGCACAAGCATGCAGCGCCAATGACATATTAGAGCTGTCGCCAGTCCTATGGTATGTATCTGACGTATCATTTTACCTGATCGCTTAGGCGTAAAATAACAAAGCAGGGCGGGCCTCGAACACCAGTGAGGGGATGATATTGTTAGAGCTGCTCAAGTCACTGCAGCTGTAAAGGACAAAGAGGTAACCTATCCATCCAAGCCCGTGACTAGGAAGGACATGTCGATGGCTGTCTTTTCCCCAGAGGTGAGCAGATGCCACGTCTGTTTTGGCAGCTGTATGCTGAAAGGTGTTGACTGCTGAGGCAGCTGACAGAAGCAGAGTGGTGGATGCACAATGGCCAGGGAGGTCAACAGGGGCTGCGAGGCTTCCAGGAAAGGGCCTCACTTAGGCTCATTTAGGCCAGCTAATGGACTAACCTACCATCTGTCCTTTTGATTAGCTAAGCCAATTAATGCAAGACACTAACCTTAATCACCTGCTGCAGACACACACACACACATACACACACAAACACACACACACACACACACACACACACACACTGTATACATTCAGCAAGTAAAGCTCATTCAGATTTATAGAGGGGTAAACGCACTGATCTAAGTTGTTGTTCAGCTGTTGACTGGGTTCATTATAAGGGCCACATAGTGTTGTAATTATGACCACACCATCTGAGCCCAAGACTGCCTTTCTTGAACAAATTTGTTAAACTAAATTCTTGCAAAAAAAAAAAAAAAGATCCTTGTATTTATTTAAAAGCCAACAATAAGTCCAGAATTATTTTGTTATCTGAAAATCTGATGCTTATCTGTCAGGTGAATGAGGCCGAAAGCAAGTGTACAAAAGTTTTTCTGACCATAAATCAGATGGACTGATGTCTGAGTTTCAGCAGATGTCTGACACAAAAATCACTGGAAAAAATGATCAAGGAGGCTGAACCATGAGCTAACGGTGAATATTTAAAGTCAAATTACAACATTGATCAATCAGGAACAGTTCAATTGAAAATTAATTATTTTACTATTATTGCATAATACCAGATCATTGCTGGTCTCCACCAGTCTTGACTGATAATCCTGAGTCTGAGTCTGTCCAGTTTGAGACCAAAACAAGACAGAGTAAAAGACCAAGACCAAGACCTTCAAAATGTGGTCTCTAAGTGTAATAACACCGCATATAGCGTAAAGCATGAGGCCTGATATGCTTTTATTTACATGCTGAAAGAGAAACTGAATTCTTATCAAAGATCAGCCAAAAGAAGGTCAGAGAAAATATTTTTACAAGGCTGTCCTTATGACGTCCCAAACATTCATCATACATAACATATACTTTGGCACAAACAAAACGTGGCGAGAACGTCTCGACATGTTGGGAGCTTGTAAAAGAACACATAAAGGCTCACTCCTCCAACTAATAAGCCTGCCCTTTCAGATGCTCAGCACCACTTCTTCCCACCCAACCCAAAATGTCTAGAAAAGGAATGCCCACGCGGCCACATCCGAGGGTGGAGAGAAGATTGAAACCAGATGAATGGAGCTCGGGTACAGCCTGCTCCACAGGCCCATATTTCTTTCCCAAAAGCCTGATTAGAACAAGGTGCGGCACAGGCCGAGCAGAGGCAGCTTATTCCAGCTCAGAGAAGGACACTCGCTCCAAGCGACACTCCAGGTGAGAAAGAAACAGGGCTAAGGTCGAAACTAAATTCTCCACAATTGGCTCACACTACCCCAATAAAGGTTCAGATGGTGACTAAATTCCTTCAGATGAAATAAATTTGCAATCCTTTTATCTGAAGATGAGTTTAATAAAGTATGATTCTGCTTGGGCAAAAGGAGGGATCTGTCACTTCACATTGTGCTGTGTGTGTGTGTGTGTGTGTGTGTGGGTGGGTGGGCGGACGAGCGGGTGGGGGGCAGCTGAGGAGGTAAAAGTAGGCCATTGGGGTGGAATCTGTTAACTGTTGTGCCAAAGGAAATGAGGGCAAACTGCAAGAATCGTGCAGCAAGAATGATAAGAATCATACATGTCTTGGATACAGATAGGGATGAGTCTGAAAACTGACACTTCATGAACACTAGATCTACTGTCTGTCTATGTGAGGTCCAAGAAATAATTATATGTTTGAGTTAAAGACATAAACCCTCAGGCTTTTGTACTTCAACAATATCTCAACTATTTGGATGCCAAGAAACCGCTTATAAAAAAGGCTTTATTGGTTAATGCTCCTGTGAGATTGCAGTGATTCCCTCCACAATTTGAATTCTTGTAGTGTATCATGTAGCCTTTAAAAGGGTCTGGTGTGTAGCAGAGTGTAGAATGAAGGGCACAGTGTACATATGAGAAATAAATCCTAAATACTTAGAGAATATGACTCTGTTTTCCAGATCTCTGAGGCGTAATTCTCATACTTGTGTCCACAGACATTACAGTCAGTGTTGAGCAATACTGCAAACTTTGGACAAGAAGAATCCACACTGTCTAAAAGGATAGGGAGAAAAAAAAAAACCTCAGCTTTACATGCCACGTGTTGTTTTCTCCTGCCTCGATCAGTTAGCGTGCTCGCTCAACGAGGATGCTGGAGGTCATGTCATTGTATGCATGTGTGCGGATAGAGGGGAGACGGTGTCATTTGCGTTCTTTCTCAGAGAATATGTTTGGTGTGACAGCGAGAGAGCCAGAGAGGAGGAGAGGGGGCCTGGGTGCTGTAGGTATGTGTGTTCTTGTGGAGCTTAGCTCACATGTGTGAGTGTGACTGACTGATTAGTAGCCAGTTTTCATCGACTGTCTGCAGTCGTCTCTCCTGAGATAGCCGGGCAGAGTGGGAGAATTTCGTACTATTTTCCAGCGCCGGCTCCTCTCCCTTTCCTTCCCTTCCCTTCTCTTGCAGCTGGTCGGCCACACTCGCCACTCAATGCCAAACACACTCCCTTCTATCCCCCCTGACATTTTAGCTATGTTACCGCTGAGAGAGTTGTGGCTTGCCTGCCTGCCTGCCTGCCAGTACACATGAGTAAACAAAGACCAGCTCATTTCATTGGGCCATAATGTTTAATCTACATTTGCCTGGTCAACGAGAGGTTAATCTCATTACCTTTTGCTAAATGGCGTGCTTGGGCATACTCTGACAAGACCATGGCTAGACACTAGTTAATTAAAAGAGCAATTAAAAGAAGACAGTACGCTAAGTCCCGCTGAACGGCGGTTGGTTCCCTTGACACCAGAGCTGTGATGTTAAATTACAATGTTCTATGCTAGTTTGTCACGAATAACAAGCCATTATGACAAACAAAGGGAATAGTGATAGCCGGGGACTATAGAAAAACCTGTGGATTGGCTTGTTTTGTGGTTGAACATGTGCTTCAAACTAACCTTCAACACCCTCTGTGTTTTACCTACTGCGAGACACCTCCATAAAAGCAAGCCTCACCACAATACACACGCACACCACTGCAGCTAATCAACTCCAACAGGTCGTTAAAAACCTGATGTGCTGGGAGTTCAGACAGAAGTGGAGGAAACTCAAATATCATGGAAATGAACTCTAAAAGTAAAGATACTTCTGAGTATAACAGAGTTTTCTTTTGAAATATTTCACACAGTTTCACACACACACTTTATTTTCGAGCTACACTTCATACACTTATTGTGATTGCTGTTGGGAGTTCCTGGAGTGTTAAGCAAATAGAGATATGAATTCTAACCATTATCAGTCATGTGTTGCTCTAAAACAATATTTTCCAAAGTCTAGGTCCTGACCCATGGGCGTGTTCCCAGATCATTTTTATGGGCCACCAAATTAGTTTTTAATGTTTTCACTAGGGCTGAAAAATATATCATTATTTCTATCTAGATATGAACATTCAAGATATTAATACTGGAAAATGACCAGTATCAAAGATATCAAAGATGTAGATTTTCTCCACTTACCCTGCATGTTTAGCTCAGGCAGTCAGATTATTGGTGACTTTTTGTTGATGTCAGTGACTAACAATGAGTCTTAATCAAAAAATCACACTTGCCACATCCTGTTGTATTATGATGCTTTAATTTTTCTGAAAAAAAAAAATTAGTCTTCACTGAACTGATAGTCATATCATACTGATATCGGGATATCTGGCATTAATATGGAGATAAGAAATTTTGTCCATATTGTTCAGCCCTAGTTTACACTCCAGTGTTTAATGTGACATTTCTAGCTGCAATACACCTTTGAGCCACAATAGAGAGCTTTGTTTTGTCACAGAAGGATCAAAAGAGTCTTTATTTGCCAAATATCTTAAAGAAGAATGAGGAATTTGACTCCAGTTTTAACTGTTCTCTCTCTGTACAAACATGTATGAATGAGCATTAAATCATATCAAAAATAGGGGGATAGTGGGAGAAATAAAGTCACTGTCACAGATGCTTATCTTAAAAACAAACAAACAAACAAACAAACAAACAAAACCATGATAATGTGTTGTTTCAGAGCAGACAGCTATCAAAGGCACACAGGGCCAAAAATGTGATGAAAATCAGTGTAGTGGAAGTGCAGTGAGCCCTTTGTAGCTTGTAGCTTGGAGTGGACCCTGACAGTACCAAGTGTAGACTTGTATGAATCCAGCACAAATGTTAGTCATGCTAGAACCAACAAACAGCTTAACGACATACAAAAGGTACACAAAAACGAGAACTATACACAGAAACAGACTCGACAATATACCCAATTCAGTCAAACTGAAACTGTAACTAAAAATAACAGCATGCAAAACTTCCTAATAATATATTTGGAGTGGACCAAGAAAAGCAGATGTTTTTGACATTAACATTATTCAAAATGGGCCCAAAGTAATTTGATGAGGAATCCATAGTTTCATACATATTTTGATTACAGTATAAAATCAAATCAGGGGACTTACTAAATGCATTTATTTCATTCATCAAAAATATTTTCAAAGTGTAAACCTAACAATATGTGCATTAGATTAGATATATTTTGGATTGTGTTGCCATGGCTTCTATCTCCAAAAAAGTGGGCCACCAGAAAATAAGTTTGTGAAACACTGCTTTATAAAATGTGCAAAAATGACCTCAGTTACAGTCTAATTAATTTATGCTTCATCCCTTTCCCAAATAGCATCCTCATACAGTTTTAATAACACACGCCATGGTGCAGGATATACGTCACCCAGAAATGTGTAATCCGACTTTACAAGAATTTTCCCTCCATGTTGTCTCTTACAAGTTCCATCAGACACTTTGGGTGTTCACTGTCCTGTTAGCATACAGGAGAGCGAGGGAACAGAGGAGGAAGCCTGCGGGCTGTCTGCCCTGTGGGTACTACTACCGGCTGTAGCCTCCCTCTAGATGAATCATAAACAAGTCCCTGGGCCTGGGTGACTTAATCCCCTGTGACATCGCCACAGGGAGATGGAGAAAGGGAAGCGGCGAGAAAGGAAAACATGCCCCGTGCTCGACTTTCAAGGGAATTAAACATTGGGATGAATGTGTATGAGGTGTATCTGAGGATATGTCATTGAGATGAGGCAGAAATTAAATGGATGATAGCATCTTGATGCGGGGGTGGGGATTTTTATCTTTTTGTTTGGGGGGAAAAGGGGTCTAATTTTTGCTCCACAGAAGAAGCAGTCATTTCATCTCAGGCTCTACCTTTAGGGCTCCATCTTTTTCTCCATGTGTGTATTATGTAAATTCATGTCCCACAGTCCTTTCATTTAAATTTGGCCACACAGCTTAAGCTTGGGTAGTCTACAGAGTGTGGCAGCTAAAGCTATAATCAACATCGCGCTCATTTTAGGCATGAGAAAGCATACCCAGGAGGGAGCAATAAATGGATTTATTTTAGGAAACCAGGATGTAGAATCTTGGTTAGGGCCAGACATGCTAAGTGCTTTGTCCCCTGTGCATCAGCCCTTAGGCAGTATTTCCTTCCTAATTAAAAAAAGAAAGAGGTGCAAGAGAAAAACAGCGTAGGCAGTGTGATGTAACAGAGGTGGGAGCAGCCCAGCCAGGCAGTGTTTTTTTATCTCTTCTAAAAGTTTGGGATATTACTCTTACTCTGTCGGCGCTCTGCAGTTGTGCTGATGCAAGCAGCTTTTGTCACGAGATTAATGAAAAACGTTCTGCTTTTTGACATCCTGGATCCCACGCAGAGGTTCAAAGCAGCCTCTGACCAGCAAAAGGTTTACGCGGTGTGCCACTGAGAACCTTCTGCTCGCTCAAGGAAGCAATTCTTTTACCAAACGCCTTCTACACCATTTAACCCACACAAAGAAAAATCAATACGATGGTGAAGTTTGCTCCAAAGGTTTCTCACTCAAAACAGTGTCTTTTGTTTCTTGTCCTGATAATCTGATTAAGAATGTAAACATCTATCTATATCATCACTTATATCACATTATGAGTGATGGTTCATGTTGACACTTACTTAGTTTGTTGATGGGGGACATAAAAAAGCTCAATGCCTCATGCCAGGGGTATCAAACATTAGGCCCATGGGCCAAAACTGGCCCACCAGGGGTCTGACAGGGGGCCTTCAGAATGATTTTAGAGGTGAATGGGAAATCTGTGTGGTTGGTGTGTATGCAGAAGGTTGGATGCATAAGGAATGTGATATTTGGTGCCACTACGACACTCAGTGTGGCAAAGAATTCAACAACTGGGAGAACTGAAGAGAGAAGATACATAAATTGCTCGTACATCTGAGGAAACAGTAGTCAGTTTTCATCAAGAGCTGAGAGGTCAGTGATGCTGTGGTGAAAACATGCATGCTGAAGGCTGAAGGAGTGTCCTGAGGAGTAACATCTGGGTGAAAATAAAACAGCTTTCTCAGTACTCAGTGTCTTCATTGTAGTCAATTTCATTCTCTCTGTGAAAAGGTTTGCCAAATATCCTGAAATTACACAGTAGCTCTTGGTCATGAATTATACCGCTCCTGTCGCCCAGATGAAAATAATTTACTATGCGCAACATAAAGGAGAGCTTTCCGACAACCTAACTTGCTACAAATAGCTTCATGTGAATGGTAAGGTGATTGGTAACTGTACATGTGATTGACAGGGCCGCTAGCCAATAAAGGAGACAGTTAGGCGGGATTTACGCAGCTCCTCGAACTGCTGCTGTCTGTGTGCTGGTGGAATGGAGAGTGAATATTCAGGGTACGGGCGTCAGGATGTGACGTAATGACCCCAAACAGGTAGGACGTCCCAGTTGTTGTGATCACTATCAGAGTGATTCTTTCACTAGTTACGTTTTGTCTGCCCTGTTGCCTTGGGGTGCAGACAAGGCAGCGTGACAAACTTTGCAAATAATTCTTCTGCTTGCCAACTTGTACCCTTCTTTCATTCATCGTTATAGGGGTTGGGTGAAGCCATTTATTAATAAACAACTGTGTTTACTTTTTAAATCAAAACGACGACAGAAACTTCCAAAATGACCCTGATCAAAAGTTTTCACACCCCGGTTCTTAATTGTGTGTATTGCCCTGTTTAACATCAATAACAGCTTGAAGTCTTTTGTGGTAGTTGTGGATGAGGGTCTCTTTTTTTCTAAGAAAGTAAAACTGCCCATTCTTCTTGGCAAACAGCTTCCAGGTGCTGTAAATTCTTGGACTGTCTAGCATGAACTGCAGGTTTGAGATCTAACATGGAAAACAGTTGAAAATAGATTTAAATGGTTAATGGATCTTGATGAGTTAATTTAATCTTTCAGCGTAATATTGTATTTTCTATTAATTTCCAAATATCTATAATTTCATGTTTTGTGCCTTTTACAGTCACTTTGCTCAGTTAGTACCTCTTAAGACCCTGTGTCCAAATATGTGGACATAACATTTGTCACTCTCAGATACACAATACTTCGATTTTTAAAACTTTGACCTATTAGTCACATTCAGAGACACTGGCCCTCATTTATCAATCTTGAGTTGGAATTGGCGCAGATTTGGCTGTAGAAATGAGCTTACAATAAAGTTCACGTGTGATTTATGAAAGAGGCGTACCAGCTCCAATCTCGGTGTACACCTGATCAGGTGTTGATAAATCTGGCGGCTGAAAATGATCGTTATTTAAATAACATGCCCCTAATTATTCAAGGTTCAGCCCGCCTGACCAATAGTAACCCACGGAATTTACGACATGGAGGGACGCATTATGGGAAAAAGGGAGACTTCTCTGTGCTAGAGATCGCTCTCCGCCATAGTAACGGAAGTAGAGAGAAAGAAGTTGTGTTGTTTTGTCATCTTAATTTTTGAAGCCTTGGAATAATAATTTCTGTCCAGGCCTCAAAACGTTGAAAGGTCTCTGTAAAAATGTTTGTTAGCTCTGAGAGAAGCTGCAGCCTCCACAGACTGAGGAGAGAGGGATAGAGAGAGAGAGAGAGAGAGACAGACAGACAGACAGACAGACAGAAAGAAGTGAACCTGGTCTGAGTCAGTTTAAGGCAGAAGTAACATAAACAGATGAACCTGCATCGTGTCCGATGGAGTTCATCAAACATTTTACTGATGAAGGACAGCGAATTGTTTAACCTAAAAACTAATTTATTGACTTTATTTGTGACTATTCTGGCGTCTGGCCAAGATGTGAGAGTGGCCTGTGCACAATCACGCATGAGTAGACCTGAGTTTTATGGTTATTTATACCACAAATCAAACCGGTTGTGATCACATGTAAATGAATAGCTTTTGTTATTAAACAGTCCACTTTTGCGTACACAGTTCGGATGTATATGTTGATATTGTTTGGAGTGAATCAGTAGTCTTGTAAATCCTGTGATCAACACAATTCTTAAAAAATATATATTTACTCTAAAAGTTTGATCCAGCGTCCTCCAGATATTCTCTGCAGACTTTAGTGTGAACATAGAAGTGTTTTTAATCACTGTTAACAGCTTCTGTAATGTTTCCAGTTATTGTCATAGGAAACACGCATTTGTTACACGAAGAAATCAGCTGACGGCTCATGCTGCTTTTTCATATGTGATGTATTTTACAGATATTTACAAAAGACGACAGACATTTCAGATACATTTATATTGTCATGTTTAATTTAACTATCTAAATATTAATCTGTGAACCTCTGACTGTCCTTTAAAAATGCTCTGCACTCATATGATGCATTAATTCTCCGTCACAGACTGATTTTCTTCGCTGCATGGCGCTCTCCTCTGACATGAAATTTGCGTACACAAACTCAGACCTGGCGTGGGATTTGAGCGTATCCTCCGCCCACGTTCAGATTGATAAATACCGATCTGTGCGTGGATTTGAGCGTACACCCATTTTTTGGTCATACGCACGTTTGATAAATGAGGGCAAACATCCACGTCCTTCTTCTGTGGTATCATAACATTACCTCATCTCAGTAGAAAAAAACAAAGCAAAGCAGTGCAGTCATGCAAAATATAGCAGGGATAGTATTAGAATTAAGAACTAATAGCTCACTTGTAATACTAAAAACAAAATTTCCTGTCCAAAGTCTGAGTTTGGTATTTTATCAATTGGGTCTTACTTATCCCAAATAGGGAGGGGAAATAAAGAAGACACACCACACAAAAACTCAGGTCTCAGGAGGATATATCGCATGTGTTATTGATAAACTGAGGCTGAATTTTTCCTCAAGTAATCTCAGGCTCTCTATGAAGTGCTTTGTAGAAAGAAAGTTAATTAAATGTAAAGATCTTTTTATTTATTGGCACTGAAACAAAGGCAAAATCTTCAATTTGTTGTTATACAAATGTAATTATGCTATAATTTTTCTGATTTGGCCCACTTCACATTAAATTAGGCTCTGTGTGGCCTTTAAACTAAAACGATCCCTCATACTATCTAAAAGAAATCAAGCCTGGTGGAACTGAAGGATACCATCCTTTTAGTTGGCCAATGTTAGGTGACTTACAGTTTTCAGTCGAGCTCTTTTGCTACACCATGTGGATGCTGCATTTCTTAAAGCTTCATTGTAATGGAACATATTGCGGTGGAACAGCTCAAATCTTACTCTATGCTATCCTTGAGCTCAAATGGTGACAATCTCTTCTACAGCAGGGCGAAAAGAAGCAGGTGTGGACATCAAATCTTACTTGACAATATCCAAGATTAGCAGAGAAGCTTTCACACATGATTAAATAAAATGAAAAGTGCTAATCCCGCTGACTTACCTGGGATCCTTTGAGGAAGAGTGTTACCAAAAGACAACTTCCCTGTCTGTATGTGCTTCCTTGCTCCTCTCCACTCATTCCCTCAAACTGATCTCCTTTGTGAATTCACTGTTTATAGGGCTCATTCTGCATCCTGTCCTGTTGTACAAGAGCCAAAGGGAGCAGTTACAGAAAGCACCAGCTTCTCTGCCCCATCATCATCATTATCATCATCACCATCATCTTTCTTACAACTCTCTTATCTCTCTGGTTAGCTGTATATCACCTCATAGAGAACATACACACACACACACACTCACACACACACACACACACACACACACACACACACACACGGCAACAGGAATTGCTGTAACAGCACACTTTCTGTCCCTGCGTGGCTCAGGCCTGCTCAGCCAAGAGTACATAATGTCAGTGCCATGCATGGCTGGACCAGTGCCAGGGCGATGAAAATGTCCTCCTCTGAGTCGAGGAGAAGAAACTGAACAGACAAGTCCGCTTTGTTTGTACGTGCCGCATGCTGGCCCACAACATTCTCTGCCCACTTACTCAAGTGAGGAGGTATCATGGTTCCAGTGCAAACATTTAAACTTGGATCAAAGTGGTGTTCAACTCCTATGAAATCCCCTGAAAAGCATCACGAGGACCATAACAAAGAGAAGACCAAAGCTCTTTGAGTCCAGTTGGACTAGGACTACAACGATTCGTCCTCATGATAGATTACGTCGACTAAATAAATTAATTGATGCAGAATTTTAACAGTTGACCAGTCGTATTATTATTTTATTGCGGTTGTCAAATGTTGAAATCAAATACCAGGCAGTAAATGCTCATCTGTACATTTACTTCTGACTCTGGGGCCCAGCAATCAATGGCCCAACAGTGGTGTAAGGCACCACTTGTGGTACATCATAACAAGACATTGTTTTCGTAATGTATTAGTAAAAGTTTAAAGAACTTAATTACAATGTTGTTCGAAAAATATATCCAAACGTGTCAAAGTGCATGCAACTAAATGCACACAACACAACTTGACTAAATGCCTTCAAGCCAGTTAACTTAAAACTTAACCTAAAATAACTTATCTTAGCTTAACTTTGATTGGAATAATGTTTTCCCACTTTCAAAAATATGTGGTGCTGGAGAACCCAATAACTTCTAGAAAGTAGAAATAATCATGAAAATTAATCTCATTCCAGGATTGTCTTTCTGTTTCTTTTTTCACCACAAACCCCAATGAATTCTGGATGTGCAAATAGAAAATATTAAAACTACAAAACTATGAAACTTTCCCTCTGCCTACATCTCCGAAACTGTGTCCGTATTGATTGAAAATGGAACCTAATGCTTAAATGTGAAATTAGGGGCAATTCTGCCCTACTCACAGCTTGAATCCACTCTCTAACCACTGAGGCAAAACAGGGTCCAAGCGAGGTAGAGACACATAATAAACTAATGAATGCAGATAAATTAGTGGACAACAAAAATAATCTTTAGTTGCAGCCCTAGTCTGAACCAGTCTGGGCACTAACTTTGACACTGATCCGAGGATTGAATGAAAGTTGTTAGCAGTCATTCACAATTACATAAGTTACAGGAATTTAAATTCCATCCTGTGCAGACCTGCCAGCCTTCACAAAATAATTGGTGCACCGCTTGTGTTGTGCGCCTTTTTTCGCAGACTTGTGCAATAGTAGTTTCCCCATTCAATGACTGGAAACTGGTTATAGACATGGATCCACTTCTTTTTGGCAGGTGTGCTGCCCTCCCTGTCTTTGTCTTCCTCATCTGTCATGCTAGTGGTTGCAAAAGTTACTGCAAAAGTTTTGTTGGCTATATGTTTAAACCATATCAAAAATCACATTCACATTCACAAATAATCATCATAAACACACTTATACAGTCCTACTCTATCTCCACTGGGTATATAAAGGTCAAAATACACACACACATTCTCACGCACACACATACACCCGTGCAGACCAGAGTGTGGCTACCTGAACCGAGCCTGACGGGTCCCAATGGTACCAGGTTTGGTCAAAAATATATAAATAGTATTTGGGTCAGATTTGGTCAGCTTTCAGAGAAAGTTATGTACAAATAACTAAATTCCTGTCCTGTCAATTGCTTGGGAACTGTTATGTAACAACACCTGAACAAAACCCACACACACTGGCTGCCTCTAGCGCACACACACAGTTTACCTTTCTTCGCGCCAGTTGCCGCAATTAGAAAAGGTGGACAGAGAGGGAGGCAGAGGGCAGGAGGAGGAGGCAGGGGGGATGATACGCTATAGGTTTGGCAGACTTGTTATCCTCCACTACCCTACAATGATTGGCTGAAACAGATTCACCACGCTACTACTCATGTTGACAGACATGAGTACTGCATGTGCACATTTCCCATAGGGTTCACACGTCTGCAGCTTTTTGCATAGTTGGAGGGGAATATTGTACCATTGTTTTTAGATGTGAGATTGCTTATGAGCAATGCAAAATGCGTACAGGTTGGCAGGTCTGCCTATAAAACAAATTAGCTTCCTGTAAATTAATATTATCAACTTGGACCCTGATCTATCTTATTTCAGCTCAGTTTTAAAATGCATAGAGGAAATTCCTAGACTAAAAGCAACTGCATTTTTAAACAAGTGGTGTTATCCTACTGGCAGAATTCAATTATCTCTAAAGAGAGAACAACGTTTTGGACCAAACATGAGAGAAAATGGCTTGATAAAAATTGCCGTCTGCAGTGAGGATCCATTTGCAACAGACATGTGTTTATTTATCCCAATGTAGCCAATCAGGAACAATTTATATCCCCTCATCCCGGGCGGATTAGGTACTAATCTGTTTGCTGAGGGGGAAATGAGAGAAAGGGAGTGAAAAAAGCTTTTCTCTGTCATCCTCTCCATATGAAAATTTCTATTAGTGGTGCCTCCCAGTGATATGATGTGACACTTGTGGCTCTGCATGAAAAGCTGGGCTAATAGGTGGATAGGAGAGGTCAGTATGGGGGGAGTAGGCTTTTGTTCCACCTAAGATCCAGAAACACTGCTGGTCCAGGCCCCTTCATAGGTTTTCATAAACGTTCACCACCTTGCAATGGGTGTGTCTATAAATCCTATGTGACATGCATGAGTGAGATCTGCCAGACGTGTAAATGCAGATGTTCACTGAAGGTGTGTAAGCAGTGCTGCCTCTTATGCTGATTAAGGCTCTATGTGAGGGAGGGGGGTGAGGGATAAGACTACTCCTGTATGCTTTAATGAGCAGAAGAGTTTAGCCTGGAGCGAGGTCTTTGGGAGCAAGCACACACCCAGTGAACACACAGAATGTCCTCTTCTCTTCCCATAAACTCACTGGATAAAACATCCATACCTAATTAATTTGCAGGAACACACACTAAAAGACGTCTTACACACTCACACACTCTACCTAGATTATGCATACCTAGTGGATTTGCGTGCGCACGCAAACACACACACACACACACACACACACACACACACACACACACACACATACGCACACATGATTGCATGCACACTTGAGTGAGGGAGTAATGCTGCCCTAAGCAATGTGCAACTGACACCATGCTACGACCTTCAAGCCCCAGTGTCCTTCATCCCGGAGATGTCCTTTGTTACGGGCCCTGCTCCTATCTCCAATATGTGCAAAAAGGGGGTGCGGTGGGAATAACATCTGCATAAGCATGAGAGAAAATCCGTTCCAAACGGTTAATATATTCTTGCCACAACAATGTGTAATTCCCTTACCTTGGACACAGCATGCAGATCCGTATGTAATGAGGTTAAAAGTAACATAACCAGGTGTTGGTTCATGCTTGCAGAAAGTGCCGGAATCACTGCATCCAACATGTTAATGTCCTCAGTAATTTAGATTCCAGTCACGACTAGCAGGAGGCCCAGTCCCTCCCCTTCAATCCCCCAGCTATCCTGTACAGTATACGTACATCATCTCAACCACTAAAAGCTTAAAGAAAAATGCTTAATGACATTTGAAGGGCTGCATAGAGTTGCCACTGGCAATTTCCCTGCACAGTACTGCATTCTTCACTAAAGAACGCAGTGAATTAAAAGTGGTCAGTAAATGTCTGCACTCCAGTTGGGCAACGGTTGCTGTAATGTCACTGGGTTTTAGCAGGAATTAGTTTTAATGTCACTCTGTCTCTTATACCTGAATGTCACTGGCTTTTAATTGGCCTGCTTATGAAATGGCAGTGTTACTTGTTTCTCAAAGCTATGAATGGATACAAGGAGGTTTACATACCATAAAAACCATTGCTTTCTAACTAGTTGTTGTTTTGGGTGCAAGCTATGGAACAGTGCATGAAACCTAACGCCAAATAGTTCAAGCGATTGAAAGTGTGCCACTGCAAATGTGCTGATCCACATTACAAGTGAACCGCTACACTGATGCATTGTTTCATTACTGCCAGAAATCTACACAATGAAGTGTGAAAAAAAAAGTGTACAAGAGAAAAGTTTATATTTCAGAGGCAAAACAAAAACCAATTTCATTATTCGCTGCACAAAAAGCTTTGCACATTCACTTTGCACTTATACACTGGTGGCACAGGCTACTACGCTGAGGGCCAATCTGTGTTAATTAACCCCATCTATAAGCATCTACACTCCTGGCTATGCCACCAGGAGCAATTTTGGGTTCAGTGTTATGCTCAAGGACACTTCAGCATGGGACTGCAGGAGCAGGGATCAAACCACAAACCTTCTCATTGAGAGATAACCAACTCTAACACTGAACCATAGCCACTCCTAAAATAGCAAATGTACACAACATACTTTGTCCATAACGCAGACGATAGAAATATCAGATCAGAGAGGCTAAGGCCGCACCCTGAGATCTACCCTGTGAGTAAAATATTCAGAGGTCATGGGTCAAACCAGTCACAGCTGCTCTAAAGCCCATGGCCGAAGGGCTCTGGGGACACATGCAAACTAATCAGACACACACATCCACTCCTTTCTCCTACACATAAACAAACTGTGAACATATCCACAAAAAACTGACTCAAGAGCACTAAAGTGGTGTTAAGGGTCTCATAGAAAAAAATAAAATAACATAAAATAAGACCGGCCATGTCCTTCATCACTTGCATCATTTTTTCTAAGTTTGTGACTGATTACTGAATTGATCCAAATCACAGTTTAAAAAAATAAATTAATTACATTTGAAAAAAAAAAATCACAAACTGAAATAGTCAGCAGAGAGATTTTTTTGTCTCCATTGTTCTGGTGCCATTGTGTTGCAACCCCCTGGCTTCAAACCCTCATCATGTGCATACACACAAGTGCACACACACTGTATCACATCTCATGCCAAACTCCTAGCCAACCTCTTTCTCTCATTTGACCACAGTGACACTAATTTGTATGATGGGTGTCTCCATTTGTGCCAGACTACTAGCTAAACAATAGCCTCTTGACCGCAGTGCTGCAGGCACACTGCAGTAAAGTGAGCTCCCTTTTGTTTGTTCACAAACACTACATGGCAGTTCTTCAGGGACCAAGGCCTACGAGTGGATCTTTTTTTGTTTTGTGGTATGATTCATAGGCCTTAAAATTTCCACATTTGGGACTCTCCAGCAGGTCAGAACCCTGTTTTCCGTCCCTCCTTTGATGAGTTTCAAGTTGGCACTGTGTGCCATCTTCATCACAGTAAGTCATCTGTGACTGTAAACCTCATGTGTGTTCATTCTGCCCCGTTAGCTGAATGGAAAATCCATGATATCCAATAGCCTTTTTAATGACAAGTAAGTAATGACCCATCCGGCTGAGCATACAGTCAATTTTCCAAACCTCAGCTGTATTTCACCAGTCGCCTTAAAGACAGAGCAGATTCACTGTCAGTGGTTACAGTTTTGACATGCAACAGGAATCCAAGGAAAGAGCCAGAAAGGAGTGTGTTGTGCAAATGTAACTGGGGCTGGAAATAAATATTTGTGCTAAGTTTCCTCTTTCAGGGAACAGAATGAGATGGTTTTGTAAATAGAACTTAGTGTCATGGAAGCAGCACTTAGACTTGGATAAACACAGGAAGAAGAATCATGTGCTGAGTGCTGTGAAATACAAAAGCAGTAATAGTTCATTCTCGTGTGTGAGAGGACGAGAGATTTTTTTTAACTCCATGAACTCCCCTGTGTTTGATTCTGCTGCAGACTGAATATGTTCCAGTGAGGGTGAATTTATCATCTCTCTGTGACTATACATGGCAATCAGGTAAGTCTGGGGATAAGAATAGCCCGCCCAACACGAGGCTCCTGCACACTTAACACGAGGCTTTGACGCAAGTGCACGGTGAGAATACTGAGCTGCACAGAGGCAAATGCCCTCACATATTCAATTGTAAGATGAAAATGGGACTAGCTGGCATTGGTGTTTTGTTCAAATGCATACACAGACGAAATAACACAGTGAAGTCCCCCCACCACTGCACACACACACACACACACATTAACACACACACACACACGCAGCTTGACCCTTTGTGTCTGTGACCAACAGCGCAGACATTCCTTATTCTGGCTCAGCCTGAGCTTTGTTTGGATTAGCTGAGGGAGAGCAGAACCCCTTTGGTCCCTGTGGCAGCACGGCACACGTCAGCCTGCTGCTGGGCTGTAGTCACACTAAAATACACACACAGGCTGACATGACACACACTCAAGCCAGTGTGTCCACACAGACACACACAGTCAAACCCAGAGGAAAACACAGTGGTAAGTAAATTTACTCAAACGTCTGTACATAAATATGATCCTGCCCCCCCCCCGATACACACACACACATACACAGAAAGAGAGAGAGAGAGAGACACACACACACACACACACACACGACACTAGCCAGTCATCTGGCCTTATACAGGCATGGTGGCGACCCATTGCCTTTCATGGGAGCTGACTTCCTGACATTCTGTCCTCCGGCTCTCTGTTCTCCGCTGCCCAACTAGTTCACAGCAGGACAGGAGGGGGTCAGAGGGGGAGTTGGAGAGAAAAAAGATGAAGGAACAGTGATAAAAAAAAAAACAGTGCAGGGATAGGAGAAGGGAAATGTTTCACAGTTGGACAAAGAGACATGGTAAGGAGGGAAAACAGCAATGTGACAGAGGGAGGTAGAGATAAAAGCATGAAGGAACACACGGCAGGAGACAGAGGGGATGAAGTGTGCTCTGCAGTGTTTAGGTTTGAGTCATTTGGCACCAGCCTCTTCCCCTCACAAAGCCTCTGTTCCCAGACACAAAAACACCTGGGACTCCTGCAAGATCCAAGGCGAGCGGAGATGGCTGGACTGTGACAGCGGTGTGGAATAGTTTGTGCCTTCAGTGCCTAAACAGCTAAAGTCACTCTGCACTAAGCCACATCTCCATTATAAATAGAGTCATCCCTTCACAGATGAGCTCTGTTAACTGACGTGTGGAATTAAATGGCCTGGCATTTCTCATACCCAGCTAATTGGATAAAGCGCAGGATAATATGAGGAAAAAGATGCACATTTTTCACAGATTGGTTCTGGTGCAGGTAGAAAGAATGGTAAATCCTAACACAGAGATTAAGAAAAAAACCTGAAGCCTATCAAACAAAATGAGGATCCAAAATAAACTACGGGGCAATGCGTCACGCGGATCTAAACAGTGCAGCTCACACAAACCTGGTTCAGTTCTAGGACATAAAAGGCGACTTCTCATGCGTCAGAGAATGGGGAGGTAAAAATTATGGCTTCATCATACTCTGCTCTATGGAAGCCCGTACAGGTCATGGTCTTCTACTGTAAAATTTGCTCCTCTTTCTTGAGACAACAACTCATTTTT
The DNA here is from genome assembly GCA_008086565.1 of Thalassoma bifasciatum. Classification (NCBI taxonomy): domain Eukaryota; kingdom Metazoa; phylum Chordata; class Actinopteri; order Labriformes; family Labridae; genus Thalassoma; species Thalassoma bifasciatum. Next base: position 388,727 of record RPOG01000131.1, read on the forward strand.
TTCACTATTAAAAAAAAAATTAGCTTTTTTCCCCTCTGAGGATAAAAGGAAAAAAAAACTTCAACTGCGGTCACACCATCTATGCTTTAAATTCTAGTGCACACGTAGACTGATTGACAAGGCGTCATATCTGTGATATGTTCAGTGGAAATTTGGGCTGTCTTGGCAAATGACTTATGGCAAATGACTTATCCATGGATGCAAAATCCAATATTTTTTGTCTTGAAGAGCCCTATTAATTTTTAAAATGTGTCAAAATGCATCAAAATATTTAGTGTTTAATTGAATTTCAGACAATTTGACTATAGCATTACCGCAGTTCAATAAAAAAGATGGGTGGCATTAGATATCAGCCTGTTTTAACAAGTCATTATGAGAAAACAACTGAAACTGACTTGTTATGTTGAGAAAATGGAGCAAATTTATCAAAGAAAATAGTAGTCTCTAACCCTTTAGGGCCCTGCACAGCACCTGAGCTACAATTTGTATGATAATTTTCAATTTGCAGTATATTTCAAACCTGATAAGATTGATCATTAATTATTTTTGCATTTAAAACTTGGTTAGTAATGCTGTTATACTATATTTTGGCCCAGAGTGTTGTTTCCTTCTACAAATGTGTTTGAAGAAATCCAGTATAAAAGCCAAACAGCAAAAACATTACAATCCAGATGGCATTTTTTCACACTGCTTCGTATGTTCAACACACGCCTTGGAAAAAAAAAAAAAAAAAAATAGAGTAAAATTTTAATTGTGTTATTGTTTATTGCACTTTTTTTGCAGTTTTTTAGCTAGTCTGGAAATAGTTCTTTACATTATATTAAAGTGTGGGATACAGGGGTTATACTGATATATGGCAAAAGTTGAAATACAAAATAAAAAATAAAAAAGTGACACTGCAGTTAGTAATACAGTAAAAGTATGCTCTGGACTTAGTATGGTAGGTCATAAATGGTTTATGGTCATGATTTTCTACAATAAGTTTGCTCCAAGCCGACTTCAGTTTTTTTTTTTAGATGAATTATTTTTCTCATTATATCAAGAAAATGGAGCTTGTGTTTTATAGATAATGGAACAATTTCTCATGCCGCTCATTTTTCTAATGACTGCAGTCACACCATTCGTGCTTCAGATAAATGCAGCCACACCATCAAGGCTCTGTTTTCTATGTATGGCTGCAGTTGAATTGGAGGATGGGTGGCATATAAAATTATCATTTGATTTTGAAAATACAAGGCTTGTTTTCACAACAAAATGACTTTTTATTCAATAGAGGTCTTTTGTCTCGTTTAAATGCGATCCTTTGGTACCGGGAAGTCCCGAGGACTTGAGAAGAGAGGGAGAGAGAGGCAGGTTGATAACGAGATATTACCTTTGTGGGGGCGACACTGTCAGTTTCCCACTTAAGGTTAAGGACAGAATTGGGAGTTAGAATTGGGAGTTAGAGTTTTACGCGCTTCCCGCGAAGTGTAAGTGCTGTCCCGAAAGAGTCTTTCAACTCCAACTCCCCGTTCTAACTCCCGACATAGAGGGAGTTATAACTCTAAAAGGCTGTGGTGGGAACCCTAATTCCCTGTAGGTCTTACGTAACGCATTTGTCGGTAAATAAACATGGCATCCAAAGCGGCAGAGAAGGCGAGCTACAAATATAGTATTTTCTTTGTTAATGGAGATATAAATATTAGGAAAACCATTGTATTATCTTAGTTTAGACCCATTTTATGGATTATTTACCTCGTTGTTGCAGAACATTTATTTTTATTTACGATCTTTTGTCAATAGCGTCCGGTGCGGACAAACCATGTTGCTTTCGTTAAAGTTAGTTAACGTTACAAAATGTTCATTTTTCTCCGTGGTAATGTAATTGTTTTATCAAGATAACAGCCTATATAACATGCTTGTGCTGATAATGGTATAAGATGACCGGGCTAATGTCATCTCCTGTAGCTGCAGAGTTATGTAACGATAGTTATAGCTGGTGTTTACCTTTCAATAAACTATGGTATGCTGTGACAGCTGAATATGTCCGTGGTTGTGTTATTTATACAGATATTTTTTTGATAACGCTAACCGAAGGAATAACTGACAGACAGTCCACAACAATTTCACTTGCATTTAAGGGGTGTCCCATTTCTAAGTCACAAGATAGCCCTTAACACTTGGTTTTGAGGGCTACTAAGATTGAGGGTTGAGCTTGAGGGTTAAGATTGAGGGTTAAGAAAGGAATTGGAATTGGGCCAAAATCTCAAACTGACCCAAACGTCCAGTACATCTTGTGTCCATTTTTTTTTTAATCTGATAGTCTCCCAGACAATAACTGTAAATTTTACCCATGGTTGTTGAGACTGAAACCTTGAAGAAATAATCTATTCAGATAGGAAAAAAATGTGAGAAGAAATAAGTTTTCACTTCAAGTAAAGAATAATTAGTGTTACCAATTGAAAGATGTTAAAATAGAAGTTTTAAAATTTTTGCATGCATGGAATTCTTACTGTTCTTTTACACAACACTTGAGCACCCTAGTCCGTGGAGCACACTTTTGTAGAAACATGGTCCAATGTTTACTGAACATCATAAGTATTATGAAAAACAAAGAAGCAGAAAGCACAGTAAGTGAATAAAATCCACATTCCTGTGCAGTTGGTTTCTCTTAGTTTGAGAATACTGGCAAAACCCTCTTTGGAAACTGTTAGTCACGACTCGAGCAGCACTGTCCCGCTGAAGCCTGAAATTCCACTTCTTTGGTTAACAAACAATCTTCACAGCAGCTAAAGCCAAAACACTGTTCCTTAATAGCACATTTTTCTCCCTGTGTGGACCGTGCAGAGGACTGTGTATTGAACACCCACAGATTGGATCTAGGCTATTTGCACTGTGATTATTACGTCTACTATTGTGACTGTTATTATGACCATTTACTGCTTGAATAATTGCAGTCTTACTTGGAAGGGTTCTTGGTCTACCACAGTTTGATAATCTCATAGCCCTAATCTCTGGAGATATTTTCACATGACGTAATTAAATGGAGGTTTGTTTTTTTCTAGGGGAAAACAAATTTGGCTTGAAAAACACTAGTCTAGACTGATAACTGCTCATTTTCCCAGTGAGGTCTTTATTGTCAGCTTTAAGTAAAAATATTGTTATAGTCCAAACGCTTTTGTTTGTGAGACTTATGATTGCCTTGAGTCATTCAATTCCACCCTCTCTGGAAGAGCTCACATGAAAGCTTTAAAGTCTGACTTGTTTATGTAATTCTGTTTCCTTGGAGAGCATTTCACAGGCATTTAGGACAAAATCGAAGCATAAAACTGGAGGAAATCATTTGAGGAGGCACAGAGGTCAAATATTCCCTCATAACTGACTGTGCAGCATGTATGTTTCATTAATGAAGCCGCATTCATTTTTACAGTACAATTCTAGACATGCTCGATATGCAAAGATCATAACCTGCTTATTGCCTGTGGGAGTGCAGGGCATGAGATGTATGAGCCTCCTTCAGCACTTAATATTCATATAAATTTAGACCTTAATAACTTACACACAAAGCTAGGAGGAGAGGATAAAGGGAGCCCTTACAGGAGGCTGAAAAGTTCAGAAAGGCTGCTACAAATCGGTAATCTACTGTATAGGTAGGTAGAAAAGGGAAAGGACATTACATTTAGGAATATTTTGACAAGGCACCTATCCTGATCTTTAGATTTTGATACAATATAGCCTTAAATAAGTCAAATGAAACTTAATTTCAACCAAAAGATCCTCTCTCTCGCTCTCGTTTTGTTTTACAATTCTGATGAAATATTTCTGTATTTAACCAAAGTCTGGAATTTAAATGGGTTTGGGCCATTAATTGCAAATTACATTAATGTTCAACATGGCATGAAACAATATTCTAATTGCAGACAGTGCAATATTTCTTCAACCTCAAATGTGTCAGAATACCAGACACAGTTTTTGCAGTGAATATTTTCTGCTCTACACCAGTGTTACCAAAGAGACAAACTATCGAGACCTGCCTTTGACAGAGAAACTAGCTCAGTGGAGAAAAGTGGCAAAAATTGAATCACAACTGTAATTTTTGGAAAAGTATATTTGCGATTAGAAATTGTTTTTGCAAATCACTCGGTCCTAGTTTAAAAAAACAAAAACACATTATTTCTTTGCTTGATAAATGCTACACTACGGTAGCACTTTGTTAGCTTTTCATGTTAAAAACAAAGACTGGTGTCACATTTCTAACCCCCGCTCCAACAGGAGGCTTCGGTTGACTGAACAGTTAAACTGTAGTCTCCAGCATCACTCAAGGGAACCATAACTGACTCATTACAAATGAATGAGAAGGGCCCAGGCTTTAGTACATGTGCACAGCATGACAGCATCGTATAATGGAGCAGGCATTTACAAATGTTTTTTTCCCAAGTCACATGAAATTCACAGTCAGGAATATTGATCTGAAGTTAAAACATGAGCTGGCTTTAAAAGCTGTGCAGGAGCAGCTGGCGGGATGTTTCTGCATTTTGTAAATGACTCCACCTCATGCGCTCACCCCAGGGATAGGAAAACCAAACAGAGGGAGTCTGGGGTAGGTTGTGGCCAAAGTGTTACATATGTATGTTGTATGACAATGAGGTGAGTGGGTGTGGGATGATGTCCCATGGCGGCAGTGAGTCACTGTATATAGCTGGAGCCAAACAGCCTTTTACGGACACACTAACCACTCTGAGGCCTGTGTAGGAGAACAAGGGCTGTTCAGCACACCATCAAAAACTCAATGTTATAGTTCAGCTTGAACATCTGCCAATATCCTCCTCTGTCACTGCCATGAGCTATTACGTAGGAATAGCAGGTCATGATTAAGAGCGCCCAAATGACCATTTAAAAAAGGGCCCCTTCCCTGTGCTGCAGGCCCTTTCAGCATGCTACGGCAATATACTACATCCTGGCCCTGGCTGGCTGAGCCCTCCAGGAAAATAATGCATGTTCCCATCAGTCATGCTACACCGCAGTGCTCCACAACCCCCACCGCTTCCATGCACCCTCGACCCAATCCATCATTCCTGAGTACGGTGGCCTCAAGGCACTGTCTGAGAGCTCTCGAAAGGAATTGAGCAGGGGGGAAACAAAAGGGGAAGTCAAAAAGGGAGCATAACAGAAAGACAGTGAGTTACACACAGAAAGAGGAGGAGACAGAGGGGAAGTGTTGTGTCAGTGAGAAGGTGTGGTGCATGGCAGAATGCAGGGGGCCACTCCCTTACCGTTTCTGCAACATCTCTCTGCTGCTGAGAAATCACAGCTCTATCTCATCGTTTGCTGGAAAATGGAGCTGAAGCAGAGTTTTGTTTCTAATTTTCTTCAAGCCTTTCACTGCTTTATTCCCCTCCTTGTCCCTGTTGTCTGCTGTTTTCCCATGAGCTCCACTCTGCCTCTCTCTGACGTCCCCTTTTCTGCTGTTCTGCTTCATTTCTTGCTTCCTTGCCCCCCTCCCCTCCTCCCCCTTTCTCTGCACTCATTCTTGTTCCTCGCACATTTTGTTTTGTCCTCCTCCTGACTTCATATTTTTGCCTCTGTAGTTTTCTTCAATCTCTGGCTCTCTGTTCTCCTTTACCTAGCTCCTCTTTTTCCTCCTCTCTACTCTCATTAACCCACCAGCTCCCACTCTCTCTCCTTCACCCTCTCAGCTCTTTTATCTGCCCTGCTTCCCTTGCTCCCTTCCACTGTCTCATTAGCTGACAGCTACAGTGGTACTCCTATGAGAGGGCTAGATGAAACCCCGAGAGTACTGTGACCTTCATTTCACGGTGGGGCCACTATCAGTGACAAGCCATCAGCTGCAATGTCATTTGAGGTGCGCACACACGCGCCCACATACATGCACATCAATGCATGTAAAATCACATCCAGTGTGTTCTAATGGGGACACAGCACATTCACACGCACACAAACACCCCCACCCCCACCCCCCATTCTGGCATATCATGGTCAGAGTGTATGTCAGCAGTCCTCAACCTTCAACCAGCTCTTCACCAAGGCTAAAGAGGTGACACATCCTGCAGGAAGGAATGACAGCCCTGTTGGCCCTCCTCCCTCCCTCGTTCCCTCTCATGATCCATTGCACGGCGGGAGGATGGATAGATTGATGGATGGGGGTTCTGAGGCCAGGAGCCCGCTGAGGCCGGAGTCCTTGAGATGGATCCTCACATACATCCAACATCCACGCACACACACACACACACACACACACACACACACACACGCACAAGGGCCATGCAGTAAATAACAACCATCAACCTGTGTTTTAATCAGCCTCAGGGACGCATGGGTGCTCCCTGTGATCCTAACAGGCCGTCTTTCATCAATACAGTGGGTGGCTGAGGGGATTGACTCATGGCGGTGAGGACCTGGAAGGTCAGTGATCGAGCCCTCTGGTTGACCTCTCAGGCATGATAGTGACAAGTTAGCAAAATGCTGCACCATCAACCCAGTGCACCAAACAACCATGTGGGACAAGAGGGAGCAGCAGCCTTGAAACCAGACATGTTGGTAAAATGAATGTGAGCAGTGGGCACAGACCTTCAAACATTCTATCTTCTGCAGTGGATCAGTTTTCTAGAAAATGAATTGCGGTTGGTTATGCTACATGTGAAATGTGGTACAGGCAAATCTGCACGAGACAGAAAAGAGTATCAGGATTAGTGGAAACTGCAACTCCCAATGCCAATACATCAATGAGCCAGACAGGGTTCTGATAAGACAGAGATGGCTTTATCTGAGTTGCCTCCTCCCATTTCCAGGATGATTTCTTTTAACATGAGCCAGATCATTGTGCTTGAGTGAAAAAGTGGGCTGCCATGATGGATGAAAAAATCGATTAATAAAAGTGTCTATGATGCTTTCAACATCAGTTGAGTATTGCACTACTTATACTTACTCTATTATTTGGTGGTTTCAGCCAATGACTGTATAAATCATGGGCACTCTGCTGGAAGTGATGTGGCTATAAAAAGCGTTCCCCCTAGTGGTTGGCTGCAATATAGGTCAAAAACTCTGTCTACTCATACATCCCAGATTGGAGGTGTTAAAACTTTGAAAAATTAAAACTCCCACAAATGCTTCTCACACCCTAATGCTGTAGTGATATGAACTTAATATCTGCCTGCATTGTGTTAAAGTCTTCTTTTTTATGAAAAGTTGTTTTTCATTGGTAATTAGACGGTAAATACAGGGTTTTAAGTTACATTTTACAGTGATGTTCTTCTTCATATTTGAACCGATTCGGTACCGATGCCTGGATCCTGGGATCAATATCAGTAATCAACAATTCCAATTTTCAGTATATCAGTAATACAAAAACACAATAATGCACAAATTAAAACCCAGGTCTGTGTACTACATGCCCATGTACAGCACTGAAAATCACATGCTCCTCACTCCCTCACAGTGAAACAGTGTATTTAGATACTGAAACATGGAACTGTTGATTTTACGTGAATTGGAAAACGGTGATGCTGACAGAATTGTGTCGGTACTTATAAAATTATTGAATTCAGTACCCGTCCCTAGTCCTGATTGACTTGAAGGTGAAAAGATCAAGGACACATTTTTGTTTAAATCCTTTTGGCCCATGAGGCTCTTATTCCGTTGTCATATCAGTAGATTTTCTATAGTTTTACTCATACTGTAAGAAACAGTTTGCACTTTAGCTATTTAAAATGATTCATACTTCTGTATTTTTTTTTCAAGAACTCAGGGACATAAAGCTCTGGAAAAAATTAAGAGACCACTACAAATGTTCAGAAATCAGCATCTCTACATATATGACAGTCATTCCATTGCAGTGTCTGTTGAATTCCAACACAAGCACACCTGTTTCTACCTAACAAGGTACTGATGAGGTCATCACCTGAAACAAATCTTATTTAACTAGGAAATGTATAAAAACCATTGCTGTGGCCATCACTCTCCTCTGTGACAAACTGGTGGAGAACATGCCAAGATGCATGAGAGATGTTATTGCAAAACAAGGTTACTCTACCAAATATTGATTTCTGAATACTTCCAAAGTTAAAACATTAGTAATGTGTTGTTTAAAATTGAATATGAACTTGATTTTGCATTATTTGAAGCCTGAAAACAGTGGACTTTTTTGGGTATTTTGACCATTCTTCATTTTCTGCAAATATATGCTATAATTGACAATTTGAGATTTGGGAGTAAAGTTGTCAGTAGATTATATAATAAAACAAAATTGTTCATTTTACTCAAAACAAACACCAATACATAGCAAAATCAGAGAAACTGAAAAATTTGCAGTGGTCTCTTAATTTTTCCAGAGCTGTATGAGCAGAAAAATCTGTTGTAACAGTGATTCCTCCAAAACATGCACTGTTATTGTATAAAACTGGTAGAGAGATGGGAGTTTTTCCCCAATTCACAGATTAATCATAAAAATAATTGTCAAAATGAATTACAAAGATAATCATCAGCTGCAGCCCTTAACAGAACAGTCAATATTTTGGGTAAGGAGAGAAAATGTTCTATAGATTCTCTAGAGTAATTGAAAAATAAAAAAGGAGAACTGGCAAGGCAAGGGAGAAAACCAAGGAAGGCAGTTAAACATGGGACATGAGGAGAAAATGGACTTCTTGGACCACAGCTGAAGCTGGGGAAAGAGGGCTGGGACCAAGACTAGGTTGCACACCATCTCACTGTGCCAAGGATAGATCTGCTTTGACAGTGCCAAGCTTTTTCACATAGTGCAGCATGCTGCAAGGGCCCGCCTTGCTGCACTCCTTGCATGTCCACAAACATCTGGCATCCAAACCATCCCAGCCCATTGGTGACTAAGAAGCTGGATTCCTCCAGCCCCCTCAGCCTCTCGTTTAGAGGATCCAAACAGGCTTTCACAAGAGTCTCTGAGGTTACACACTCCTGCGTTTCTCCTTCCATCTGAGTTAACACACCAGCTGTGTCACGTCCTAAACTTTCCACGTCTAGAAAATGGAATCTGGCATAAACTTCACTTATTAACAAGATGGCATAAATAATCATTTTTGTTTTCCTGTTTCCATTAGCAAGTTATTTCACCAGGCTAAATTAAGTCTCCTTTTTGCTTCATTTTCATTTCATCTGAATGCTAATCCAACCAATATGATACAGAATAAAGTACTTTTCTACATGCAGATGATTCACACCTGCTACCAATGATTGTTTCTTACTTCTGCCTCAATTTGCTGAATATTTACATCCTTATTGTGGTTAGTAAATTGGTGTCTATACAGATGACACAAAGTGAATGTGATACAAAATATCCCCCAGAGATGTTTATGGAAAACATTTGTACCAAATATAGAAAGCCTGACTTGATACACCTTGAGGGCCCTCTGTGTCAACTGTATTCATGCTTCAGAGACTGTAGAAAATACATTCTTTACGTTGGTGTTTGAACGAATAATAGAGACAGAGAGGGCAAAGAGAAAAAAGGGGGTTGCTGTCAGAAAAGCTGCTTTATTGATTATGATTTCTCTGATCTTTCAGTCCCTCCAATGAGCAATGGTGCACACCATGAGCTTCACTGAAGAGACTTCCTGTCTCCATCCTTTTCCTTGGAGATAGGTACGGATGAAACAGCATAAAGCTCACTCTGTTACTCCCCGAGACTCGTCTCCAATGGCTCTCTCAGCGAGTCAAAACTGCTATTCACTCAGTAAATCATCTTATAATCGGTCATGCCCCGGTCTCAGGCTTTCCTGTATGCCATTACTAATTTTCCTCAAGATACCAGTGATGCAATGGCCTTCGTACATGGTGTTTTGGTAAATGGTGTCTTGACTGATTAGAATGCAGGTGCGTGGAGGCTCAAATTTACCTCATTCATCCATTTAGAGCAGCCTAATGTGCTTAAACACAGCTTCCCTCCACACAGATGAGTTCCACCTTGCCCTGTCTGTGACCAGCATGGCCGTGTGGAGGGTGCCAGGGCTCCATCTGAGAGTAATGGAGGAGGTCTCTCTCTTAGTCAAATGGATCATTGCGCTCCAGCTCCCTAGGTGAAGCAGGAAATAATTTGTAGGGACAGGCAGTCTCGAACTAGAAAGTGATGTAGCTGAATAGGCAGGGTTCTAGACGGTCACACTTTTACTTTAAGACAGTGTTAACAACTGATATTGTTACATCACAAGTTAGAAAGCTCCACTGGATTTAATTTTATCAGCTATCTATTAGGGCTGAATGATTTCCAAAAATAATCTCATTTTGATAAGTCTTCCCTATTGTGATTTATGGTGCTTTTATTTTTGGGTGCCCTATCTTATGTGTTGTTGATATCAGTTGCTATGTTGGTGGAGGATGTTTTTAGTATTTTTAGTAATTTCCCGTTTTTCACAAATTTTTGCTGCTATTTGACCTTTTTTGCCACCTTGCACTAATTAAGTCCTAAACCCAGCAGCTGCTAGGGCCAGTAAAAGCCTTCTTGAAACTTTGGATAATATTTGTCTTAGTTTATTTCTCTTGACTGACAACCCAAAATCACGTGCCTTGGAGTCATTAGAAAACATTTAACACGAAACTCAGCCCCATGTTAAATGTTATGACGATTTGAATTACAGTATTCCTTTTTTATACCTGCTCCTCAGTGTCCCTAGCCAACGAAAAATCAGCCTGAACCTTCAGCTACAGACCTGACATTTTTTGCGCATAACTGTCGTGCCTGAAGCAACAAAAAACCTTTTATGAAACCGTAGTAAATTTTGTACAGGAAGTTTGGAAATTTGAGTTACATTTCAGTTTTTAATTATTTATAACTTGAAATTGGATGTGTACTTTTCAACACTTAAGATTGTTTGTCTCTTTGTTTTAGCAGGACTGATAGGGTTGAGTAAAACATCTGCTGCAAGAAATTGTTTCTGGTATTCTGATACATTCGAGGTTAAAGAAATATTGCACTGTCTGTGATTACAATGTTGCAGTAGGACATATTGTGATTTAACCTAATTTTCAATTAATTGCCCAGCCCTACAATTGGTGCTTTGAAAAGAAGAAGAAGAAGAAGAAGAAGAAGAAGAAGAAGAAGAAGAAGAAGAAGAAGAAGAAGAAGAAAATAATTCATGCATCTCCAAAGTACCTGTGACAGTATGTAGGCAGCAGGATTGAAAGAAGCACATATTAGGCAGAGCAAAAGGGGTCAGCTGAGCTGTTAAACAGTCTAATTAACATAAACACTAATAGCCCATGAGGAAGAGTGGTGAGACATGGTTTAACACTTTAAAACATTAAGGCTCTCTTTCATCAGTGGGTAGTTCATCCCTCTTTACTGTGCAGCAGCTCAGAAATGACCACCAAGAGCTCCATCTGGCAAAAGGCATGAGAACTGGAGTGATGAGCATAAGCTCCCACTCTGACCACTACCAGCTTTGCTCCATCATCACAAACAGTCATCCAGAAAACAATAAAGTGAGGAAATGGGCTACGATTAAGTTCCCCCTCACATATACTTTTTTCCTCTAATGAAATGGCTTGCAATAATTAATTTCTGTCTCAATCATGTTGAGCTCAGTCAAGGGATTATTTTTATAGAAATAGTAGTTCAGCTAAAGTTCCTTTTTTCCTGCTTCAGACTCAGCCATCTCCTAGAATCTGAGGTGATAAAATATTTAGAATGGTGCATCTAAGGATTGATTATTCCCTCTGCTCTCTTGTCTAAATGAGCCTAAGTCAGCCTGAGTTGAAAGGGTTTGTTTAGCAGGCTTGCTTTGGCAAATGAAGCAGACACACGCAGACCTTGGGTGGCCAGCTGCAGAGCAAAAACAGAAATCCAGTGACTAGTAAAAGAGGAAGACTTTAAAGTTCTGCTGATTTCACTTTGCTCTAACCTCAAAGTCCAGCTAGAGAAAAAAACAACATCCAGAAACTGAAGCAGCACAAACCCTGTGCTGGATACAAGCTGGTGAATAACAGAGGAGATAAAAGCGCCCTTTGTGTTGGGAGCTTTTGCAGCTTTCATGTGAAGTTTTCTTGCCCTTCCAAAGATGAATATGCTGGAAAAACACCTTGTGCAACCTGCTGCATAGTTGATGTAGCCCAAGGGGAACAACCTTGCTCATTCCTTTCTGAATTGTAGTTATTCTTCCTCAGGTATTTAAATAGACCGGGACAACAGTCCTCGGCTCTTTTCGTTTATTCCCAAAGAATCTCGAGTCACTTAAAAGCGGCTCCCCTAAACCCCCAAAGTAGCAGGAGACATTAATTATGAAATGGCTTTTCAGATCTCTACCTCTCAAGAATTACTTTTTATTCTTTAAGGCTTTGGAAAAGAATAATCCTAATGCAAGTGGATTACACAATCTCTGTCTGAAGGGGTATTTTGGCACTTCTTTTTAAATTTAAAAAAAAAAAAAAAAAGGCTGAAATGAAAGGTGAAAGGAAACTCCTCCCACATAATCTGATTCATTTTTTCTTCCAAAATTCAGTCTTTACTGCATCAGTTACTTTTATAAAACAGCAGAGGAGCGAGACATGATGAGATGAGAAGCTGATGATTCAAATCTTTCTGGTGTAAGTGTGGGTGTTTCTGAGCTGATAACAAGGCCAACGTCACACAATGCAGCTCAGCAGTTACAGAAAAATGATAGTGTGTGTGTGTTTGAAGTGCATATTATGGTGTTTGTTTTGGCGATGGAAGGATCTCATTCTGGCTCAGTCACACCTTAATTTGCAAAGCTGTGGGAGTGATAGACAGACACACACAAAGAGCCATTAGCTTTGCAGACAAGATGCCCCACGGTGATTATAAGCTTGACTTAATAAGTGACGGAGAGGCTCCAGGTGTTTTGAATTGTGTGCTTGGCCTGTTTATAACTGGGCTCGAGCTTCGCAACAAGATCTGCTAAACACTGCAAAACATCTGCACTTCTTTCCCTTTAGCCTAATTTTTCCCTTTCAACTCAAAGTGTTTATTTGTCCAGCCCACATTCCAGCGCTCTCCCTTTCTTCTTCTCTTCCCTTTCTTTATCTCTCTTTCTCTCTGCCTCTTCTTTGTCTTCAGTCTTACTGTAGTCTCTCTTGCCTCATGTTTGCAACAAAGCCACAGCCCCCCAATAAGCTTTTCAGTTCAGGCGGAGCGATGGTTCCTATGTGCATGTTTGCATTCAACAATAAATTATTCATGTTATGAGAATACACTGTCGAATCATGATCCTCAGCTACATCTTCAGTTTCCAGTCCTGAGCAGAAGCACAGCCTCGCTCCCTCTGGAGTTTATTCTTGATAAAAGCAAGCTACTCTGGCAAATTTCATGCATCCATGTACTCAAAATTCAGAGAACTCATTTTCATCGCACGTGTTGAGCCTCTCATGATGGAAATCTTTCAGGTTTGAGCTGGACGATTTGTAACACAAGCAAAAGTGTAGGCACAGATTGTTAAGGAAGTCCATCTCTCCAATTTCTTATCACTTTTACTTCCAAAACTGCTAGATGTGAAATGTTGGAGAAGTTATTGACATATAAAGAAATACATTTTTTTGCACTAGTTACATTTTTGTATTTTAAGTAACAGAAACTAACAATTCACGTGTGTTCGCTGTCAAAGCATTGACAGTACTGCTGCACAATATGTCATTTCAGTATTGTCATCGCAAAATGCCCTGGTGCATTATTCATATTGCAAGGTATATAATATATCGCAATATATTTGAGCTTTTCAATTAATTAACAGTAGCCTGTCAACACCCAGTCACTTAACTAATAGATCTAAATGAGCATCAATTTATACATTTGACCACTGCAGCAACTCCCACAGTTAGGGCACATCCTGCATATTCAGCATATGCAGTATATTTACAGATTAATCTAATATTACAGTAATAATCCAGCGGCAGGAAACTTTGGAAGGGAAAATGATGGAACCTCTGTGCAGGGGCAAATCATTCAGAAGTGTGACCTGATGTGAGAAGAATCACTTGCAGGAAATAGTCAATCAACACCAACAAGAAAAAGGTATCATTGTGATTAAGACTCCTTTCAAACACAAATAGTGTTCATGGAAGCAGAGAGAGACAGAGATAATCAGGTTAGAGTCTGTTTTCATTCCAGGCAGTCATTTCAGAGTTAGGGGAGAATTCAGCAAACCAGAGTGAAGCAGTAAACTTTGAAAAAAACTTGAAATGCCAGCTTATTCCCAATATTATGCTGCCCTAGATCAGATCGAGACTGTAAATGGTGTACCAGAATTTGTGCACATTGCAGATGCAAACTAAACCATGAAAATGCAAACATAAAGGATGTAATATTGTCTGCACCTCTAAAGTGGTACCTTCGGAGAAAGTGCTTTGACTAGTTATAAAAAAAGCTGCTCTTAATAAAGGTTACAGGCTCAAAAGTGGCAACCCTGGGCTTAATTCCAGTCATGCAACTGTAGCAAAAACAAACTCTACCAGTTTTTCACTCCATCAACACTCTTACCCCCTCAAAGAAGACAAAAAGGTCCAAATAAAAAGACACATCCATATACACAACTTATTTTAACCACCTCATATCAGTGGTATGTGTTCATCAAAAGCCGGTGGAGTATACTACACAGAGCAATCAATAGTTTGTTTTCATTGCTTGTTTTTCTTGTCTCATAACTGAGCAAAACATATCTAGATATTATTCAAATAACGCAGTTTGAACTATTGCAGTCTTCAAAATTTCTCACATTAATGGAAATACCAAAGGTATAAATGAGTATAAACTTTTTCATTCACTGGCAGATCAACCCACAGGACTGTGTCTACATCAGGAGGACATTTCTCATTCACCGATATGTTTATCTGTGCTGCCTGTCGTAGACATTATGTAGGAGGTTGTCAAATGTAATGCCTGGGTACCAAATTGTTTCTCTACAGAATGTGTTCATATCACTCACATGCCACAAGAGATTGATCAGACCGGACAGAGCAAGCTAATGGTTATGTAATGCACTGAAAAGCTTTCACATTAAAAAATCCATATACAAATGTTCATAAATGCAGACTGGCATGACATACAAACATGGCATATTAGCATAGATGTGCAAACATGGATGCAGCAGTATTTTCTGTTTGGTATCCGAGTTCACATTTAGAACATGAATGCTGTCAAAAATAAGTACACAAATACTAGACCTCGTTGACACAATGGATGGACTTCCCATCTTAATTTGTATTCACTGAATTAGAATACCTCAGGATTTATTATGGGTTCAGGCTTGATTGTAAGGGATGCAAATAGCTTTTGCAGAGTAACACACCTACACACACACACACCTACACACACTCTCTCTCTCTCTCACACACACACACACACACACACACACACACACATACATCCCCCTCCTATGCACACTTATTTGTACTTGCACAATTCTCTGTAGTACAATATCTGTGGAGCATCTGTCCGTGCCCAGTGCAGTAGTAAATAACCCATCCCAAGGAGGGAAGGGAGGGACCTGCTAATGAAGTCAACTGTATGCTACTGCACTGCGTAACTCAGTGAGACTGGCCGGCCGCAGCGCAGGGTTCCTGCTCACCAGGCAACTGTGCCTGACGCTGCTTGTGCCTCATGCCGCAGCTGTAAAGATCAATCCATGAAGAAGAGACACGACTGAGCTTTGTTTAACTCTTCTCCTCTCCTCCCACTTCCACTCTGACTCTGACACCACATATATCAGAGATGGCTTTGAATGCAGTCATTAGAAATCGGCTGATAGGCCTTGGAAGCAGAAAGGATGCAGATGATGTAGACAGATAATAGAAGCCTCTCCAGTGTAGAGGCCCCCCCTCCTTAATGCGTATCATCTTGATGTCTTTGTGCCAGAACATTGTTCCCTAGTTTAGAAAATGAGGTAAATCGGATTCAGAAAACAAGTGGATTAACTTAATCACCCCTCGGCTTTGTCAATGACCTTCGCTTCTGAGGCATAATAAGGATTAGTTAGAAGTGGAAGGACATATGCCATGCAGAAGAAAAAGATTATAGTTCTCCCGTGACAGAATGATTGAAATGTGCTTTACAGTATGCCTTCATGGTGAGAGGCTGCGATAAGAGTGCATGGAGCAATGCGGTGTAATGCCTCGCTGTGATATTAATAGAAAGCAAGGCAATATTTGTGACTTAAGGAGGTTAAAGTCCTTCAATAAAGCCTTATCATCCAGAAATCTGCCCTGTGAGCATAGGAATGTACATTAATACACTGCAATATCATCACCAAACAGGAAGAGGCGAGTTTTCATTTACATTAGGGCTATTGATTCCAGGCTAGCTAGCATACATTCTCCACTATTCCTGTCATTATGGCAAAATGGGAAATGGCATAATATTTCTTACTGCTCATGCTATTCTATTGATCCACTGTACAGGAAGGAACTTATTCATGGAGCTGGATGAAAGACAATACACGGGTGCGACTGCACAGAAACTCAATACGACTTAACAGCCAACAAGGTCATGCAAATTAATAATAGGTGTTGACCTTCGGCCTGAAATACAGGAAAGTTGAGGTCCAGAGGGAATTTGAGGTTGCAGGGCATGCTGCTGCAGGAGAATGAAGGAAACTAGATCTCCAATAGAGGACAGATGACAATTGATCTGCAGTGACAGAGCCGGCTGATCAATCTGAAAGCTGACCCTTTTTTAGAAACAGGAAATAAATCCAAATGTTTATTTTTAGCAGAGATAAAGCAGGAGACAGGAGAATATGCTGACACGGTTCAGTGAAGGACTTTTCTGTCCGTTGCTGTTGTTGTGGGGATCAGGATTTGTGCCATTGTTGCTATTGTCAGCTAGAGAGGTCATCTATGATAGGAGGCTTATGGGGGCAAAGCTGTATGAGAGTATTCCTGTCAGTTAATGTGTGTATACATTATATGTTTGTGTGTGTTTGTGTGTGTGTGTGTGTGTGTGTGTGTGTGTGTGTGTGTGTGTGTGTGTGTGTGTGTGTGTGTGTGAGCATGACTGATCAGGCACTGTTTTAGCAGCAGACACTGGATGATGGCAATGAGGGCAAACATGCTGCAATCCCTTTCTCCTGCCTTCTTCCTCACACTCCTCTTTCAGTCTACCTCTGTTCTCTCCCTTTATGTCTCCCTCTTTCAGTTTTTATCTCCATTGTACTTCTGTTTGCCTCTCACACCCCCCTTTCTCCCTTAACAACAAGGTGCCGTTTTGGGAGGAATGACACTAAAATGTGGTGACTGCAATTACATAACGGGAGCTGGTGCTTGAGTTGTGTCTGCATGTATTTATGTGATTATCAGTGTCTGCATTAACAGTCTGTCTTTCTGTGTTTGTTTAACAGCAACCACACACACACACACACACACACACACACACACACACACACACATATACACACACACACAGAGTATGGGTAAAAGAGTATGAGTTAATGTGATTGTCTAGGATGGTTGTTTATAACAGCCTTGTGTTAGCTGTCCCTTGAGTATTGTGTGTTTGGAGAAGTGCCTACGTGCAATACAAACACTGCACTATTAGCCACACACAGAAAACTTACTCATACACCAGCTTTTCAAAGAGAGTACACCAAATGCTTTTCTTTCAGGATTCATATATGGTATGTTGCAACAGGCCTGCTGGATTACAGCTGCCACACACTCACCCGCCAAAAGGGATGGGTAACAAGAACTGGCTCGTGCAAAGAATCTATAAGAAATGGTTCAATCCATCAATATCATCGGCCTTTATTTTTAACGATTCCCTTATTGATTCTTTACCAAACGCCAGTGCAGCTTGACCTTAAACATAAAACTGTCGCTGTAAAACTGAACACACAAAAAATGTACATTACTCTCTCACAAGAGATTTGTATTCAATACATTCAACATGTTATACATCTGCAAATGTAACACAAACAATACAGTAAATATAGCCCTAGCCTGATGCCAGCATATATCTGAAATTGCATTGATATGCTAGTGGTTAGCATACATCGATATAGCTTTGGCTTTGAAGCAGAATTTTAACTTCCATCACAGAGTCACATAACATATTTCTGAACAATACTCTTAGAAAACCTCTGGAGCCTACTTAAGAAATTGATAAGGAAACCGATAAAGAATTTGGACCAGAAATTGGACCAATAAGCGGAATTGATAAGAGCATTGATATAAATCTTTTTTTTTTTAAATACCCATCCTTAGTCTAGAAGAAGGAAAATCAGCCCTGTCCAAGTGCAGCATACATTTAACTCACTATCAGTCTTCTTTTTCACTCCCTCAACTGTTGCTAGATTGTGCAGAGTGCCCCTTTGACCATGACACCCTTCAATCTGTGCAGCGGCTAACAGTGCGTGTGCATGTGCTGTTCTGCATGAGCAAATCTGTGAAGAGAGTTGGAGGACACGAGCACACACGTACGCCAGGTTGAGTCACGAAGCAGCAGCTGCAGCAGTCTGGAGGCACGGCGCTGGCATTGTCTATTCCGAGTGGAGCCTAAACACATGGATGGGGCTATACTGCAGTTGCTCATGCTGACTCACTTTGTACATTACTGGAGATGCAAGATGAGGCAGAGACACCACAGGACGCCGACAAAGTGGTCTCACCTCTTCTCTTCCATCTCCCATCTGCGGCCCCCTCCTCCTCCCCTGCCTGTTTCAAGGTTATCCAGCCCAGAGTGGGTAGGGAGGGAGGGTCAAAGAGGGTGACAACCCACCCGAAGAGCTTCACTAAATGACTGTGGACAAAAGAGGGCCCTTCAAAAGAGTGTTGGCTATGATTAGCAATCTGTCCCCGTGGATGCGGTGTGTAAAGCTGTCGGCTGGGGGAGGAAGTCCGTGACTATTAGAGGGATTGTTTCTGCAAAGTCTGAGCTGGCTGGTTGGCTGGAGGGAGCAGGGGAGTGATGGCGGCGGTGGCGGTTGCAGTGACGCGGTTGGTGGATGCACCATTTTTCTAGACCAAAATGAGCCCAATGTCACCGTGACAGCACAGCGCTCCTCCGAGGGCACCACGGGCCAGGGGGGAAAATGATGGATGAGTCGCCAAGCAGCCTCTCCTGCTTCATCACTTTGTTCACACACACTCACTTACACACAAACACTAACATGCACTCAGAGTCAGGGAAATATAAATCCACTGAGTTCACTCACCTGATGACAATGCATACCCCGCAATATGTTCACACAAGGTATCCGGGGATACACACATCCTGTGAACTCACACTCAACAAATACGCTCACATAAGGCCGTATGGGGATACACAAAAACAACACATGTACAAGCACAAGCACACACACACACACACACACACACACACACACGCTTGGAGTGATTTATTTCTGTCCATATCAGTTATAATTAATCACTGGGATATAAAAGCTTCAGATGCAGATATGTACAGGCATTATCAGTGACACACACTCCACATATACTCACATATGGCACATATAGAACTGGTTTCATTACAACTGCAGCCCAGGCTAATACCACAGGATCAATGACAGATCCTCCCTCTCTCCTCTCCTCTTATTTCACTGACCCAAAAGCAGCTGTACACTGCCATGTAGAGCACCCTGCAGCATTTATTTCTTCTCTGACCGAGCAGTAGCCTCCAATAAGGCCCTTAGGTCATCCTCTTGGTAATACTCCACCTCAACATATCATCCAACCAGCCTACCAGTTACTGCAACAGCAGTTATAAGGGTTAGGAGGATTATGCTCAAATGCAATTACTCAGAGTGCTGATTACCTGCAGAAAATTGTTACCAGTAGTGCTGCTAGAATCCTTAATTTACACCAAACTTCAGTGAAAGCTTTTAGTTAAATGGGCTTCGTTTCACAGCACAAGTCTGCACTATAAAGGGAAATTCCATAATTGAGATTCCATAGTTGTAGAGAGTAATAGAATATCTCCAAAGCATCGCAAGCATCTCTGATCTGATTACAGCGTATTTACAGTAAATACAACAGATTACAGATGTCATCTTTTTAGAATCAGATTACTGTAATTCCATTACACCTAATCAGATACTCCTACTCCACCCTGCACAAAACAGCATCCCGGGCCGTCCTCATGCAAATGCAGGTCGACGTAGCATGCGCTGACATAGAAATATGGCCATTCTCTGGTGAGCACAGCATGTGTAGCTGAGTGGTTATATATCAAGACCCCAGGGTGGGATGCTCTCCACGTTCACTCAGACGCTCCATCTCGTAAGAGGGAGAGGGGGTTTGGAGAAGACAGGACAATAGGAAAAGGGGCTCATAAACATTTTCCCTCAGGGTGGGGGAAGGGTGCCATGTAAAAAAAGAAAATCCCCAACATAGGGTTGGAGAAAAATGTCAGGCTTTTTAGATTGATGGACTCATCCTTTGCACTTGTAGTGTTTTTCCTGCAGCACAATACGCAGGGGTGCATAGCTATGATTACTTGTAGTCAAGCCGCAGCTGGGAGTGCATGGCGGTTACACTCTAAATATTAGGATTAATGACCTTGCCAGTCAGTGGAGTGAAACATCATTCATATTTTTATTGATGCCATGTAGGCAAACAATGGGAGTACGGAGAACATTTGGAATCTGCAATGAAAATAAAAAACATTTAGTTTTTTACCACTTTAAAAAAATACACAGAGCAAACGGTGACTTGTAATGAATAAGCAACACAGTGGGATCGGCTCTTCTGGTGAAGAAAAACAAAAATCCATAAGTAAAATGACAAGTGCACTCATTATCTGTGTTCTACTGCTATGCTAATGATTATGTGAGCTATAATGCATCATCATGTCCACAGGACAGAGCAGGTTAAATATCTTTTCTCCCTCTCATCTAAAGCACCACTCTAGCTGTTCCTGAGATCAACCACAAAGGTGATAATATATGTAGATTGTCTGGCCAAGCGGAGGACAATGTAGGCGTGAAGAGGGTAAGGGAAGGAGATGTCAAGATTGTCGTTGCTCTCATTTACAAGTTGCATGAATAATCAAAAATGTGCTGGTGTTTACCATCATGACAACACAGAGCTAACTTTTATGCCAGTGGAAGGTCTCAAGACAGAATCTTCAGAGACAAAGCAAGGACACAACCAAAAAGGAAACTGCCTCAGCAAGCAATGCACTAGTGGCATGCATATATAGTGCAGGTTTTGGCTCCCAAAGATGGCACTTACACATGCATTTTGGCTCCCACTTAAGCACATATTTTAGTTCCAAAAAGGGAGGAGCGCTCATAAGCAAACAATTTGGTTCCCAGGAGAACAGTTGATCTTATTTTAACCAGCCAAACAGGTAGGTTAGTGTTGTTCACAAACCAGGGGGGTGCTTTAGGGGTTTTTGATCCACAGAGGGCACTGTAGAGCACGTTTGGCTTCAAGCAGGGCAGTTAAGCATGTCTGGCTCCCAAGAAGGCAAGTAGGGTGTATTTTGGTGCCCAAGAGAGCACTTTAGAGACTATTTAGGCTTGGAAGAGGGCACTTTAGTCTCTGCTCCAACAAGGACACTTTTGGTACCTGAGAGGGCACTTGAGCGTATTTTGAAATCAAATGATTTATTAATCCCAGAAGGAAAATTTCAATATTGCAGGAGTAGTTCTTTTTTGTTTTGGCTTCCATAGGGCCCTTAAACAAATTTTTTGGCTCCCCCAGGGTAAATAGAGCTCTCAAGCATGTTTTGGCCCCCAGAAGGAAGATTATCCTATTTTAACCAGCTGAAGAGGCAGATTGGTGTAGTTCCTCCAGCCATTAGGGCGCTTCAGCATTTGTTTTGGCACCCAAGAAGACACTTTGACACAAGTTTGGGTCCAAAGAGGGCACTATGGGTCACATTATGTCTCCAAACGGGCACTTCAGCACATGTTTTGGCTCTCCAGAGAGACTACAGTGTATCGTAGCTCCAAAGAGGGCACTGTAACACAGGTTTTGGCTCTGGAGAGGGCACTTCAGTGTGTGTTTTGGCTCCCAGGAAAATCGTATATGATCTTCTAACCAGCCAAATGGGCAGATTAATGTGGTTTGCTAACCAGGAGGGCACTTTAGCAACTGTTTTGGCTCCCAAGAAGGCACTTTGGCACAAGTCTAGCTCCAAGGAGGGCTCTTAAGTATGGGATTGGCTTACAAGAAAACACTGTATTGCGTGTTTCGTCTCCCATGAGGGCAATTTGGGCCACATTTTGTCTCCAAAGAGGGCACTTTAATGCACAAATTTTCATCGAATGAGCCTCAAGTTGACCGCCCTCCCTGACCCACCTCTGTGCACACCACTGCACTAGTTAGACTGTTAGCCATGCTGAAGATGAGAAGATGAAATATAAAGCTGAAGATAAGACACTTCATCTATTTGCTCAGGGCAAAGGAGACTTTAAGAAGAATTATCAGGGAGGCAATTGCATATTATGATAGAACACAATCACAGTACAACAGTACTGTATAAATGTCATATTGTCAACTTTACTGGTTGAAAAGGGAATATGAGTGCCTTTCTTGGCGGTAAATATGACACTGAGATAATATTTTATCCTACTGTGTGATTAAATACCACAGAAATACAAATGATTGTAAAAGGTCAAGTACATCTTCATACCACCACCAGCCTCTGACGCATTGTTTCACACCCTCACCACAAAAGCATAAGAGGCATTTTCTTTTGAACTGCCATGAGCTGAATATTGAATGAGAGTGTCATGTTTTTCAGAGCTTTCATGAGACAGCTTATATGGCAGCCTTCTCATATATATGTGAAACAAAAGGATCATGTCTGGTATGAGATAAAAAAAAGACTAGAGTTGAGTTATGGTGGTGCTCTTTTCCTCGGGATCCAGTGTTTTTCAGCAAAGTCATGCATCCTGTCGTGTCCAGTATCAGTAATTTCATCCAGCAGCAAACACACATGGTCAGTCGCCGCAACAGCCCTTTTGCGAACTGAGCACTACTTCTGGCGCCCTTGCCACTATGCATCTTTAGTGTCCTGTAACTGAAAACCAGCAGCTTTGTCATTCTCCAATCCTGCCTCTTTAGGGGTATCCATGTCTCCCATCGAGCAGAGGTAATCTCTCAGTATTGATCCAGTCACATGGTGAAGGCAAATATGTTTAAGTGGATTGTGAAAGCTGCCCACTATATTCTTTTGCTTTAACAATGAACTTTTAAAACATGAGTCTGTGTGACTTGAGCACACCTTTCTCTTCTCAAAGGAATCTGATAACTTGAGGTAACTGCAGGGGAAGCTTCACAAGACGGGCATCGATTTCAAGCAAATCTGTCCGGACATCTCTTCTTTCTGGCTCAGTACCCCTTTCCACGACTAATGAGCGGCTGTCTTCATTCCCTGCCGAGTGAGACGTTCTTCTCAACGCGTTGTGTCAAGAAACACTAGCGATTCATTACCAAGGAGGAGCAATGGAGGAGGGAAAAAAAGAAAGTATGATGGTTAAGCCCTGAGCTTTAAGACAGACGACTGTGTCCCCTAATCCCTTCTGAGCAACCATAAGCCTTCCTTTATCACTTGTTGGAATTGTGCATCCCTTAAACACATTAACTTAGGCCCTAATGCTGGCCTTTTAGTAGGACACTACAGCTGCTCGTTCAAGCTCACCATCATGCTAACAGAGGGGTAAAAACTAATTGTTGTGTAACCAAAGCAATTGAGCTAGAATGATGTTTTAAATGGATGCATCTCATCAGAACGTTTTTCAGCATGAATGTTCTAGAAAGCACTTGAGAAAATTGGAACACCCCGCTGTCCATCAGAAATGTGTCAGAAAGATAAAACCAGGCGTGAAAGCAAACATCACGAGCCACTCAATCATCCAGCATGTGCATCACAGTACATCCACATTTTACTATCTATCTGCCACACGTTGTGTCAGTCTCTCAGTTATCTGTGAATAAGTGATAAAGAGAAGCAGAACCTGTCTTTTCTCATGGGTGTCCTGGGAGTTCAGGATCAGAGCAACATCTTCACTCCACTTCACTCTACTTTACTGTAAATCTCCAGCCCCGGTGTGTGCCACTCGTTACACTGACCTTCAGTAAAACCAACATCCTTTCAGTCTGTCGGCTAGCAAGAGCTCTTTTAGATGCATGAATAACTCATAACACCCAGAAAAACTGTAAATACTCAAGCCAACAGGACACACAGAGGCTGATAAATGAAGCAGGCATCAGTCTCTGTTCAAACTGGAGGCAGTGCAGTGGTTCTAGAGGCCTGATCTACTAAAATCCGAAGTAATGAGTGCTATATTCGCCTGCGCAAACTAAAATGTGCTATTAGTGGGCGTGGTGTGGGTGATCTACTAGGCTAGCGTGTACAGTTAATGACAGGTACAAAAGTGGTGCAGCCCACCCTATATAAAAGAAGATTTTGTGTGTGCCACAGTCCGTCTCCATGGAAGAGTTTGGGAGAGCAGAGTGGCTATATACCAAAAATGATGTTTGAAGCCATGGAGTTGGAGGTCTAAGTGGAGGAAATAAAAAGAATAGGGACACAGTCAAAAGCACTATTACATATATGTATGTACTTTTTGATTAATGATTATTTTGATTATTTATGATTTTCTGTTCTCTGGTGGCTATTAAAGTTCAGTTTTGTTTATTTTAAAACATGCCACAATATCTGAATTCATGCATTTGTGTCAATGACTGCAGCCTGTGTCCATGGGAACTGGAAATACTTGCCCATCCTGTGTGACATGGCACTCAACGTTTGGGACAGCACACAAGAAATAGTACTCTGGGAGACACTGGCACTAACTGCACTAGTGTACTGGAATGATCCTGATGAAAGGAACTGCTGTGAGGAGCTTTTCCATTGGAGACATGGCATAGCTCCTTTTTGTGACTGGCCCCAAATCAGCCCTGAGCTCATCCAGCAACTAAAAAGATTGCATTGCTGGATAGACAATATGTATCTACTGCTTTTATTTCCGACATTTCAAATATGTCGACGTGCACTATAGATTCCCTTGTCTGTCATCGCTCCTTTCTCCTCTTTGCCACAATGACCACAGACATGCATTACAGTGCCTTTCAAACATGCTAAATATAGATGCCAACACACAGAACACAATCAGTTTCAGGTTTGATAAATCAGTTTGGGAGTGCCAAATCATGACATTTGGATCTCTTCCTCCCCATATTTCTTGTGTTCTGATAGCCTGCTTATATTCTACTTATTCATGCAGGCAGACACACAATGCTATTTTGATGCAATCCACAGTTCACCCAGTTAGTGAAGAAGCTCTGGACACGCTATCAAGTTTGAACATTTCTTTTGTACATGCAAACCTTTAGTAGATCAGGTCCATAATGCAATAAAAATGTGTTTCTAGTCTATTCTTTCCCAGCAATAAAATGTCTGAGATGTTCTGCGTGCATTATGATAAATAAACACAAATAAATTGCAGTGTTTATTGTGAAACAGACAATTTCATGCATGGAGTAATTGTGGTTGTCTTGCTGTGTTATTTGAAAAACAATCTGCAGATGGTTGTGGCTTGGTTATACCACTGCTGCCTACCTTGGCTTGATGAAAACCTACAAATACAGCACAAACATTATGTTCTCTCTTTTATACTGCAGTGCACGTGGGCAGACACGGCCTGTTGCTGCTCATGATCTCCAGCTGTGGGAAGGGTTAGAAATTGACCAGGCAGGACCAAGACGACTGGGCGGCCACTCCAACAAAGCAGAGCTCTTTATGCATTCTGACTGCAGCGGGGCTTAGATGCTTGGTGTTTGCTGAGACAGCAGATGACTTGCCTTGCTCTCCCTGCCCCTTGCTCAACCAAGGCAGCATAGACTTAATTGCCTCATTAGCAAAAGGGCCGGCGCAGAGTCCGCCTCTTCCACATTGTTCAATGTCACGAGTGCAACCGAGAGGAAAGGTTAATAGAGTAAACAGCATCTCCCACTCTTAAAAGGAAAAATGTTTTTTTTTTTTAGTATGATGGGTCAGTTGCCAAAAGCTTCATTTCATTCCTCAGAGACAGAATTATACATTTTATTTAATCTTATCTGCACATTCTGACCTTTATCATTCCTTCATTTACTGTTGATCTCAGCCTGCTGTTGCCATTGCTGTGTGGCAACTCCCAAAGCTGTCTTTTCTAGACTTAGACCCGTCGAGAAAGCACAGTCATCACGCCAACTTTAATTATTTTAAGAGCTTGAATTTGCAAACTCTGCTATTTCCTCCTCCACAGCGTCATTGGACTCTGGACAGAAAATCACGCCAAATGCTAACACTCTTGATTTCCCTCTTGAAGAAAGACATACAAAATAAAATTATGTCTGCTGTTGAAAGAAAACGTGACATCCTAAAAAAGACTCATGTTTAATCATTCTAAGAGGGAGAGAAAACTCAGCCTGGTTTACATTCCGTGCAGCACTGTTCTCACACTGGAAGGTCTTTGCATTCTCATTCAGCAACCACAAAATCAAGACAAAATCACTCACAGTTTGACAGTGGATGAAAACACCAAACCATAACAGACATTTTGAATGCTGTCCTAAGCCAGTACCTGTCTCTTTACTAGAGAAATAAAAGTCAGGAAACAGTGATGGGCTAGGTCAAACAAGCTGCAGAGAACAAATAGGGGACAGATGCTTCTCTGAGCTGGAAGTTGTGACTGGAAATCTTTAAGTACCAGTGTCTTAACTCCCCAAGGTGCATTATACCACTAGGGATGGAATAGTTCATGAAAAAGATCCAAACCGTTCAGTTGACCTGCCTCAGTATGGAAAGAGTATGCCATTCAAATCATATGGTTTTTTTTATTTTGAGTTTGATTTACTGCTAAGTTTGGGGTGTGTGTAGTTCTGATCATACGCATGTGCATCCAGCTGAACCAGTATAGCAGCACAGTTGTGGAGGGAGCTTTGTGTGTTGTAGGCATGGAGTGGAGCAGACAAAGTTGGAGGATGTGCCAGAGGCATTGTATGCTTCTGCTGTATGAGAGCACTTTGAATTCAGTGTGAGCGATGGTGATGGCAGTAAAAAGTGGTGGATGAAACTGCCACTATGTGCAAGCAGTGTTGCCATTGTAGCAACTTTTCAGCCTCTTCGAGACAGATATAGTGAATTATCTGGTGTTTGGAGACTGACGGGGAGATATGTTTTGATCTCATTCTCCTAAAAAAAACCAAAAACAACAGTGAGTGCTGCCATGGGCCCCTCCCCTCTTCAAAACACTCAAAGGCGGACAAGCACTCCTGGCTCACAGCTGCCCCTGTCAGCTGCAGCCAGAGCATGACTGCATGCACATGAATCAAGCTTGTGATTAGGGATGTGTACTTTTCACGCTGAAACAATGTGGTACTGATGCCCAGTACCCAGGCATCAGTACTCAACGATACCAATTTTGGTATTTTTGTGTGTGACTATGTGGTAATACATGTTGATTGGTTTCATAATTAAAAATTCAAAATATTTTTTCCTCAATATATAAACTTAAGAAAATATATCAAAACAGCATCCAACTGTTTGTACTGCAACATCATAGTTGTTTCACTGAGTTCTTCAAAATGAAAACCCTTACTTAAATTAATTACAACTTAATACATTAACTACACTGCACAGTGTTTTTTTCTTAATAATGCACAAATTAAAACCCAGCTGTATGTACTCCATGCCCATGAACAGTGTGGAAAATCATTAACTCTTCAATGCCCTCACGGTCACAAGGATGTGTTTAGGAATATTGGAATTAGACTGGAATATTGTATCATTTGATAATCATTTGATGTCATTTGATGACGCGAATTGATACTCAGTAGAACCAAAGGAAGTCGGTATCTGCAAAAGTACAGAATTTGATGCCCATAGCCTCATGTTCTTCTCTCTATTGTGTCACTTGTTGCTGGATCAAAGCCAAGACAAAGAAATAGGGTTGTTATTTCAAAACAATAACAATAATAATAATAATTAAAAATAAATAAATAAATTGACAAAAGAAAGTCCACTTTGTAGTTATAAATATATTCAAGGTGTTTTTTGCACACTTTGTGTCACTCCCATGATGGTATTTCTTTCTCTTACAGCATCTATGACAAGTACATTCAAATGGCTAATGATGCAAATTAGCTGATGACATCACTGAATTACTTTCAGGAACTTCTGGGACAGCCAGCCATGACATCTTCCCAAGGAATTGAAACTAACAATGTCTCCCCCAGCTCAAATGATTTAATTAAAGCCAAACTGCCTAATTCTTAAATGACTTTATCTGACCTAATTGATTAAAAAAACTACCATTGTCAGAAATATTGATACCCTGAAAAGTATCCATACTGTAACGCTGTATTCGGATATGATAGTATGGTATAGATACTACGGCCCGTTGTGCGCACTTTGCAGGCAGTACAGCAGTACGGCAGGCAGGAGGGCTTCAATGTGTCAGCGAAAAGGACGAGTAGCTGGACTAATTTGGAGAACACTTTGAGGATTGGCACCCTGGCCTTCATGACAAACTCCTTTATTCTTCATTTACCTTACTGAAGTAAACTCGCCGCTGGCCCGCATTAACATAAGTTGTATTGTGATTGACTGTGGCTACTGTAGTCTGTGCTAGCCGCATTTAGCTGCTGCTCAATATATATAAACTGTTTTGTTTTGTGTCGTTATTCACCATTAGCTGCGGCTTGCAGCCTTTAGCTCGCTAACGTAACTCAAATGTGTTTTTTTCTTTCAAAGATGCAGACTGAATCAGAGAGGAGTCAAACTGCAACCAGACCTAAGAAATTGCAGCCAACTCTACTACTACTGTTTGAAAAACAGCAAAAATATGATCCCAAGTTTCCTGAAGCTTAAAAAATAAACAAATCTGTGGCAGAGTACATCTGTGAGGATCAGGTGATATTCAATACAACTGGTAGTTGTTTATTTTTATAGTTTAATGCCTTAAAATATTGCTCTAATTGCCGTTATTTTTGTGTGATTTTGCTTCAGACAACCAAAAATGTTGTAGGTTTCAATTTTTGTTCTTTTGATTTTTTTTTTTTATTTAGATTTTTGAATATCTGCAAGCTTAAAGTGTAATACCTCATTAGAATAGGGTGAAACTGTATTATAACTTATATTTACATGTATATTTATTCTATATCAATATGCAATAAGTGAAAACGTGATTGCCTTTCTTTTTTTAATTTTCTGATTGTTTGATTATTTCATTAAATTGGTTATTTATTTGGGGTTCTGTTTTTCATGTTAATGAAATTTATTTTATGCCTTTTTAATTATTTGTCACTTTTTGTCTCCTGGTATCAAAAATGGTATTAAGTATTGAATAGTTTCCTGAGTATCGGTATCAATTTTGAAATTTCAGTATCATGAAAATCCTGATCAAACCTGTAGAGGGTCGATTTTTGGTATTCTTGGGTGTTAGAAGCAACAGTATTTCACACCAAACCGAACTGAATAGGAAACCATGACCACAAACTTTGATAAGATCTTGTGATTTTGTGAACTCTTTCACCCCTGTGTACCACCAATCTGGAGCAGAAAACACTCGATAAAAGGTACAAATTTCATTCAACTATAAAATAAACAAAGGTTCTCTGCATTAACTTTAAGACCCTAAGCTTTGGCTGTGCTTCTGCTTATTTTGAAAATGGGAACAGCGTTCAGTCTTGTAAGATCCACAATAACATCCACACTGTAGAAACTTAAGGCCAGGGTTTATTACAGTCATGCTGCTGGGCACGTTAAGTCAGAGGAGCATTAAAAAATATACTGCTGCACATCTGCATGAGCAGTATACTGTAAAGGCTCCATTTCATCAACAAGTCAAGTCTAACGAGTCGGAAAAAAAAAAGGTGGTGGTGCCATCTGTTTTGCACCACTTTGCAGGGAAAGGGGAAAGAAATGGGATGAAAAAAGAAGCAGTCACAATATGAAGAGTGTTTTGACCAACCCTCCAGTGACATTATCTCCTGTGGAAACAAACATTTCGACCTCTGTACCTGATGAAGGCCCTGTCTCTGTATTATGAGATGTGGAACTTAAAGCTGTAGAGCAATCAGGCTGTTACATTCTTAATGTGTGGACAATCCAGCAATCAATCAATAGTACTCAGTTTGCAATATTTTGCAGTGCTTTGAAAGACCAAATCAGAGTGCATTGTGGTAAGGTAATTAAACCATTCATCAAACAGCGTCCATGATGAAAGGACAGGACCAGTACACCAGGACTGGACCTTAGGAAATGCATTTCACAGCTCCTAATGAATGGCCATTACATAAGGTGAGGGTTCTGACGAGCACAGATTTCATCCCTGAATATAAATCATCTGCAGGATTGCAAATGTCTCAGAGTTTTAAAGGTCATTCCCAGAGTTTTGTTGTAGTCAATAAAAAAGATTAAGCCCGCTATTTAAAATTTCTGCATGATCGACTTGTTTTACTCTCCAAACAACACCACAAGATCCCGTTCTTTCTCACACTCAGCATGTCTAGATCTTAATTGGACAGATGGCTGAGTCCTGACTTCAGCTTTCATGCACTGAGAGTGAAGGGGATCCTCCAGATGGTGTTCAGGTCTTGTGCAGGTAACCGCTTTGTCTTCCACTTCTCTAATCAATGACCACCGAATAATCCCCTTCTTTCCAAGCCCCATCCATCTTTAGGTCTTTCCAGGGCTGCTCGGTGACGACCGAAAGCGGCTGAAGATAAATGTTTAAAGGGCAGAGGGGCCTCTGCTGATTAAAGCCACTAACGCTTTAGGGAAGGCTGGAAAGCAAAAGAGGAAATGGAGTGAGACAATGGAGCAGGCACTTTCAAAACACCTAATGGAGTGTCCTGCTTGCTGGGCTAATAAACTGCCTCAAACTGAAAGGAACAGCGGGCGTCTAAATAGAGCGTCATGCAAAATTTCCTCCTGTTCATTCAGTCAGCCCTCAATTGGAAAAGCTACAGAACAGAGAAAGTAAAATAAACAGGTCTGCCTTGCCCCAGTGGCGCAGAGCCTGTCAGTCTCTTTCCTTCATCTGCAATCAATCCCGTGGATCGAATTACAGCTGAATGCCATGTAGAGTGAAAGAAGAGTAATTTTTTTTGTGCAGTACCACCAACCCTGGATACAAGAAATAAATGTAGATTTCAGAGTTCTACAGTCTGCATGAAAAATCTTTTGCTTTGAGATAAATGGGAAGAACATGTGGTGGTCACAGTCTGGCTGTGAGCTGTATTCTTTTGTGAGTTTTTATCTTCGAAATATGATATAAATCAAACATTCAGATTGGTGTTTGGATGTGATAATCAATATGCAGAGCATGAATTGAAGAACCAGTGGCACATGCAGCACATGACCACCTAAAACCCTAAGAGACTAAGTTAGAAGCCATCACTATTGGCAGAAGGTGAACAAGGTCTTTTGAAAATATGTTACTCAGAAAACTACCATTTTTCTTTTTTTTTTTTTACCTCTACTTCATGTCACAGACAGTGACAAAAGCAGTCCTACATTTAGCAAGCACTGTCTTAAAAAAAGTTTTAACCAACCAGCAATAAAACAACAACAAAAAAGGCAGACGTTCAGCAATTGTCCACTTGAGGCTCTCTTGGAGCACCCATTGAGACCAAACTTGAAATTAAAATTTCAACAGTAGAATTTAACAAATGCACAAACTGGTTCAAATAACACTGACAAAGCTTGCGCTACGAAGACAATCTCCAGTAATCAAAAAAGGGGTACCTCCACAAATCTAAATCATCATACTAACTCAAGCTGTACTACTCCTACTTATGTACTTACATGTTTTGCAGAAAAAGAAACCTTCAGTCATAAAAAAAGCCCTGTCTGCTGATCCTGAAAGTTGGTAAAGAAAGAGACGAGACTTTCAAAAATGTTTCCAACTGAAATCCATAGTTATGAGTTATATCTATTATAATTCAATTGCATCTTCCAACCATGGTGGCAAAAGGGTCTAGGGACTTGCTGTTGTAGTTAAAAGTTGTTCTCCCTTTTACCTCTATCTTCATAAACATTTTTGATCAGTTTTCCACTGCATCATTCTTCACCTGAAGTACTGCAACTAAACTACTGTGTCAAAGAGTATCATACATCCCATAAGGAAACACCTGTGCAACAAATTAATCTGTGAAGACAGCAAGAAGTTATTCAGAGTTAATGCTTTTCCCTTTTTGTCTGCTTCACACAAGTACTGTCTACCATTGTCACATTTTACTATCACCATAGTTTGCTCTAATCCTGTTAAATATGATGATCTGCTGAAAGCTGACTTGTTCGTATTCATGCAATAAGTCATATGCTGCTGTTTCTCTTTCATATAAGTTAATTCTTAACACTGGGTTATTTACCAGATTGACAGCCAGCTGGCTGGGACTCAACCTAATCTCTTCAAGCAGGGTAACTGAAGCAAGACACTGAAGGATAGACTTAGTGTGCTGAATTAACAACACAGTAAAGGCCTCCTGCCTTGAACTCATTTCTCCATTTGTAAAAGCTGTAAAAAAGGTGATTTCTTTGTAAATATAGTTATGCATAGTAAGGGGTGTGGCTGATCTGACTTGTCGCTGTTTCCCAGGAGCATGTCTCCGCTTCAACTCATGTCATATTTCTAGATCAGCTGGGAGTTAGTTGTAGTAGTAGGGCCAGGTGATAAAACCACAATATATATCGCAGTACACAAGTAAGTTAGTAAGTAGGTCAATTTATTTCAAACGTACACATATAACATCTCTCATATAACAATTTGGTGATAATGTTCTAACATGCATAGGTTTGAAAAGGGGATGGATGAAGCAACGCTCATACAGTTCCAATGCCCCCACTCACTATCACAAAACACACCAATACAAAACACAATAGGAGCAAACAAAACGATGACCTCAAGAACCCACCCCCCACCATACTTAAAGCATCAGTCTCTCTCATCCAAATATTTTGTTTTCAGATTTCTTTTACATATTTTTTTAATTGGGGGATCAAACGGCAAAGTTTTAGCTCCTCAGCCAGTTTGTTCCAGTCTAAGTTGTATGCATGATGCTTGTCTCTGTCATGAAATAAGTACTGTATATTTGTTGGTAGAGTTTTCTTCGATTCCCTAAGCATTATTTGAGCAGTTTTGTAGTTTACCAAAACAATTAACTTAACATCTGACGAATTAACAAAAAGTGGGTTGGTGTGAGCATTGTATTTTCTTTTACAATTCTTAATGCCTTTTTTTGAAGAGTGACTAGAGGTAATAAATTGAATTTATGACAATTTCCCCACACTTCAACACAGTAATTTTTATGTGACATAACAAACAAATGGTACAGTAAATGTAGGGCATTGTGATTGAGAGCATGGCTAGCTCTCCTCTCACTCACACACTTGGCATCTTTTGTCCTTGGCTAATTGATATGAAGCTTCCAGGAGATTTTGTCATCTATCACAACCCCTAAAAATGTGTTCTGTGCATTTTCAATAGTTATGTAACCAATAGTTTACAGTACATTACTGTCCTCCTTGAGGAACACCACATTAAATTATTCCATACTCTGATTTATACTGTTCAATCTGTAGGGGGCCTCTCAGTCAAGTGGCTCTGTGACCACTGTTTTGCTGTACCTCTGATGCCACAGTTCTCCTTTTTATTAATTAATGTCAATTGATCATGTCATGATCTTTGGTGTCAAAATAATAATAATAATAATAATAATAACAATAACAATAACAATTATTATTATTATTATTATTATTATTATTATTATTATTATTATTATTATTAGTATTATTATTATTATTATTATTATATGTTTGGCTAATTTTGCCAAATAATGCAGCACATGGTAGAACAGATAGATAGATGTGGCATGTTCAAATATATTTGTATCCTACTATCATTGCTGTGTAAACCATTGTTAATAATTGTGGAGCATAATTAAAAAACTACTATGACTAACAATAGTTTTAAAACAAAATTATTTCCATTTAGTCTTTTTCTCCTGGCCTGTATTTTGAATAGGTTAAAATAAAGGTGGGTATCAACTGAAATGAAACTTTGTTGTGATACATTTTCAGTCATGTCACCCAGCTCTAGAACTTGGTATCTTAAATATAGTGACCCAATGCCAGGCTTCATAACACTGCATCAAAAGAAAATTGAAGACTTCAGGAAAAGACTTTATCTACTACTTTATACAGGCTATGCATACAACACAAAGAGATAGTACCCATTTGCAAACTCTGGAAAGGATTACTTTCAATATGAAGGGACACCAAAATGGCTTTCTTGTATGATGTGTCCATGGCAGGCACACAGGAAAATGCCCAACGGCATGCACACACACACACACACACACACACACACACACACACCATACACCCAAACACAAACACACAATACACACAATGTTGAAACCAAAATTAAGCCATAAAGAATTGTTTGAGCAAAGGGACAATTGATTAAACAACAAACTGGCAAAGAAACAGGAAGATGTTTCAGTAATCAGGACCAGGTGAGACTAATCAGACACAGGTGGAGACTAATGAGGGTGGGGCAAACAATTACACAGCAGGAATACAACGAGAGGAAGTAGCGAATCACTGAATAAGGAATAAGACAGTGGATGAAGACAGGAAATGAAAACTGAAAGTCTAAAACAGTGGAATGTTTAACGGGGACAGCACATGACAAAAGCAGGATTTGCTAACCACTGGACATTTTTAACAAGCTCCTAGGTAACACAAGAAATCCGCCAAGACACCGAACAGCCTTGACCGCTAAATAACACAAACCAATGCCATCTCTGTGCAGTTCAATGGACATAAATGTTTCATCAATAGTTTGCTTTTCACTCTTTGTGTCATTGATGTAAGTACTGTGCTAAGCTGCTTGCAAGTGAAAGACATCCAAGCAACAGGGATTTTGCTTTTTGAGCTGTTTATTTTCCTGCACTGCTGGAACACACAGCTGCACAAGAAACACAGATATACCTGGTTTCAGGGACAAGAAACAGAGATCAAAAGCATGTTCTGCTTAGAGAAGACAAGCCTGCCAGTTTTATTTTGCACAGCCAGTTTTCAATATGGCAGAAAGCACTTGAAAGCATCACAACAGGGCTGGGAGCGCTGAGATAGCATCTTAGCCCCACCATGATAAACAAATCATTTTTAATGGTATTTTTCTAAGATGTATGAATTTTGATTGTCCCTGTTCTTGAAGATGTAGAGCACTGGGGTGGTGATAGATGGAATCCCATTTTCAGCAATGTCAATAGCTGCAAAGAATTGATATCAGAACAGACCTGTACAGGGGGGAATCAATGGAAAACAATTCCATGCTCCACCTCGCAGACAACATCAGTGTTTATCCTGCCGCTTTGTTCATTCTTTGATCTATTCACTTCTTCCATAAAACAATCTCAGACCTTGATTTAAATGTTTTTGCACACAGGCGACAAATTGCGTCACATTTTCCAGGAAAATGGAAAACTTAATTGCACTTGCCCCATTGACTTTCATGGTTATTCACTACTGCAAACAAGGCAGAAATCCTCCTTTAGAAGAAACCGTTATGACTGTGGGGACAACTGTTAGCTTGAGGGCAGTGCAACATGTCAGTGTTATAGCTAAACAAGGTTTTAAAGGGCAATTCAGTATTATTTTTCAGGCACTGATTTTACCGACCATGAAAGGTTTGGTTTTCTAATGGAATGGAACTCATTGCTTAGGAATCCAAGGTCATAGGTAACAACCATTCCTGATACCATAATGCAATGTTGAAAGCGTTTAAACACTTTAATTCAGTTAGCCATTTTAATGGGATGGTTAATCAATATCTGCTGAGGTCAGTTGGTTTAGAATTCAGAGGCAGTCAAGTATTTCAATAAACGAGGGGTATTTTTGCAAGATGACTCCCATTATCGTTGTTTCTTTGCTACAACTATTAGGCATTCATTTCCTTTCTAAACTGATAAGACAGAAATTATCTCAATGCGCATAAATGAGTTACATAACTCAAGGTTGCATTGAATATGTATAAACCCAAAATAAACCCACATACTGCTTGATAATTCAAAAAAGAGCAATCTGTAAAAAAAACAAAAAACGAGGGGAAACTGACATTGATTTGTACAACTGATGATTGAATACCTTCTGTTTTTCTAAGTTTCTTTATTGTCCTTTGATGTGGAAGCAATTTCCTAATCACTAGCTTACTTGTTTTAATTTTATGGGGCCAAAGTTTGTCTTGATACTTTGTCTTTTTTATAGTAGTGGCACTCTATTAAAAACCTGATCAAATTAATTAGAGGCTTTGTAATTAATTAAGAACAATTAATTACATTTTAATGGCATATTAATAGCATTTTTCAAGTCAAATAGATTTTGGTGGGTGACTGAAATCAATTTATGGACATGTACATAAGCCTGAACAACGAACTCGTGTTTATTATCGGTTAAATAGGATTTTTAAATGCTGGTAGGTGCTGTTTAAAGAACATTACAACATTTCCAGCAGGTGATGTTAGCATCTGTTTACTTGGAAGTTTAGAGTTCTCTTTTTGGGCTGTTTTTAGATTTTTGTATATGTTTATGATGTTTCCATTGTACATCATGAGTCTCCTACAAAATCTGAAGCTCCTGTATTTTGGTCAGCTGCTGTAGAATAACACCCAACAGTGCTCTTCTGTGCCATCCTCACAGCAACAATCACAGTCGAGCAGGGGGGAGAGGCAGTGTGCACATGAACAAAGTGAGTGAGAGGAGCACACATGGGTGAGTTAAACTGAAACTTAACCATCAATCTCAACAGTTTCTTAACTTAAATTTTCCATCAACCGGGGCAGGAAACACTGTCTCATCCAAAAATAGTTTGTTGCTCGTCTGGTGATACTTGGGTGCTTAACACATTGGGACGTGTCACCTTTTGCAATGTTGTAACTGGTATGCTAGGAACTCATGCAGTAATAAATGTTCTATGTTGTCTGGAGTGCAACTATGAACTGCGTTAAAATGTGCCAAATTTTTAACTGATTTTTTTCCCCACAATTACGTGAAATTAATGCATTTAAGTCCCAGCCCTACATTTCAAATATGACCGTTTGGTGAACCCAAAAAATTGAACAAAAAACACAAGTAAAATCTCAAATATCCTCAAATTTCAATAAAGAGACAATTTTTTACCATTACAATAAGCATCTGTGAGCTAAAATGAGAAAAGAGGATAAATAACAATCTTTGCTTTGATTTATGCTTATTTGTTAAATCAGTGGTTCCCAGAGTGAGTTCAGCATCCCCTGGAGTGTTGATCAACAATAAAAACTTAAGTCTAAATCAGTGTATTCTATCGATTATGGATTATTAGATCTGCTAGTTTGCTGACATTGTTGTTGTTTTTCAAATATACAGTGAATGAAATTCATGTACAAAATATTGAGATGATTTAAACAGATACACAGAATCCCTTTCAGCTTGTCTGTTCACAGAAGCTCAGGAACTACATCAACGTGTATGCTTAGGCTAATAGCTAAATCCAATATCTCATGCTTCCAGCCAGTTTGGAACAATGTCTACTTAATACTACAATACAAACATGAAGATGAATTTTGTTCTGCACCCTGCCTTTTTAAAATTACAACAAAAGGTATCGGTCTATTCAAACTCCACTGCCTCAGAGGAGAGTGGGAGGTTGCCAGGTCATAGGCCAAAGACTTTGGGAACCCTGAGTGTCAGTTTAGCAAAAGCATATATAACCTTTTGGAGCCTTGAGATTAATGTACTAAAATAATTTATCTTACTGTTCCCATCAAAAGGGAAACTATCGTGCAGACTTGTATCACATTTGCAAGCACTCAGAACTATCAGTCTTCTAATCCGTTTAGGAAAAATGTACTGAATGAGTGTTTTTCCCAAACTGATAAGTTCTTGCAGCTTCCATATTTCATAAGTGTTCTACAGGAGGTAATTTTGATGTGTATATGATTACACCCCCACAGAAAGTCTTTCCTGTACGGTGCAGGGCCTCAGTATAGTGTACGGCTGTGTGTAGGTTATGCATGTGGCTCCAGTCAATGTGAATGTGAGCCTCTCCAGAACATCTGTCAAAGATTAGCAGTAAAGTGAAATAGGCAGTTCCTGTTCATACGTTCCAAAATAATCTGGCACTCATTATTCTCAGTGACGGATGAAAAGGGGGAGGGTTTATAAGGTCAAAAATGCTGCACAAACCCAGCTCTGTCAATAGGCATGTGCTTACAAGAAGCAAGTGAGAAAGGCTCATACAGAGAAAATGCTTGAATTGCAGGCAAATTACAGAGGGAGACGAGAAAGAGGACACAGATGTTTGACAAAGAACAAAACAGCAAATGAATTCAGGGCAGACTACGTTCACTTCACCAGCACGACCTTCAGTTTTACCGCGGATGTCTTGGTTGCTATAAAAATCCAACCTGCCTCGACCTTTCTTCGTGTAGGAATAAAAAGCAGTGATAGTACAAAGCAGATAGACTTTCACTTACAAAGTCTCACATTTGAACATGGCATTCAACCTGCTGCGACAGAACAGCAAGACCTCTTGACTAAAAGCAACACGATCAATGAAACATGAAGAATGCCTCAGGTACAGGAAAAGGACGGCTGGACGGCACTGTGTCATTCAAAGGCCGATCACATCAGCAGGGAAAGTGCTTGTGAGGCAAATCAGTGTTTGTTAATGATATGGGTCAATTGTTCTGAGGACGTCTGGACCTCTGTTCTCATCTGCAGGCGTCTTTGGTCACCTCTGATCGAGGTTTTGTATTCCAGTCTCTTTTGCCCTTGCTAAGAAACTCAGATTTGCCATTTCTGCTTTGAGTAATACAATCCTCTGTTGATGGAAGTCTGTTTACACTTTGTTCTGCATGTCAACGCTGACATTGCAGGTGGGGAGGAAGTCATTCAGCTACCTGGAGCAATGTGCTGCTAGCTATTTGGTGTTTTTCAGCTGCATTGTTATTGTGCTGTATGTCCTATAGCTTGGAGTAATATCCACAGTATGATGCATTATGTATTGTGGAGTTTTGCATTATCTCTTTGCTTGGTTTGTGTATGAAAATATCTGACAGGGGAGTATGCAACATGCTATCACATTCACTTGTGTGAGTCAAAAGTGAGGTCCACTCACTTCACAGGTCTCCACATCAAAGTGACACATTTTTAAAATAGCAGGCAAGTTAACGCCCAGGTTCAGTATTCAACCTGTCACTGTGTAAAACAAATATTTTCAGAGCTGTGGGTGTACATAAGGGATGCCTTATGGAAAGGCTGAAGAATAATACGAGCCAAGAGGAGATCAAAATGCAACCTTAATGTATGGTAACTAGACGTCACATATCCAAATGTCTCTGCGTTTGTGGGAATGTCAGAAGACTGACTGGGTGTGTGTGTGGGAGTGTGATTCAGGCACAAACACATCAAGATGTCACTTCATAACCTCTGGCTCAGGAGGCTCCTGTCATCTTCACATTTCAGAGATCCTCTGCCTACCCCGGCAGACATGCTAAATATAGAATGGGGACAGAATTTCTGTTTGGAGCCACTGCTCTCTTTATCTACATCTAATACTGGCATGCGTGCATATGCACAATCCCCACATACTGCAGTACACACGTATGCACGCCCGCAGGAACACAAGATTGAACACATACACTGATGATAAGTGATAACTCCTGCGATCACTCATGTTGCATTGTCTTATGCCTTGATGCTCAAACACACATAACTGGGGTGAAACAAGCTGCCGAGCTGTGAATCTCAAACAAAAGCTGCTCATTCTTTTCAATTACATTCCTGTCGAGTGACTTACACTCTGTTATTACTTCTTGGACAGTCATTTTCAAATTGTCTCATTCAGAGTCATTTAATCCTGGAACAAAGACAGATAGGCAATCCATCACTAAGTCTCCTTACCTAGCTGAATCCACCACGCTGTCCCCCAGTTAGATTTGACCTTGTTCTGTTCCTTACTTTCTATCGACAGGGATGTACAGAGGGGAGCTTTGGAACTCTCCGTGGCAATTAATTGCGCTACTTATCTGTAACGTGAACAGTGGATATTACATCTCACACTGATATTAAATTAAGGATGTCTCAGGACTTGTGAGACCAGAGCCAAATAAAAAGGAAATGAGCCTCTATTAATGACTATTGATTCCTTTACAATAAAACAGCCTCTTCCTCTCTTTGCTTGGCCTTGGTGTTGATCCTAAATTAAAACAGCGAGTAACTTAAAGAAAGAAAAATGTCCTTCAGTCTGCTACAGTAGAGCATAGCCTAAAAAGCTGCATATCTTCCCAGTCAGGGATTTTGTTTTTTTTGTCTGATAC
Organism: Thalassoma bifasciatum; assembly: GCA_008086565.1. Taxonomy (NCBI): domain Eukaryota; kingdom Metazoa; phylum Chordata; class Actinopteri; order Labriformes; family Labridae; genus Thalassoma; species Thalassoma bifasciatum. The sequence continues at coordinate 428,993 of RPOG01000131.1, forward strand.
ACAGAAATGTTCTTGCATGAAACAAGTGATCCAGATTGCATCCATGCTTTTTGAAACACTACTCAGTTACACAAATTGTTTTTTTTTCAGTCAGATTCTGTGACATGACAGGGGAAGGGGAAATCTCTCACCATGGCAACAACAAGTCATTTCATACTCAAGGCACAGGCTGATGGTTATTTTAAGAATAGAGTGCCATTACTGTTTGTATAAAGGGGAAAATGAGTGTTGTTGATTTAACATGTAATTCCAGTACCTTTGTTGGCCATGCTCTTCTAGCTGAGGTATGCTTTGAGTTTTTGAGCACAATCATTATCAGAACCATCAGGTGGGACCTATATTGCAATAATGTATATGTTCAGCTTGAGTCACATTATCATTGAATCATAAGCTCATTACAGAAACCAGAAAAGAGTAGACACACTGTGAACCCTTGAAGAGTCAACTCCTTCTGATAAAGCAGGGGAGGATCAGTGATCAGACACTGTGAGTTCACCAGGTGACCACTGTAACAAGTCAGCATGTATGCAGGCCCACATCTCATGTCTTCAATTTTCTACACTACTTATCCTCTTCAGGGTCACAGGACACTGAACCTTTTCCCAGAGTACACCAGGTAAGGGGCAGGGTCCTCTCCTGAGAGGTTGGCAGGATATGAGAGAAACTGAATAATGGGAGGAGAAGAGAGAAGAGGAGAGGAGGAACTCTCACATGCAGGCCTGCAGTAGAACACAGGCAAATAAAAACCACTGTTTTTTTTAACCCAGGGAATGAAAAATTCAACATAAATGATTGAGCCTTTTGATTTTCTCCTGACTGCACTCCAAAAAAACAGCAAGTCTCATATAGACCAGAGCACAACTTCTGGACGCCAACCAAAGCAGGCGAGCCGCCAGCTCTCTGGTGCATGATTCCTCATATGGCTGCTCTCAAACACACTTACTTCTGACTCAGGGGCTTCAAAAGTTACTCAAACCTAGAATTACTTTTCTGACTCAGATCAGACTATAACTCCCAAGCTACACCCAACAGGGAAATTCCACTGCAGGTGATGAGGCAGCAGTGGGGGGATGCAAAAACCGATACATGCCGTCATACAGTGCTGTGGAAACGCCATGCTTTTGAAGTCACTGTGGAATTAAACAAACCCTCATTGGTCTCCAACCTACAAGCTCTTCCAGGAACTAAAAACATTACCAGAGAGACAGACTTTTAAAATCAATGTCAGTTTAATCCACATAAGTCCTTTATAGAAGACGCTTTCAAATGTGGTCCCTGGTAACAACATGAACTAACCTTTCAATAACAATCTAACTTAAAGTTTATGTAGCCCTTGGAATTTCAGAAACTCGAATCAACAGAATGCCACTGAGTCACATAAAATGGGTTCAGGTGTGGAGGAAAAAGTGCAATCTGAGGTGGCTACTGTGATGTTTTCCTCTGTTTTAATGCTCATAACGCTTTTCTAACCATACAGTTGGTCTTACTTTCAAAGATAGATGCACAAAGAGGATAAAAATCTGTACAGAAGGTTGCAAGGGAGGAGTCAAGTGAACTTTTATCCCCTTTTATTCTCCCCTTGATGAAAAGCCTCAAAAGAGCAGCCTTTTGTTTACAGATCAAGGCGTACATATAAATAGCAATTTAATGCGCAAATTCCAGTGTGAGGGTGTGTGTAAAAGGAATCAAATATACAATAAAAATACGATGATAACATTCTGACATCATTGTTGGCTGAAAACGTTTGCCAGATGTGTTGATGCAACGATAAGGTTACACTAAAATAATAATAATTAAAAAATCACTATATCGCTAAAAAAAAACGAAAAGGCATCAAATCGCAGAATGAACACGCCCAGCTGCTTTTTGAAATGAGTAAATTAATTCTTAAAGGAAAGGGAAGTGACTTACCCAGAAACAAAGAGCGAAATATTGCAGACATCACGGCTGGAAATCCCATATGCAACGGTGCTGGAAACAATGCGCTCAGACTACCTTTGGATTCATTCGGCTGAGCAAAGTGCAGGCACAATGAAGCGGCACCATCAACGCATTGAGGAGCAAAATCAGTGAGAAAGAAATCTGTAATGAACACATGAGTCCAAGGACATCATATGTCTCAGGTTCCCGTCATATCTAAGCCTCCCAGGAAGAGGAAGAAGAAGAAGAAACGCGGCTCGTTCTCTTCATCGTCACCTTCATCACAGAGCCACTTGGCGTCAAATCAAAGTTCCCTGTGCTGTCTGGCTCTGGCGTGGGACGTGTTGTCTCAGAGTCCCCTCTGTCTCCTCCTCAGCAGTCTCTCCTCCTTTCCTCCTCCGCTGCACAAAATGCGAGAGAGGAGGAGGAGAAGGAGGAGGAGGAGGAGGAGGGCGGATAGGTGGATGATGAAGGGATGCTGAAGGATGGAGACCTCTAGAGTCTGAAGTTCTATTACACAGCCGATCTGCAACAAACAGTAAAGGGCCTGATCAGAGAATGGGAGTCCGCTTGTTGGGTGTCACCCTGCATGTGAATGGAAAAAAGACAACTGTAAACAAGAAACTGGTTTTGGATGGACTTGCAAATGAGGTAAAGTCAAACATTTGGGCACTATATATATATATATGTATATATAATTCAATTGTGCCCAGAAGTTTACACCCTTCTCAGAAAATATGAATGATAACACAAAATCATTTGTATCACTCATGGTCAGTGGTTGGGTGAAGACATTTATTGAAAAAAAAGGTTACTCTTTTAAATCATAATGACAACAGAAACTTCAAAAATGACCCTTTTCAAAAGTTTACACAACTGTGATGGTTCTGGCCTGATAAATGCACAAAAGTTAACACAAATGTGTTTGAATGTCTACTAAAGGTAACCATCCTCACCTGTGATCTATTTGCTTGTTATCAGTTCATAAAAAATTGAACAGGGTCATTTCTGAAGTTTCTGTTGTCATTATGATTTAAAAAGAGTAAACACAGTTGTTTGTTTATAAATGTCTTCACCTAGCCTCTAACCATGGGTGACAGAAAGGTTTTCGTGTTACCATTCATGTTTTTTGAGAAAAACCAAAAAATCAGAAATTCTGCTGGGGGCGGGAGGGTAAACTCTTAGGCACTAGTGTGTGTGTATATATATATATATATATGATAATTTCACTATCTAACAATGGCATGATTCATGATTAATTTGTGAAGTCATTGCTGTCCTATTCTGTCTTATCACTGAGTAACCTTTTTGAACAATGATGAAGTGACAGAAGTTCAGGCTCAAACCAAACAAACATATTCGTCTATCCTTTGTACAGACAAGATTTCTATGAGAAGGTTCAACAGTGTAGGGTAACAAATGTTACTCCTACTTTTAGTCAACGTTAGGCTACTTCTCCTTGACCTTAATCTATTTTCTGTCCTACAAAGCTCTGTAGTTGTGTGGTTGATGTTACAAGTATATTTTGATTCTAAATTGCCAAATATTGTATGAAAGTATGAAAGTAGACTAAAAGAGAATCAAAATTCAAGCCTCAATAATGTTCCTCACATCTGAGTCAAGTAACAGATTTTTTGCCAATTGCAATGTTAAATCCAACCCAAAGTTTTCTTTAGAATAATTTAAAATGATGCTCGGATTCAAACTGGAAAAAGTAGGCTGGTCATTTGACCCCAATGTGTCCCAATTTACCCTCTAACTTGGATCAACTTCCCCCT
>RPOG01000131.1:432750-833848 GCA_008086565.1 Thalassoma bifasciatum
TTCCTCCTCCGCTGCACAAAATGCGAGAGAGGAGGAGGAGAAGGAGGAGGAGGAGGAGGAGGGCGGATAGGTGGATGATGAAGGGATGCTGAAGGATGGAGACCTCTAGAGTCTGAAGTTCTATTACACAGCCGATCTGCAACAAACAGTAAAGGGCCTGATCAGAGAATGGGAGTCCGCTTGTTGGGTGTCACCCTGCATGTGAATGGAAAAAAGACAACTGTAAACAAGAAACTGGTTTTGGATGGACTTGCAAATGAGGTAAAGTCAAACATTTGGGCACTATATATATATATATGTATATATAATTCAATTGTGCCCAGAAGTTTACACCCTTCTCAGAAAATATGAATGATAACACAAAATCATTTGTATCACTCATGGTCAGTGGTTGGGTGAAGACATTTATTGAAAAAAAAGGTTACTCTTTTAAATCATAATGACAACAGAAACTTCAAAAATGACCCTTTTCAAAAGTTTACACAACTGTGATGGTTCTGGCCTGATAAATGCACAAAAGTTAACACAAATGTGTTTGAATGTCTACTAAAGGTAACCATCCTCACCTGTGATCTATTTGCTTGTTATCAGTTCATAAAAAATTGAACAGGGTCATTTCTGAAGTTTCTGTTGTCATTATGATTTAAAAAGAGTAAACACAGTTGTTTGTTTATAAATGTCTTCACCTAGCCTCTAACCATGGGTGACAGAAAGGTTTTCGTGTTACCATTCATGTTTTTGAGAAAAACCAAAAAATCAGAAATTCTGCTGGGGGCGGGAGGGTAAACTCTTAGGCACTAGTGTGTGTGTATATATATATATATATATATGATAATTTCACTATCTAACAATGGCATGATTCATGATTAATTTGTGAAGTCATTGCTTTCCTATTCTGTCTTATCACTGAGTAACCTTTTTGAACAATGATGAAGTGACAGAAGTTCAGGCTCAAACCAAACAAACATATTCGTCTATCCTTTGTACAGACAAGATTTCTATGAGAAGGTTCAACAGTGTAGGGTAACAAATGTTACTCCTACTTTTAGTCAACGTTAGGCTACTTCTCCTTGACCTTAATCTATTTTCTGTCCTACAAAGCTCTGTAGTTGTGTGGTTGATGTTACAAGTATATTTTGATTCTAAATTGCCAAATATTGTATGAAAGTATGAAAGTAGACTAAAAGAGAATCAAAATTCAAGCCTCAATAATGTTCCTCACATCTGAGTCAAGTAACAGATTTTTTGCCAATTGCAATGTTAAATCCAACCCAAAGTTTTCTTTAGAATAATTTAAAATGATGCTCGGATTCAAACTGGAAAAAGTAGGCTGGTCATTTGACCCCAATGTGTCCCAATTTACCCTCTAACTTGGATCAACTTCCCCCTAAAATTGGGCAAGTTGAGCCACAAGACAATGTATGTTTTTTAAAGAAGTCATTAGATCATTGCAATTTGTCATGGATGCATTCTTAGCATTTCAGCTGACAGGAAATCAGGAAACATCTTGAAATAAATGCAAGAGTTTTGGTTTCACTTCTCTTTCACATTCCGTTGCCTAGAGAGCAGTAGAAGTAAAACATGGCTCAATTACACCCCCCCCCCCTCCACACACACACACACACGCACCTCATCCTCCTCTAATTTTAATATCTCAAATGTGTATTTTTCTATACCATTGTGTGTAATTAAAAAAAGAGTCTATTAACTAATTTATGGATTTGCAGATTAGTAAAAAGCAACATTTCAGAGATGATGCTGTGTTTTTTTCTTAGTAATTCATTAACTGTAAAAAAAAACAAAAAAAACAAAACAACCTTTTGAATCAAGGACTCCAATAAATGATGAGTTTGTATAGACTTTAGAAGTATTTATTTCTAGACTAGACTATAAAACCAATTAATGCAGCATGTTGTAAATCAAAGGCATTTGATAACTTCTAGGCTATTTATGTTTTTCAGGCTAGGATGATGCATGCTACACATCAAAGACACTCAGTTTTTGATCCAAGAGGCATAGTTTATTTTGTTTATCACTTAAAAATGTCCACCAGCTTCTTATTTTTAGGATTATTCTTTTTTTTTTTTCTTTTTTTTTAAATGACACTCAATATTCACTCAATCCCTGGCTTTAGTTTCAGATATTTAACAAGAGCAGTGAGGTCCAAGCTAGATAAACAAACAGCAATAGCTGCGTGCTGCTCCCTGCTGATGGTTGTTCTCAGACCTTGGGACAAATTAATTCCCTACTTCAGTGTCTCAACAATCTACAGAAACAACACAAGGATTTTCACTTGCCAGTGGGCCCTCCACTCTCTCTCTCTATCTCTCTTTCTTCCTTGCTCTCTCTTTTTCTCCCCTCAGAGTGGCCCGCTCTCCAGCACCAGCCTCCCTCCATTCCTTTCCGTTCCAATAACTAGATAGCTTGAAACAATGTCTCACACGCACAGATAGACGTGCACACTCATGCACTCTGTCCCCCCCCCCCTCCTCCCTCCCGCAGTGCAAGAACAGGGACAAAAAGAAACACATGTTTGCAGGGAACAGTTGATGAGAAGCAGAGCATGCAACTAACATCAACAATATATTTCCAGATGTCGCACGCAGTCGATAAGACGCAGTCAGGTGATGTCTTTAGTCCTTTAGCTGTTATTTTTTGTTTGAAATAGTTCTCCTTTCATGCCTTTTTTCTTTCTTAGTGTTGCTCTGTTTGTATTTTTATTTCCAGCCAGTTATACAAAAACAGAATACAATGAACATGGACATCTTGTTTAACCTATATTCAACTGAATGAGCAAATGAATAGACTGTATGAGAAACTGAATGAGAAAATGAATAGACTACTAAGACAAGATATTTATTGTTCAAACTGATAAACTTTATTTTTTATTTATATCTGACTTTGTCTTTCCATGGTAGAGTTTGAACTGTCACTTGTAGATGTAGTGATGAACTGTGTAAACAGACAGTGGTTTTCCTCTGAGCCCACACAGTAAGATCCTTTACACAATGATGTGGGTTTTTAATGCAGCGCTGCCTGTGGGGTCAAAGGTTACAGCCACTCAATGTTGGTTTTGGGCTTTGCTGCTTACATGCAGAGATTTCTCCAAATTCTTTGAATCTTTTGATTTTATGCAGAAGACAGAATATGATGAAATCCATAAATACCTTCAATTGTGCATCGATGAATGCTGTTCCTACATTGTTTTGCCTACGCAGTCGTTGACAAAGTGGTGAACTTGGCTCCATTCCTGCTTTTGAATGACTGAGCCTTTTGGGGATGCTCCTTTTATACCCAATCATGACATTCACTGTTTTCAATAGAAATGTTCACCTGTAGAATGAGCCAAACAGCTGTTTTCTCAGCATTCATCAACTTTCACAGTCTTTTGTTGCTGCTGTCTCAGCTTTTTAGGAACCTGTTCATCAAACTCCAAATGAGTGAACATTTGCAAAAACACTGAAGCTTATCAGTTTGAACAGTAAATATCTTGCTTTTGTAGTGTTTTAACTGAATATGGGTTAGAAAGTATTTTAAAATCATTGTACTCTCTTTTTATTTACATTTTACAACATCACTGGAAATAGGGACGTAAAAGGTCATCTGAAGGTAGTCTATTCAGTAGCAGGTATTCAAAGAGAACTGCTGCAGCTGTGTGTGGTAAAGTGCAAAAGAAAAAGAAAGAAGAAATACCACAAACTACTGCAGAATCAGCTGTCACATTTTTGATGGATTGCTGTTTATATTAGACATGTTTGCCTCTGTGATCACCAGAGCCAGACTGTAATCAAAGCTCAGATAAAAACACTTGATTGAAAAACGCACCTTATTTCAAACACATAGTACACTCTTTTCAATCCCCTCCCCAAAGGCAGGCTTTTCTGGCAAAGGATGAGATCAGGAGGCAAGCAGAGCCTGAAGCTGTTCAATGCATAACCCTGCTCTGAGGTTAACATGATTGCTCCTTGAAAAGATGAGCTCACTTTTGTATGAACACTACACAAGATACAGGGCGGATTCATTGCTGATAGCAGAGAGTCTGCGCTATGTTCCTTGTCTCGCCTGGGTGTGGATATTGCCATGGGAGGCAACTTGTCTGTTTGGTGGCTTGGCCTTGGTGTATGATATAGCACCCCAATGCAGATGGCCTCACAGATGGCTGATATTTATACCACGGGGCCTTGAAAAGTCACCAGTGTGGAAACTGCTCTTTCTCCCTGATTAGTTTCACATCACCAAGAACACAGCAATCTCAACAACACAGCAATCCCTCACTGCTCTGAAAACATATGACCAGTCTTTGAATGTATGAGGGGACAGACAGAGAAATGAATTGTATTGTTTGAGGATAATCATCTGCTGTGTGGATTGCCCCCTTTTCTCGAGGTGCAAGTGATGATGGGTTGGAGCTCTCTCTGCCTTTTTTTCCAGGGGATGAAAATGTAATCCCCCTAAGTGCAAGCTCTATGATTTTTTAAAAATCTTCCAGACTCAACACGGCTTGCATTTTAGCTTGAAGCACTTTTGACTTATGTACTTTAAGTGGATTTGCAATTTAAATTGGAGCAACAAGATGCACCTCAGACCTCCTGGTAGAGGCGGAGTGCTTCAGAGAGAGTGTTCATGTTGGCCAGAACAGCTGTATCTCCCTCAACATGACATCACATGGACATGTCGGTGTTTTGTTGATGCACAAGGACACCCTACCAACACACGCGAGCCTGGCTTTGGCCACCTCTTTCCCTGACCTCTGGGAATAGAAGAAGAGAAGACTTAAAAGGATTCTTGAGTAACAATATGAACCCCCCCCCCCCCCCCCCGGGGGGTGAAACTCCTTTGTTTAGGCCTTCCTATTTTTAGAAACTAGAGTAATACTTCCCTGTTAGTGTTTCACAGCTTGCATCTCCTTTATAATTTAATGAGGAAAAGGGTGGCCCTCACCCATTTATGGTGAAGGCACCATCAGGCACTCAGTTTATTGATCCAAATGAGATGTTTGTTTATGGGTCAGCTGAGAAATTCTCCGACAGTGCCATCCGACCACACCAGTCAATATAACAAATGAAAAATAAACAAATTGATGAATTGACAATAACTGAGTCTTAAATAAGTTGTTTCTTCATTAAACAGTGGAATTGAAAGACAAATTTGTCTTTCAATTTACCATTTAACCCAATACTTTCCATTAGACAAACACTATGACTGTTGTAAATTATTACATAATAAGGGAAATACTGTTCCAATCCCACATCCATGGCCAGGTGTCTCACTTTGTCAGGTCATGTAGTCAGAAATATAAAAATTAGCTATAATTTCCAAAACAATACTGCATTTCCTGCTCATCTACCTTTCTGGACCTTGTAAAGCTCTGTCAGCACTTAAAACAGTATTTCTCGTCACTGTGCGAGTGACAAATAAATGCCCATTGAAGTTTACAGAACCCTATAGTACGTGTCTTGGTCCCTGAGAGGAAAGCACTTCAGCATGTGTTTTAGCTCCCAAGGCAGTTTATTACATTGGAACTAGCCAAACAGGCTGTTCAATATGAATTGTCAACCAGGACAGCACTTTGGAGAGTTTTGGCTCCCAAGACATCACTGTAGTGCAAGTTTGGGACCAAGGAGGGAGAGCATTTGGCTCCTGAGAGGGCACACATGCATTATGGCTCACAAGAGAGCTGAAGTTCATGTTTAGGCTCCCGATAGGAAATTTTGACAAATGTCATGGTCCCTGGGAGGGCAGTTTTGTTGTTAAATGTCTGCTTTTCTACCAGTCCTTGTCTCATTCCATGTAATGATTTGACAAATAAATTTGTGAACCACAAAGTCCGATCAAAAACAGCTAAAGATGAACCTTCTCCATGACCTCACCATCTTCCCTTGTTAGTGAGGTGTAGTATGGATTGTCCCTCAGTCTGTCACTGACTGAACTTGTATTATCTTTGCAAGTCTTCAGGCGCAAACCTAAGAGGAACCAATTCCTTAAATTAGAATTCCTTTCTTTATTTGAGAAACATTTATGTCACCTAGCTTAATGCTGCTTGTTTGTTACCTGGTACCTGGGTGTAACTCAAATTTGACAGATGCAACCACAAAGTTGTCACACAGAATGTCAAAGTAAGGTTGTAAACCCTGACAGCAAATCAAAGAGTTTGAAATAGCTTATGAGGGCAGATAATGCTACTGCTTGCTAATGCTAGCGTTCGGGTTTCATCATGGGACCTTGGCAGATGAAACTAGTCTGTCAGCTTGGGTAAGTAATCACTATATCACAAAGGTTACAGAAAGGTATATCTGATGATTTCTCACAGATCTCAGTGATTCTGTCTCTGAAGTGGAGACTCTTAAGTGTGCTGCTGATCATCTCAAGAGCTTACCTATGCGACTGGGCCAGCTCCTTTAGCTGGTGTTACTTATGCAAAAAGTCAAAGGTCAAATGTGTCTCTGAAGATTTAAAGCCCTGAGCAAAGAATGCAGGAATAACACTCTGAAACCACAAAAAAGTGAATTATAGCCCTAGATTAAAGCATTGATAGGACAGTCTACTGAGACTCCAATATGTTTTCTGTGTACTATGAACGGTGATATAACTAGCTTGTGTTGTCTATTTAGTTTTTGTCACATAACAAATGTTACTAAGGAGACAGCGCATACGCACATTTTTAGCCCACATCTTGTCATCTCCTGTTCCACATCCCTCTGAGCACAGCTTCCTGCATGTAGTCTAAAGCCCAGTGAGTTCAAAAGTGGATGTTCCTCCTCAATTTATTCATGAGCCTTTCACCGGGAACATGAAGCAGAGGAGGCTGGAGTTTAAGAACATGTTATCATGCTCTAATTAAAAGCATCGCAACGATTGAAGCGCACCCAGGAACCCAGCAGTATAAGCCCAGTTCTATTTTACATCTGTACATCTGTGGTGAATAGGTTAATGAATGAGCCAAAGATGCATAATTGAAGAAATGAATGAATGAATTTATCATCAGCACTGGGGGAAATGACTGAATTAACAAACACTCACGATGGTGCCCTTTGGAGGAGTGAAATAAGACTGATTGCTGTTTATGTGAAATCGCATGACTCTGTCTTTGCGAAGGTAATAATGTTAAATTGTTGCCTGCTGCAGTCCAGGATAAACAAATCAATCACATCTCCATATAATTTCCAGCACATTGCATGCTGCATTAGAATTTGTTTTCCTCATCCCTGGCATTTTCCACCCCAGCAGGTTGGGAAAGCACTGTATCCAGGCTGTTTCTGCACACAAAAAAGTAAAGTTGGATATATTTTAATATCAGGAGGTTATTTTGAAAAAAACAATCGTACTCTAGAAATACTTCTTTACATGAGGATGTGAATACACTCTATATCATCACCATCGATGTATCATAAAAAAGGAAGAACTGGTCAGTTGCAAAGAGTAACTCATTTAACTGAGCATAAACAAATAAACAGCTGACAAACTCAACCTGAGTCAGAAGGACAGGATTTTAAAGATGTAAACCTGAACTGAATTATTATGAACTAGCTTTATCCCCATCCGGCTTCTTTTACCTCTCTTACCTTCTTTGGCTTGTTTCTGGCGTTGTACTTTTTAATGAGATAATGAAGATTGTAATGCTTTGGTTTAAACAAAGTGATGAATATTCAATGATTTGATAATCAAAACCAATCGCTTATAAAATGAGACTGTCAGAATGCAGGGTTCCTCATCGGCAGCACTGCTCTCATTGCGAGTACTGACATTTTTTGCTTACATTTTCTTCTTCAGGCCAACACTGACGAAGCAATTCTGAGACAAGTGCACCAACTTTTCTTCTTCTTTTCAGGGTCTTTATACAGACTTTGTTTTCCCTATCCTCAGTCATAAGACTAGATCAGCAGGGGGAGGTACAGCATACAGCCTGAGCTGGTCAGGTTGAGCTTTAGCCCCCTCTGTCTTCTGTTTGAACCCCATCGACACTCTTCATTCCACTTTTCTCTCTTTTTCTTTTTCATCCCATATGATGATGATGAGAGTAGGTGGAGTGAACAGCCTCGCTGAAGCTGACTGTTGTGCCTCCTGTGGGTGTCATTGTGTAGTTATTGTTGAATCACCAGTGAGAGGTGGAGTCTACTTTGTTACCCTGGGCCATGAAGGTACAAGAGGCAGTTTTGACATTTATGTAATTCATCAGAAGAGCATAAAGTACATGACAGGTTAAAAAAACAAAGGTTGAGGGGAGGAGTGATTATGTCATACCCACCATCTAGCTGTCATACATAAAAGTTGAATTCTTTCAATAATACTCAAACAAAGGAAAACTACATTGAAAACAGATTAATTATATTGACTTATTGATGACATAAATACAACCAGAGCACAGGAAAAAAAAAATCCTTTCCTGGCCCTGTTCCATATCTCACTATCTATGTGCTCTTGTAACCTCATCATCAAAAGAAATGACGTCTCTCTGAAAAATGTGCTCATGCAATTAAAAAACAACTGCAGTAATCGCCTGGTGTGACCACAGCTAACTGGCTCGCTGTATGTGAGACGAGAAAACAACCTTCATGCTCATTACAGGGACACTTTATTCGCCTTCATGGAGAGCTTAGGACACCACAATGAACCAGGCAAATTAGCTGATTAGCCTCTCATTGGACGGTGAATTGAATGCCTTTCTTTGTCATTGATCCCATTGCCTCTTCAGGTTTATTGACAGAACGCACAGCTCTTGAGAGCGCCGTCATCTAGCAAACAAAGCAGACCGGCTTGATTGAAGGATATGCAGAACAAGAGCTTGTGGATACTGAAGTGCCTCAAGTGTTTGTTTAATTTGGATGATTGTGTAATTCCTCTGTCCCGTCTTCCCTTGTCCAAATCCCAAGCACACTTCCATTACTGCTGCTGGCCTCTTGCTGATGAAGTGGTCTCCGTGCTGGTCAGTGGGGGATTTGAATGATGGGAGCCATATGGTGGTGAAGAGCTGGCGTAAATCAAAGGATGCTTTGCATCATACAGTATGTCAGATGTGAATGTGGCTTAGAGGCATCCATCTTTCTCACACCACCATTCATCACTGGAGGAAATGACCAAGTAGTTGAAGAAATCCAGAGAAAAATTGTTTTAAGTGTTATCTTTATTGTCTTATTATTTAACAGTAAATATATACAGTAGAGACTATTAGGTAACCTGCACTCAAAGAGACCTGAATCACTATCTCAAAAAAGAAACACCACAGCATATCAGATAGAGTCAAGGGCATCTCAGTAAACAGATACCATGTGTTAAGAGGTGAAGTCCTCTTCCCTGATGTCAAGGGGCTTTTGAACAAACCTGTTCCATTTGTCTGTTAAGTGACTGGAGGATGCTTCTGTATCCCTTTACACGTCCACTCAGCCCAAGGTCAACTCCATGATGTAGTTTTGAAAGGATTTCTTTGTAGCATTTGAACCTTTGCTTAGCAAAAAAATAAAAAGAACATCTTTGAATCTAAAGCTGTGAAGTGATCTGATATGGAGAAATGCTTGATGGTCATGAAAAGATTAATTACAGAGATAAGAATAAGGGAGCTGGAGCACAGGTGTCTGAACGATTTGCAGAGGTAGAAATGTGTGTGTGCCGAAAAGAAAAACACAGTTTGCTTGTATACCACTGAGAGATCGTGTATAAAAATCTGACGTAATTTAGATATTTTCAAAATATATTTTCTATAATAAATTTTATTCAATCTTGAATGTTAATGAAGCAGCTTCAAGTGAAAAACCAAAGACTTGGACTTAGACAGACAATATTGTCATTCTGTGTGCAGCAGGTGTATGCAGGACAAAATTTCACTTGCATAGACTTTGGAGTTTTATAGTGTATAGATACAGAGCAAAATACTTGAAAAAGGTGCAGTGCAAAAGATTGATGCAGGAGATTCACAAGAGAGGGATTGTTGTATATGCAGCCCTGCTGTATGACAAAATTTAGTGTCAGTAAAATAGTAGGACAAATAATGAAATAAATAGATACTGACCAGTAAAAAAATTGTGCAATGAGTGCAGCAGCAGTGGAATGTAAAGTAGTTGATAAATAGATATGCAGCAACAGTTACTATAATAAAGATAACAATGAGGTGCCAACAGCAAATACAAACAGAAACAGATGAATGAAGTGAACAGCTTTGGAGCAGTAATGCACAGAATCAGTGAATATTGTCTGTAGTTTTTTTAAGTGTTTAACAGTCTGATGGCCTGGTAGAAGAAGATGTTGCAGAACCTGGTGGTCCTGCACTGAATGCTGCAGAACCTGTTTCCATAGGGCAGCAGGGTAAACAGCCCATGGTAGGGGTGTGAAAAGTCACTGCAGAGGTTCCTGGCAGGGAACACACAGCTCAGTCCAGAGTCCTGTATGGAGGCGAGAGAGGTCCTGATGATCCCCTCCACTGTCCTCACCACCCACATCCTTCCCGTCAGACACCCTGCAGCCGCCACACCATTAGTCCTGTCAGCTCAAGCCATTAATTGGATAGGATTAATATTACTCAGGGATCTTTGCCAAAATGAGAATCACCTGGTGACACCACTTTATGAAGTTGCACATTTGCACTGGATAAGTATATGAATGCCTCGACCTTAGGACACTGACACTACCAACAGTATCATCATTACTCACAGGAAGTATACTTTACCCAGTAAAAACACTTCTCATCAATATATATATACCTAGAAAAGTGACATGCTCTTCACTTAACCTGATAAAAAAATATAATATAATATAATATAATATAATATAATATAACATAATATAGCATAATATAATATAACATAATATAGCATAATATAATTTAATATAATATAATATAATAAAATAATGAAATGTGTAAATCTGGGGGTCCTTGACTCCATAACTTGTCTCCTAAAATGAGAATGGTTGAGGTCTCTGTGAGGAAATCTAAACCAAGGATGATGTGAAAAGCCAGGTTGGTGTCAGCAGTAATGTACGTCTCCAGAGACCACATCACATCGTGTCAGTTATACAGAAGTTGAACCTCTCCTTGTGCTCCATGACATGTTTTGCCATCAACTAGGGCAAAGCTCTGGTTCTCACTGGGTTTCAGTTTCTCACCTTCCTGGGCTATCTTCACCCACTGACTGTGCCTCATAGAGGAGTATGTGCACCCTGTGTCAAAAACAGCACTACACTGGGCACCCCTAACCTCTATCGGGACAAATGGGGAGGGATGAGATGACTTGCTTTCCCTGCTGCACTTCAGTGGCTGTATCAGCTGGTTTCTTACAGGACCTCTTTTCTTGACTTTTCTTTGACATTTTCCCTTTTGCTTTCTGCTGATCCACCTTGCCCCAATATTCTGTTGCTGCAGTGCAATCCTTCTCTACCAAGGAACCTACAGACACCAAGTGCTCGACCGTTGTGACTGTGCCTCAAGGGGAGCCCAGCTACTCTTGGGTAAGAGTGATTGAGAATTTTCCTGACTAACTCTGCCTCTATGATTTCAGGTTTCCATCTCAGACAAAGAGTGTGATATTTGAAAGCAAAATCTCACAAACATGCACCATGTCTCTGAGTTTCTCTGTAGGGTAATCCGGAGGTAGAAAAGTGGTGAGGAAAGCCTCTCCAAACTCTAGCCAGTTGTGAACCTTTGACTTGGCTACACTCCACCTACTATGAGCTGGGCCTTTAAGAACACTGGACTGGGCTCCTACCAGTTCTGCATGACTTAAGAGACGTACAGCCAGGAGAGTTTCACACTGATCTCCAAATTCGGGACATCAGCTACTTCTCTAGACCCCCTGAAAGTTGGAAAGTCCATGTGAACTTCAGGCTTAGAATAAAGTACTGGAGTGGTTTGGTAAACTGAGGGAATGTGAGAGCTCATGCTGGTAGATGGAGGCGAGGACAGACCCTGAAGGTGGACACTGGCTGCTGCTGCTGGGGCTGATGTGACTGTGGAGCAGGATGTGGTGTGGGCATGTCCTGAACAGCTCTCCTGTGGAATGGCAGCCTGAAGGCCTGAGGAGGATGTGTTTGACCTGGTCATTGTGGCACTGCTTGGTGTTGGACAGCAGGATCAGGGACAGTTTGACATGGACTGGATTGTAAAACAGGCTCAGTGCGGAAAAGAGACTATTTCTATTTCTCACCATGTTGCTGTAAACACTCCACCAGTTGTTCCTCAAAGTCTCTGAGTGTTGTAATCATACGATGTTCAAGCACCTCCATGCTGCCGTTACCTCTGAGGCTCTCCTCTCAGTCCATGGCACTCTCTATAGAATCACTGAAATAAGTCTATAGGGTTTTAACCTTCTCTTTGACTGAATCTAAGTCTGTGCTAATAGAAGTCAGTGCTGGAAGTAGAAGAAAAGAAGAAACTTCAGCCTCTTCATCTCTATCCTCATTTTCATTATGATCAGAGAGGTAAAGGGAACTGATAAATGAGGTAACTCATCCTACAGGATTTCTCCTACTGACCCATGCAGATCTAGATTGGTTGGGAGGATGCTTTCTAATCTCAAACTCTACAGTTGCGGTAGAAACCCTGATTTCAGTTAACATTTAAGTTTTCATTTTCATTCTCACACATTTCCACAGGTGGCTGGTTCTTTCCTTCAGCCATGTTAAGTAAGTTACAATTTTCTGTTTACCACAAACCTTTGGAATGTAAAGAACAAATT
The DNA here is from genome assembly GCA_008086565.1 of Thalassoma bifasciatum. Lineage (NCBI taxonomy): Eukaryota > Metazoa > Chordata > Actinopteri > Labriformes > Labridae > Thalassoma > Thalassoma bifasciatum. Next base: position 445,413 of record RPOG01000131.1, read on the forward strand.
AACCACACAAAAATAATAAACCCTGAGGTTCAATGTTCAGTTTTTACAACAGTTTTCCTTTTTTTCTTAAGCAGTTACAAAGAAATCAACGTTTGATTAACTTCCCTGTGCATCTCCTTGGTTTAACAGTGACTAGTATCACTTTTAGTTACTTTTAATAACTTTTTCATCTCACAGATAGCTCAAAGTTTACATCCCACGACGGCTGTCCACCTGCACTCCTTTTTTCCTGGTCACCACCCTAATCCTGCACGACATGCCCTCCTTATATAAATGTTGTCTCACATACATAGTTTTTACCTCTGCACCTATACATTTCTTTTGTTTACGGGGAAACATTATTTTCAAGCCCATAACAAAGAACACTTTTATTTTCTCTTGTTTTGTGCTCCTTTCATTCACCTTTATATGGACTTCTCATTTTATCTGAAGTGACACTGTCACAGGATGAAATGGAAAAAAACAAAATGAAATAAAATAAAACAGGTAAGTAACATCAACAACAACTTTTTCACCATAAGGTAGAGGTCTTCAACAGGGGGTCTGCTGCCCCTGGGGGGTCCATGGAGGTACTGCAGAGGATCTATGATAATCCTTGTTGATTAGGCAATTTTCTATATTTTCAAATATTTGATCAAAAATATTATTTTTAATCATGCTATTGTCTTTGAACACACATCAAAGGATACACAGAGGCCCAAGATCTAATCAATGTCAGAAGATATCTGCGTTGCTGACCATGCGGCCAAATGTGTCATACTGGCTCTGTTTGGTTCCCCAGAATAGTGTAATACTGGACTCACAATAATAAGGTCCATTTTGATATAAAACAAAATCTTGTTTATGGTAAGGCAACAAAAAATGTTGGACTTAGATGCACAAATGTCAATATTTTATAATATATATCCCTGTACTGCTGGTCAGCTTGCTGCAAGTGGAATAACATGTCAGTGACATGTCTGTAAGCAGCACCAAAACAGACTCCAAGTGAGGCATACACACATTTCCATCATCAGTTCAGCTGCAGCTTCATAATTAGCTTTTGAAATTAAAACAAAGAAGAACTTTCTCATTTATACATATACTATTGAGAAGTGTGTCACACAACTCCACTCCCTAAAGACTGAGTTCTCTCTTTAAAGATGAACACAACTTACACTTCAATTAGATGGGCACTGAAGCTTCCATATGTTGTTGAAGCTTTAAGATACAGGTAAAAACGTAAGATAAACATGAAGGTTATAATATTCTGATGTAACACCTTCACTTTGTGCCTGCTCTGCTGAATATACAAAAGGAAAAGACAATTTACAGTTATCCGAAAGAAAAACTTCACCTTCAAGGCCCTGCTTCATTCACCTCTAGTTTTCATGTTAACTAACAGAGCAAGTCTGCATTTGTTGTTCCTACTGCATTCCATTAGCACAGTGGTTGAAAATTTACACTTGAAAGTGTGAGACAATGTCAGCAATTGAGGCATGACTCTCTCAGCAGTGCTTTTCACCAACCCCGTCTTAGATTCTTATAAGGCTGAATGTTTGTGTCTGGAAATGTATTTATGCAGCACAGAGAGAGACTTTCTGTTTGATGAAACATGACAAAAGCTACTCCAAAGATTATCAAACAAAATGAAATGTACAGTCAGAGCTGAAGGTTAAAAAAACCTTTTTTTTCCCAGTAGAGGGTGAAAATGATACAGGATTACGTTATGTATGCTTTGAGGGCCTGAATAACCTCAGAATTGAAAACTCTTTACAGCAGGAAAAAATGGTATTGGTCACAGACAATCCAATGCCCTGAGCCAGGGACTAGTCTTAAGCCCAGGCAATTTTCCAGAGCAACCATGGGCTGAGGCGTGACTGATGCAATGACCAGTGAAGCAAGATCATTTCTTTGACAAGCCCCACCAAGAAAGAATGAGGAGAAATGAAAAGTTCAGCACAAAGCAATGATAACCTCACGGGGCTCTGTGGACCAAATGACACTTACATCTAACTGTGTCAAAGTTTCTTTTGGTGCAGGTGATCATGAGGCTCCACTCTGCCTCCCTAAGCCTGTGTTACACTGAAGAAATACCAGTGATGCTTAATACATGTCATTCTCCGGGGGTTGAAGCAGAAAAACATGCCTGTCTGCAGTAACATGGCCTCAGAGCAGTCATCAAACAATTAGAAAAAAGGGTATTGGAGAAATACCAAAGGTGGCCTGCAGGCTCAAGAGAAAAGCACATACAAACACTCATCCCCCATTCTGCAGTGCTGGTATGTGTGCTGTTTAGGCTGCTTAGATTCCCCGTAGGACACTGATAATCATGTTGGGGGGATGTTGGGACCATCCACAGGCAACCTAGATTTAAACACTTCTAAATCAGTCAAATTGGTTGTTCAAGCTGGTGTTTGGTTTTGCATAATTTTTAACTTCAACACCAGTATAAAAATAGGGAGAGCATGTTTTAAAAAACCCAAAAGAGGACCCCCTGCCATCTTGGAGATACAGCAAAAATTTCACAAGATGCTCATAAATGATAAAAAAAAAAAAAAAAAAAAAGAATTTTAATCCATACATAAATTTCAGGTGAAAATTTTCTAACATCAAATGTATAGAAGCTTATACCTATAAGCCCCCAGAACAGTCACATTTCCAACTTTTCATCTTAAAACCTTGACTTTTATCCTAAAATTTGATCTTTTATCCCATTTTTTTTCTTAAAATGTTGACATTTTTTCCCTTGAAATTCTGACCTTTTTTAACCTCAAAATGTTTGATTTTCCTAATAATTGTGACTATATTTAATAAGAATTTTGACTTGCAATCTCATATATTTGCCTTTTTATCCAAAAATGTTGACTCTTTACCTCACATTTTGATTTGTTATCTCAGAACTTTGACATTTAACCTCAGGACTCTGACTTGATTATCTCAGAATTTCAACATTTCATCTCATATCTTTGATGATCAATCTTAGAATTCTGACTTTTTCCTTATAATTTTGACTTTTCACTTCAAATTCTGACTTTTTATTCCTGAATTTTGACTTGATATCACATAAATTTGACTTTTTATATGAAAGTATTACATTTTGTCTCTCAAAATTTAGGCTTTCTTTGTCATACGTTTGACTTCTCATCTATAAATTTGACCTGCCATCAAAGAATAAGACCTTATAAGCACCCCCCCCCCCCAACAAAAAAAATAAAAAAATAAAGTAAATAGATAGCTAATAAAAAAAGAAATCTCAACACATGAGCATGATGAAAAGAGGGGTATAACCAAACATGTGCAGTTGGTCTGCAAATGTACATTTCCTCTTCAGCCTTTTCTGTCTGGGAGTTCAGCACAAGCAGTCGGAGCATGTTTTCCTGCTCAACATCATGACGGGTTGGTGCATCAGATTAATGCCAGTAGCCCAGTGCAGAGCTTTCTCATAAATATACCCCCAGACATAATTTTAAGACCAATAAGGAGGGCATGTCCAGGCAAAAGAGGACATATGGTCACCCTGATAAAAGCAAATGCATGCAAGTTAACTCAAACTGTTTAACTGAGTAAGTTTGCAAAGGAGGGTGGAAAAAGATTTTTTTTTTAAATGCAAGAGATTTTTTTCTTTTCTGTTCTCATTTCCAAGATGCTGTCAGGACATACTTTGAATGATTAACATTGCCTACCAACTCTCATCAGATCTGTTTTCCATGATGGATGGGGCTGTTATAGTAAGAGATCATCAAAAAGAGAGCAGAGGCTGCATGGATAAAAAGTTCATTTCTGGTTATCACTGTTTCCATTTGTAACCTTTCTAGCGGTAAACACAGGTCTCCATCTCTGTCCTCACCTTTCAGGCTGGGTGCAGGTTTCATTCATCATCAGGTAGAGAAAAAAAAAAGTTTTTGAAATCACTCCCTCAGCTCTGTTAGGAAAGCACAACTGTTAGTATTAGCATTCCAGTCTGATTCAGGCGCGCCATGTGAGGTGAGTTAAATAGCTTCAGTTTGAGGCCTTGAGGCACTTTCCTCGTGTCTCCATTGATTCCTCGTCTCTTCCCTCACAGACACATTTATTTATGGCCTTCTTAATTCAACCTGATGGCATCTAGCTTTGAGCACATATAGTCACAGTTTGGATAGGACAAGTCATGATGAGAGGTGTTCCATGTAAAACTAACATTAGGCGCAGAGAGAAGCAGCAGTAAGCTCTGGTCTCCTGGGAGGGCTCACATGCATATGAGGAAGACAGCTCAGCCCTGCTCCTGTGATTTCCAATAACACAGGTAATGAATATGATAATGGAGGCTCGGTCAGCCTCAGACGTCAATCAAGTTTGAATCAGGTAAAGTGGCACGTACTGTGGAAACTATCATGCTTGAGTTGGTGCAAATGCTCCAGAGACGTGGACAGAAAAAAAAGAAAAAACACAATCAACCACAGCTACAAGTCCCAGAAGTCCTCTGGGACTCCTTGTAGCTAACTTAAAATGGAAATTGCTTCAAACTCTTGCTCCAAAAATAGTGTTATATTTTAGCAGGCCCCTAAAGAACTGAGTAGATAGGTGTGCGTGCTTTGTGAGTGATTTACTCACACTGTTAGGATGTAAGCTCCAGAGGTAGATATTTTTTTTTAAAGGCAGGAGCAAGAGCTGGTTGCTAATGGACAAAAGGTAACAAAGCTCATTCAAGTCAGAATGAAACCAATAAGCTTCAGCCAAGCTTTTCTTTTCTTAGTTTTGCAATAGCTAAGAGCGCAACAGGATATTGCGAGCTAGATCAGAGTGGTACACATACACAGGTATAATTCAAACTGACTGGTTGAAAAATGGTAAAAATGGTAAAAATTGTAACATTTATAACAGAAGGTGCCTTGGACTTCTCTTGTCCCATAACACATATATTGGACTGTTTCTTAAAGTCAACCCTAGTCTTTGGAGCCAAAAGATTCAGAGCTCCCCCTGGTGATTTTCTGCAGCAGTGGTTGTCAAACTTTTACACCAAGTGCCAGCTCAGATAACGCTCAGCCCTCCAGGTATCACCATGATCACATATATTACTCCAGCAGTGCAGTAGGGCTGAGTATTCAGCTACATCTATGCACTGCTTGATAATGAGGAAAGAATTTTCTTCTTAATAAGAATATTAATTGTTTCAAATAATATAAATAAGCAGTTTGAACATTTACACAGTGCTTGGTAGTAAGACAGTAAAACCTGTATCACAAAATGGTTCCATTCAAATGCATTTCACTTGTACATAAATAAAGACTGAATGCAAATGTACTGCTCACAAAAGTTGGATAAACCTGTATTAAACTTGAAAACTTTAGTACAGAATGGACTGTACTTGATAAGAATTAAAACATGTATGTGTCCGTGCAAGTCGCAGTAAAAGCTGTAACATAGCTGGACTTAAGTTAACCAAATAAATCCACATTTTTGTGTGGTTGGGGTCATATTTCCAAGCTGATTTGTAGCCTTTTCTGCTGCAAGCAGATACTTTGGCCAGATACCTGACCAGTCCTAGTGTTAGTGCCTTTGCTAGTCTCACTCTCCTCTTCTTTAGTTTTTCTATAGCTCGACCGTTTCATTTAGCAGAGACGTTTGTCCAAAGCAATGTAAAACACAGGACAGAGCTAAGACTGGAGGAAAAAACCTTTAAAAGTTCTACCAAGTCCTGCCAAGCTGATTGGCCGCAGGTGCTGCCATCTAGTGCAAGAAGAAGTACTTTTAATTTTTATTGATTTATTTTTTAAATAATGAAGTCAAAAACTAATCACCATGACTAAAATTCAACAACATAGTTTAAAATTCAATAATTCTCCAACCTACCTGGACTTTGCTTCCACAATTGAAGCCACACTGTAAGTTTATACTGTGGCCAACACCACCCTCCACCTCTTGTCAACGCAGCCTGGGTAATAGTCAAGCAGCTGTAAACTGTATTAACAAAACTGCGGCTGACATTGACAGCACATTAACATTACAGTATATTAAGACTTAAAAAAATAAAAATAAAAAAAAATAGATTTGATATCTGATCGTATTACATGTGTTTTATTTATATATAATTCAGTGTTTCCCTCCCATACCACTCGTGGAAGCCTGGAGAAAAGCTGAGTTATAGTGTAGGTTGAACTATTTTTGTTGCCGCCCCTGTCGTGCTTTTATCTTTGAAGTAGAGGCTGCATTATAACATTTCAGTTTCATTTCATGATCACACAACTAAATTATGTTGATCAGTTCTACATACTCTCTGGTTTTGTAGTTGGTGAACTACAGAAAAAAAAGAGTGTATCATGAATTAGCACCTGTAATCATTTAGATTTAATATAGGATAAGAAATAAGAATTTGATAAATAATATTAGACCATCATTCTCCTGCTGTTGCTTAGCTGTGAACACCATTTTTCTTGATTCTTGTTCAGAAATCATGTCCAAATTCCTATAATCTTGCACCAGCTACCCGTTGGTTGGGGGGTGTAAATGATTGATCAGTGGGTTTGGTGAGCTTATTAACAGAGACCTTAAAATCAAACCAACCTGGTTTGCTTTGCCAACATGCAAAAGTGGAAATGTTTGAATCCAAAATAACAAAATTGAGCACAGTCAAATACAAACAGTGCACAGACTTTGTGTTACACCTGTTTAGAATTGTACTGGACTGTTAATAGGGATGTTGGAGTTCAATGTTTCAAATATCACAGTGGTGTGAGCATGTGTGGAGCAGCTCCAGTTGGTTTTCACAGCTCCTGCACAGTTTTCACAACTCTGATTCAACGCTTCATGCAAGACTGCTGCAATTTCATACTGGCCAAACAAACATGCTTAGTCCTGAGACTATGGATAGCTCTATTTGTGGGTGAATTTGTATTATAAACTAACACCATAAATCAATTCATTGTCACCCAGTGCATTACACTGTTCTACAGAAGTTGCAGCTGTCTTGTTGGTGATTCATAAACATGCAGTGGGGCCCAATGTGGCTCAGCAGAGTTATTATGGTATCTTGCATCAGCTGCTAAGATTGGAGGCTCTGTGAGCTTGAAACTGCTGTTTACTAACCAGTGAAATACAGCTTGTGACACATTCTCACATGTAATGAGCTTGGACACTGAGCTGGGGTTTTATAAGAAACAAATTACAACCTAGCATGCTGCTGTCACTTTGCTTTAGTATGGACGGCCACCCACCTGGCTCATTATTGTACCCAGTGTTATGGTTGCTGCACATGAAAAGAAAAAAAATCAACAATATTCTGGAGCTTTTTCTTGTTAGGATCACTGTGGGGTACCACATATTATAAATTCTGGTTTGTATTCAACTTTCACTTCATGAGGTTCATGTTTTATTTGTGATAGAGATCCAGTGTGTTGTATGAATACACCAAATCATTTTCATTCATGTCTACAGGACCTAGCAAGTGCAATGCTTCTCAATAAAATGGCAAAAGTCAGTTAAAGTTAAAGAATCATCACAATAAATGAATATAAGGATATGGTTTGCCTCCTGGCTATCGCTGACATTCATGCCTGACTGATTCAGTTTACACCACATAGGGTCAGCTGCTGCGCTGTAGGTGGGTAACAGGGTTGCATTCACTGTTTGCAACACAAGTGTTTGTTAAAGAAGCTAAACAGGGAACACGAGCAATTTAAAAGCAAAATTCTCCCCAGGTCTTCTCCAGAGGGTGTGTTCACTTATGCCGCAATCCTCTTTGATCAGGTTCCAACACTGTGGACTTGCTGCAGTTTCATGGCAAACACAAGATGTGGAATGTGACTCACATGACACTGACTGATTTGTGGCCCCACAAAATGGATTTGTTGGGCCGTGGCCAGCATTTCAGCCTCTATGTCTTCTCGTTCTGTCACCTCCTCTCTCATTTTCCGTTGACAGAGTTTGAAAGCTCTGATTCTTCCTTTTTCTGCTCTTTCTGTGGGTGAGGATTTCCACTGTTGGTGTGTGCTACAGTCAATGCTTGCTCTCCGGACCTTCAGTTTTAATAAAATCTCTTGTTAGTGCTGCTGAATATCTAGAACTGTATTTTTCTACTCTGATTCTCCCACCATCACAATCAGAATAATAAAACCACTGACATGAAGATGCATTTGGGTGCGCATGAAGCATAAGCTGAAGTGCTGGCAGTAAAACTGTAACTAGAAAAATGATGTACTTTTCACCAGCTCACATCTTCCAAGTGGTAGCCTTGACAACGCTGTTAACTTCAGCATTAAACGTGAGTGGTGGAATGACCTCTGGGTTGCCATCAAAACACAGATAAGAAAAACGCCATATGGCTGCCATAATTATACCTGTCACTTTCAGAACCAAAAATAACCCACTGGATGCAGAAGAGTTGAATAATTTCTTTTACAGATGAATGAGTAGAAGAGAGGAACCGTTCTCCTGTTCTGCTCTTGGTCTAGAATGACAGCTCGCAAATTGGATATTATTAGAGGATGATATCATCGCAGTCATATCACTCTCATCCCTTTGTCTCTCTTCAAAGGTGCCCCAGAAACAATGTGATCAAGGCAATCAAGGGATTATCTTATCTGATGATTTCTTTAAGTGGTTGATAACACTATGCTATGTGTGTCTGAGGCAGGCAGCTGAAATGACAGAAAGGAGACTCTTTTGTTTTCAATGACTCGATGTCTCCTCTCTTGGTAAGACGGGAAGGGATGTTTACAAGTCATGAAAGAATGAATGGAAAAGAGAGGAGTGTTTACGAGTTAATATGGAAGGGAAGGAAATAATAGTCAAACAAAACCGTCAAGACGAATGTTTGCGGAAAGAGTGAGCTCGTGTGTGAGAGATACATAAAGTAGACCAGAGAGAGAGAAAAAAGAGAGAGAGAAAAAAGAGAGCGAGAGGGCTGTTCTTTCTCTGCTCCCAGCTTGTGGTGCTTGCATAGTGGAAGAGGAGGAGTTCTCCTGCCTGCATTAGCACTGCAATGTCAATGAGGACTCCATTATATCACTGAATATATGAATGAACATTTGCATAGCTACAGGAGGGAACAATTCAAAATTTGGCTCATTAATCCAGCACAGCTTACGTCACGATAAAGAATGTGACATCACTTTTCTAAAAATAGCCCCTTTAGAAATTGCCTTTCCTCCCATGCATAAAGCCTTAATGTGGCTGTTTCTATTTTCAGTAGCCATTGTTTGAATCACTTTGTTTGTTGCCATGCAGGAGATGAAAAAGAGGAAATACAGTTTATCAGCACCAGTGCATAAAAATAGATAGGGTTTAATTTGGTGCAATGTGCTCCAAGCACCAATGCCCAGCCAGCCATGGTGCGATTTACAGCGGTGCATGGGAGCTCACAGGGAGAAAAAAAAATGAGGCTGCAAGTGGCGGTGAGCTGGCCCCTCACCCCTGTTTGGAAGTCATGGGCCTCAGCAAAACACCGTGACTCCTTGTAACCAGCAGGGCGCATCACTTGATGGAAAAGAAGACATACATGCACTCAGGCTGTGACACTGAACATATGTGTGCATTTGGTCCTGATCCAAATTGTACACGAGAGTCTTTTATTATATTTTCATCGTCAGTGTGTCTAGTATACACATATCCAATTTGAAGAGGATGTTTGAAATTATCTATGATTGCAAAATACTTTTTTGTAGGTCTAGTCATGATAGTTACACACAAAAATTGTCAGGCCACAGCTGTATGTAGTTTGTAGTATGTAGCATGTAGTTTTGGGGACTGTGTATTGTGTCACCAAGGGGGCGCTTTAGACGTGGATCAGAACATAAACACTAGATTCCTAAATCTTTTGCCATGCATGAATTTTGTTCTGTTACGACTTTGTGCATATTGAAGACACCCAATTCAATCAGAAAGGACTCAGGAGGGTCTTGCTGTTGTTGGACTTGAGCCCTAATTACAACAAGGAAAAAGAGAGAGAGAGAGAGAGAGAGAGAGAGAGGGAGGGAGAGAGAGATGGAAAGAGGGGAAATCAGGATCAAGGCCATCGGGTAAAAATAGCCGCCCTCTCTGGCATTTTTCTATACCTTACAGCACTCCCCCTCTTACTATAGCAAACATACACACATAGCTCAGGGCTACTGCAAACAGACTGGTGCGAGCCAGATCAGCATGCCTGGCAGGGAGATGCAAGGGGTTATGGTAATGTTTTTGGAAGACAAGCCTCCTCCTCAGGACATTCTGCTCCCTTCAGCCAGTCCCTTCACCATGTTCAATGAGCTCCAACAGATAAAAAAATATATATATATGCATGAAGAGTGTGAATACAACTGTTTTTCTACAGCAAGCAAGCATCATTTCCTGCACTGCCATTTAACACATGCAGAAATTCACCTTGAGACTGTATAAAAATTAAAGCAGCCCTTTAAAGTATCAGACCTTTGATTGTGTTAACGCCTCATGCAAACGCTTACATATCTGTTTCAAGGTAGTGCAGAAACATCACAGTAGTGCAGACAGGCTGTAAGGGAATAGTCAAGTACATGATGGATGCTTCCCTGTACAATGGTGTTATATTAAATCGGTCTTTTAAATTCATTAAATACTTCCTTTACTTTGGATAAGCCCATGCAAGCAAGAGGCATTAGACTTGCAGATCACTCTGGCACCGCTCTGACTGAAAGTCACTCCTGCAGATTTTACATATCTGGCCACTGTGGCGGAATATCCTCTGTCACTTGCTGTTTGTGATTGGTGAATACACAATGCATGTTTTCCTCCCGCACGCCAAACAACTGGGGAGGGAAAAAAAAAAGAAAAAGAAAAGAAAACAGAACATTGCTTAGGACACGAGAATTGTGCTTGAAGGAACACCTTTAATTTTCCTTGCCAAACCTGACGATGCTCATTGGACTGAGAGTGGCTTTTGGGTGCTTCACTGAACAAATTACCTATAAAATATGACAGGAAAAAGTAAGCATGTAAAATAATAGTGAGGTCTCCTGCAGCATTGAATACGGTGGGGGTGGAGGGGTTAGCTCAGCAGATGAAGTGAAACAAAAGAAGCCAGCAAACTGTACTATGATTTTTTTGTTCTTTATCCTAAAATGATTAAGAGGTGCTGACTTAGAATAAAACACTTGGAGGTGTAAATTAGATCCACTGCGCATCAGGAGGTAGAGGAAAAAAGGGGTCTGTTTGTTTACAGTGTGTGGATCACACTTTTCTGTGCCTGCATTGACATGTCTGCAGGCAGCCCCTGTAGCATATATTTACAGTGCAAAGTAACAGAGGACATTAGTGTGTGTACACTGTAAAACCCCACAGCTTTATTGGCTCTAAATGATGAGTTACCATCACTCCATAGCATAGACTGGCTGCCTGCGTGCTGTGGCGTAGACTAGCTGTCAAAGGTATCAGTTAAATACTATTTTTCTGCAGAGCTCTTTATGAACATTCATGTAGACATAATGTATTCACACTCAGTTTGTAGATTTTTTTAAGGCAATCAGTTTGCATTTTTAATTTATTTATTTTAAGTAAAGTTCACTAATTGGGCTCTACAGTGTAGTTAAATTGGTAATGACATAGTGCTTACTTAACAAGCTGAGCCAAACTAATGGGTGGGAAATGGTTGTTCAAGCTAAGTATCTTCAGTTACTGTATCTCAGTTATATACAATTCCACTTGAATGTTTCATTCAGTTTGATCAGGAGTTTAAGTACATTGTACGTTGTCCACTTCACTTCTTCAGCTCACTTCATTGCCCAGAAATTGTAAGGCAACAAGTTGCCTTGAGATTTTAAAGTTTGGTCTACTTATCCGGATTTACAGTGTATGTGATTATTATGAGCAGGTGTAAACCAAGCTGCATAATTAAGGACACTACATGGTGAATTGTCTGAGTTTGACTGCGTGATCATTGTAGCGCACTGTCATGCTCAGACAAACAAGAAAGACAAAGGAATAGAACGACACTTCCAAGATAAGACATATTTCTGGAGTTAACTGCAGCATAAACAAAAGCATTTACATATACACACTTAGCACTTAGCACATCCTGATTTTCACAGTGCACACACTCGCCTGGCTTTGTCAAATGTGAAATGTCTACCCTGGTGAAATCACACAGCATCTGCATTTGTGATCATAATGGTGCCAAATTGATTGTTAACTCAACTTTTGTGTTTGCACGCACAAATAGAGCACCAATTAAATCCTCCAGACCCTAAAATATCAATGGTAATTCCTTCACAAAGACTGAAACCGAGGCTCTTTAAATCCGAAATGGTCTTGTCATAATCCAGTAAATTCGGGAGCCTAATTGGATTTTGAAAGGCCCAGAATAGTAGCAGAATATTAAATACGAGCTCTGTCAAACTCTGTAATGGAAAAGGGGTCAAGTGGAAAAGCCATCAACGACACGCACGCCTACCGTCGCCTTGGAAGTAATTTTTCGCATATCATTTACCCCCCTCCATACCGAAATGTGGTCAGTCACCAGAGCCGAAGACTAATGGTGAAGTTAAACTCTGGAACAAATATGAGAAGTAAGCCTTTCAACATCCAAATATAGACACTGAGGATTGTAATGCAGAAGATGGAGACTAATTAAAGCCCTTCTGCGTGATGCGCAGTGCTATACAAGCTCCCAAGTCAACCACTTCTCCTGCAATCTGCTGAGAGTGAGGGTGTTCAGACATAGATAGACTTCAAGCGTTATCTGTCTCGCTGCACATCACAGTGAATCCAACCAAAGCCAGACGGAACAACTCACTTGTGTCCACGCTCTAGAAATAACTGGCATCTGAGGAGGAAGAAGAGACAGGAATAAGACCCACAAAGTGCACCAAAATCTCTGAGCTGACTTTTTAAAAATGCTAATCAGGCCTGGTGAGATGCTGTGTGGCTGAGCCACTGGCTGAAGAGGCTGATGTTTACACAGAAACACCTTGCGAGCTGTGACCTAAATTTGGCTCAAAATAACTCCCTGAAAGACCAGGAACAGTGGGACGTGAGAGTGAGGAACCAAATCTTATTTACATTTCGGTCACACTCACAGTTGCCGCCAGTGTTATTTATTGAAGACATTTTGAGACTATAAAGAAACTTAGTAAGCACATTTTGCTCACTGATTCAAAAGATTCTTATCAAGTGGATCTTTATTGGGCATGAAAAGCTTTCCTAAAGGGTCCTCCTTTTTGGTGGTAAAATTATTTCTAGGTGATTTTTATAAAATTCACAAAACACAAATGTTTTGGATTTTTCTCCATTTGTTCTACAGACCATTAATATTTATAATATTAATACACTACTATATTTATAATAAGCAAAGCTGCACTGGGCTACTGGCATTATTCTGATGCACCAACCTGCCAAGATGTTGAGCATGAAAACATGCTCATGACTGCTTGAACTACGATCTCAGACAGGACGTTGAAACGCACTTTTACAGCAACTGCAGATATATAGTAGTTTCCCTGTTTTCCTTGTGGGAGGCACCGTGTAATGTCTGGCACCTTTGTGTCAAACTTTGTGACACTAAGATTTTGTGGCGTCGTAGATATATTTTTGCTCAAGAGAAATGTTTTTATTTTTATTTTTATTCCAGCATGTGGTGAGACATTATTATGAAAGCCCATATCTGCCTGTTAAATAAAGTAAAAGAAGAAACTGGCTTCATTGACAGTTGTTTTTCTTTTTTTTTTTTTTTTTTTAAGTCATAATATTTAGATAAAAGTCGAAATGTTGGAGAAAAAAATTCATGATTGTAAAATGAGTCATAAGTTATCAGCTAAAAGTCAAAACTGTAAGATGTAGTCTGAATTTTGAGATAATGAAGCCAAAGTTACCAGAGAAAAGGTCAAAATTTAGAGTAAAAAAGTCAAATTTTTAAAATAAATAGTAATACTTACAAAATAAATTAAATCTCAGAGTTAAGTAAAAATTGTGAGGATAAAAGGCAAAATTTGACTTTCTATCTCAAAATCATGACTTAAAGTGGACAAAAAAAATGAACAATAAATGTAAAATTCTAATTATTGTTATTGTTTTATTATAATTCAAGTCAAAATTTTGAGGCAATGAAGTCAAAAGATCAGTAAAATCAGTTATATTCCTGTAAACTTCTTAACAGAGTCATTTTTGAAGTTTCTGTTTTCTTTATGATTAAAAAGTAGTAAACCATTTTATTTTTCAATAAATGTCTTCAACTAACCACTAACCATGAGTGATAGGTTTTTGTGTTATCATTCATATTTTCTGAGAAAAGGCCAAAAAATCAGAAATTCTGCTGGGGGGTGTAAACTTTGAAGCACATCTGTACATACATCAGGCCCTCCAGCTCTTCCGAGCAGCAGCCTCTCCCTTCCCCCCTCCTTTCTCTCTTTTCCTTTTTCCAGCAGGTAGGTGTGACTGAGCTGTGCGGTGTGCAGGCAGGTGATTGGCAATCAACTGAACATCTCTACCTCTCCCTCTACCTTAAAGACCTCACTGTGGCTACTGCTCAGAGCTGGACTGTTGGAGTTAAAATCTCTGTTTACTTACTTTGTTGCCTTGGGAAAACTGGATTCTAACCCTTTGTTCTCCTCTCTCAGCTCCCTGCTTACCCTGCCTGCAAGCCTGCTTCCCTGCCTGGACTCCTACAACTACTTCACAACCAGCCTCACCACACATCTCCTCAGCCCACCTGCACTAAATCTTCTGCTTCGGACTTCACACCAAGGTTCTCTTCTAGCTCCCTGGGCCTGTGGTTAGTGGTTGAGACAGTGACTGGTTAACCTGCTAATAGTAGCCTTGTTTGACACTTTTGGTACCAGTTTCTATTCTCTTTATTCCTGGAACCTTTCAGTTTCATGTGTTATTACCCTTGCCGGTAGTATACCTTAGTTTCATGTTTCCTCCAGCAGTAGGGTTGCTTAAGAGTAGTTTTTGTCTCCTCTCCTCAGTTTTCCCTGCACTGCTGCTACTGATTTTTGTTGGTGATTCTTGTGCTTTAATAAATTCTTTTGTTGGAGTATTTACTGGTCTGCCGCGTCTCTTTGTTGTCTGCAACTGAGTCTCTGATCTGCCTCCCCGTAACGACTTTGCCATTTTGGGTATCTTTGGTTATTTTTGTAGAATCTCACATAGGCTGGGAAGGAGGTCGTCTTTTTGGGGTTGTATAATATGGTCACCTTGGTATTGTGACTTATTATTCTGACCAAACATCTCCATAGCTCTTAACATCAAGCTGTTTCAGTAACATTACAGTAACTGGGGGCACTGTCTCTTCATCAGAGGCTGAACCTCGTCCAGGGCCACTGCCTTCCTCCGCAAATGCATATTTCAGGCACATCAGTAGAGATGATAGCTCTGGGCACTCAGTGATTACCTCCCTGTCATTTCTTTCAATAGCACATAACACCATTTAACTGCTAATGGCTGTCATACTTGAAGAAAGCAGAAATCAAAGGTGTTTATGAGGAGAAACACTTACAACCCCCTCCAATACTTTTCTGCGAGAAAAGCCTGACGTGAGGAATTGGAGGTCTGTGTGCCGTAATCACGCCTCTGTGTGCACACTAATGAATGCAGAGCCTGATCCATTTCCCAATCTGGCCTCTGTAATGAAAAGAAGAGAAGACTTTCCCCCCACATCCCTGTCTTGTAAGCCAAGTTAACACAGGCACGCCACCCTGTGACTCGCAGATTGGATTTGCCATTAAATTATTCACTAATCTCTATCTACAAAAATGCTTCCTAAACAGGCTGCTGTATGGTTTGGTGTTTGCAGTCCTGGCGAGACTTCAAGGGGGTGGGCTCATGCTGGTGGGTCTGGCTGGAGTTTATGTGGGATATCACTGCAAGTTGAAATGTAGGGTAAGTTGATGCTGCGTCTCCAATGATCATCTGGAAATGGGAGCACTAATCTGGAGGTGTCTGTATGAAAGTACTCCTTTGGGGCTGATTAATGTCAACCTGAATTCTTCTATTATCACAGTGACAAACCGCAAACAATTCAAAGCAAGAGAGCAATTCATTCCTCCTTTTTATGAGCACAATGTTGTGATATGGCTGACAAACATAAAGCCATGGAAATAGTTTCCTGGGAGCAAATACTGTTTTAAAGGCAGGTGAAGAGTATCCTTTCAAGCACCAACACACAACCGCTCAAAGAACAAAACTGACAACAAAGCAACAAAAGACTACCTCCAAAGCCAAACCCTGCAGGCACTGTCGCTGCCGCCTGTCATAAGACAAGCATTGCATTCAGTGCTTCCCTCCACCTTGAAAAGATAGCTGAAAAGCAGCACTCACTGAGACAAACAGTATCTCTAGTATGCAGTACCAACAATAATACACCAAGCCAAGTTTGAGGTTTCAGTATATGGGTCATGTGCCTGTACTGTGATCCATCAGAAAAGGCAAGAGTGAACAAAAGCACTGTGCATTAAATGCTGCATTGAGGTAGAAGATACTCAATAAGGCCACTTCAGCAGCATTTATCAAAAACAAAACCAAATGTAGAAAGAACTGCTACTGCCATTTTCAGATGCTCTGGGGTCTGTTTCACAAAGCAAGTTTAAGAATCTCTGAGTTAAACCCTGAACTCTGAGTTGATCTCTGAGATAGAAAACTCTGAGTTTTCTGTTCCAGAACAGCTGGTTTGAGTTTGTTTGATCAACTCGGAGTAGTTTCACCTGGAGTTAAGCGCGTGCACCACCGCTGTAAAAAGACAGCATTAGTGGAGCCCTGATTCGATGAGTCACTATGGCAACAGGGAAGCGGAGGGCGGCGTTTTTTTTTTACGAACTGGGAATCTTAATGTGCTTGTACAGCAAATTTTTACATGATTTTAGCAAAAAGTGCAACAGCACAGCAGCTGCAAAAATGGGAGACGACGTGAGAGAACTGCTCTGGTCAATGCGTTAGTTCAAATGTAGTCCTTCAACAACAATATTATTACAGGGAAAACTGCTTGAATGCAGAGCATTCATTCATTTATTTTAGTTGCAATCCTGCAGGGGAGAGACGCACTTGTCTGAACTTACGATGAAATCTAAAAACATTGTTCAAACAGGTGAGACCTCCTCAAAATCTCACAGGTTTACCTCATTTTGATCACGTTTTACATTGTAAAATAAATATTACGTGGCTGTTTGACTGTGCAGTAGTTTTATCTCCAACATAGTGCTGTTTACACACACATAAATGTCTTCTCATATGTATCACATTGTTAAATAATTAATCCTATTTAAACTAACAGACTTCTACTCAGCAAACAGAAAGAAGCAGATGCCAGTAAAACAGGTGGTGGTCCAGCACCTCTACCTCTGACGACCTGCATACAGTTGCCTTGCATCTCCGATATTATCATAAAGAAAAAAAAACAAAAACCTGCCATTTACAAAAAATTGGCGCACAATACACAATATCAGCTGGGATGTGAGAGCCTGTCTGGAAATGTCAGAACATCTATGCGTGGTCTGATGACAATCTCCCGAAAAATATTATATATATTCTTTATTCTTTATATATTCTTTTATATAAAATATAAAAGAATAATTTCCCCGCGCAGTGATGCTGCACCTTCATCAACGAGTTCATTGTCAAAAGGACATGCTATGTTTGTGAAAAAAGTCGACTTGTATGTTTCTTAAATAACAGACAGCAGAACCACGTTACGCCAAAACTCGCCAGCTGACTGAAAGAATGAGGAAATCAAATATTACCACGAGTTACCACGATTTGTGAAACAGAAAATTCAGAGTTTCCCTCATTTCAGGGTTAATAGACTCAGAGTTTTCACTAAACTTGCTTTGTGAAACGGAGCCCTGTGCTGTTTTTCCTAATACATTCATTTGTTTAACTTTATTCGACCAGGAAGTGACTTCTTAAGGTTAGAGTTCTCTTTACCCAGAGTGTACTGGCTTAAGCTGTGCTATCACTTCAGGATTCTTGGGCTGGTTTAACTGTGATTTAGTTCCCCAACAAATTGGCAGAGAAATCTTGTTAGGGACCAAAGTCAGCCCCAACGTTTGGCCCAGACAAACTTCTAGCATGAGCTTAATATAGCTCAACCCTGAACCCCACGATCCACGAAAGGTTGGTGCACACTACACAATAATTTGGCTGACTCTTGTCCCGATTTGCCTCCTTCCAATCAAAGCCAGCAACGGTCCGATTGTCGGGTGATTGCAAACGGCATCGCTTCCGATTCTCCTGTAGTGTGGGGTGTGTTTGGAAAGATTCTGTCCAGTTGGATCTGCTCTAAGGTAGCTTTAATGAACACGTTTTAATATCTGTGACTAGAAATCCTGTAGTGTGTGGTGTTCTTCAAGAGGAGCCGAGCACGCTCAGTGCGAAATGTCACATGTCTAGGAACAAGAGCCGACCAAGAGGCGAGCTGACTCAGCTGACATGACGAAACAGGAATTAAAGAAAAAAAAAAACAACAACACATGACGCTGGTAAAAACAAAGTTTCATGGACTGAAATGGAAGACAAACTAGTTGATTTTTGGCAACAGTGTGAACGTTTATTTTAGGTGTTGCCCAAAACTCACTATGACAGGATGGGCCAGGAGAAGAGTTGAACTGAAATTGCTGCTTTAATGGATGAACCCAGTGAGTAATCACTGACAGTCACCGAGCATGATCATAACTGTCATCTTCAACCTCCTTAACAGCTGTTTAAAATTCTGCTTCCTTCGGTTGCCTACTTTTGTCACACACTTTTTTCACTTTTGTTTACACCAAAGTCACATTTCACTATGTGAGATTTTGAATGTTGAGCATGAAGAACCTGATTCTCTGCAGAAGAATTGGTTAGTTTGTGCACTGCTCAGAGTTCACACCACACACTACAGATCAGAAGAGAAAATCAGGCTCTGTCTCTTTTTTTTTAACCAGGTGTGTAGTCTCTGAATCTGTGAAGAGTTGAAGATTTGCGTTGTGTGCCTTTCCAGACCAGTTGGAGCTGCTGCACAAATTTTCAAACATGTTTGATTTTTATTGGGATGATTGTGCCGCTCCTTTTACCTGAGGATGACAACAGCCAATCAGAGAGAGACGCGTACAAGGGCCAAAAAATGATTAGAAGAGATGAAAATGGTGAGGTGCTGAGTGTAAAGATGTCATGGACAGCTGAGATGGAGGGGTTGCTTGGCGACTTTTGGCAAGTTCTCAAATGTCAGTACCATAGACTGTATAATGAGTGGACGTAACGACGTTCCGCTCAAACTGAAGCCTCCAGCAGATGCCCCGCCCCCTGGTGTCTGGCTGCAGTATAGGTCATAAGCCCCGCCCCCTGGTGTCTGGCTGCAGTATAGGTCATAAGCCCCGCCTCCCCATGTATTCCAGATATGAGCCTCTACTGCGCAGACTCTGGCTGCAAGATGTCTCTACTGCACAGACTCTGGCTGCACAATGGCGGCTAGAGAAACGGGTTTTTTTGGCCTCAAAAACGTAGAACGGTGACAGGCGGAAGCACGCTGTCCATTCTATATACAGTCATTGGTCAGTACGTATCCTCCAACAGATGCGTATATTCTTCTTTTACCTTTTCCCACAGAACACAGTCAGCAGTATCGCACTAGTCTCTATGCCTATGTTTTTGTTTACTTTGCTTCCTTTGAGATGATGTTGGATCCCATGGCGCATTGCTCTCTCTGGTCCAAAAATCTTGATGAACTCTTGTCGTGTGTGCTGGTCATGTTTCCCAAATCTTTTAGTCAGTTGCGACTGACCTATAGAGGTTGCTAGGGGACTGTCCTCCCTGGAGAACAGTTAATCAGAAAAACTAACATCAACAAAATTACTTATCTGAGTTTGTTATGTACTTATGAATATATACACATTAATTAATGTTCATTGGAAATGTGGAAACTAATGTCCCTGCCTGATGGGCGCTGGAAAAAGCGTCCATGAGAGACGAATACCCAATAAGGAAATGTTGCAGGGGCAAGACACAGACATGTTATGTAAATTTAGCCAATCACCATTGTAGAAAATATCCTCTAAAATGAGCCTCTGTGAACACCTTTTGGGTGAATCTGGCTAATATCCAAAGTTGAACTTTGTCTGATGGCACTTACAGTGTTGGACGCTAACACTGTTAACAAGTTTCTACTATCTCCCTCCAAAATCCATTCAAGGGTATCTTTTATTTGTTATCTCCTTTTTTTGGCTTTTGTAAAACACTTTCCACAATGTAAACCTGCTAGTGTCCTGCAGTTTGTATCCAATGATAGTGTGATGGTTATCAAAAACAGCTCAGCGCCACCTAGAAAATTTGTCTCTGGCCACAACAGTTTGTCTTTTGTGCATGTTACAGATTTAAGGGAAGAAAATCTTTGAAGATTCTCCTCATGTGTGTGATTCAACCTGATCACAGAATCTCTTCTGATTCTTGAAATCCTGCAATGTGTGAGCAAGGTTTGAGTCAGGCAGCACAGTAGTCATATACAACAGACACACATACAAATGTCACACTGAAAACACACAAAGTTCAGACCTGATCCTCAAAACAGTAATATAAGATATTACAAACCAAGACCGCAGTTCTCTGTATTTTTCCATACAATGAAGAAGATAAGAGGGAAGCAGATCTAATATACACTTAGGCATCATTTTTTACAATTTTGGTCCATTTTTTTATTCTGCTCTGGATAATAGAGCAAGCAGGTCTAAAGATTAACATAATGTGAGTTCCAAACAGCAAAACAAGCATTTGCTGAGAAAGAAATTACAATTTTCCTGTACATCATAGACTACAAAACAAACCCAGTCTCCTCTGGCTTTTTATTGCTCGCTTACAAAATGTGGTTCTGTTAAACTATTTTTCGGAATAATGCACAATACTTTCTGAATTGCTCGAATGATTGAATAAATTATCAAAAATAAAACAAAAAACACACAAAGAGACTTGTGTTAACTTGTTGTACATTATTATTCTGATTTTATTGTGACATGCAGGTATCCTGTGTAATATTATGTGCATGTGAATGCCAACAGTCAGTAAAAGGTCACCTTCCCTTCATAAATTCAAGCAGGAAAACAAATTCAAATTGGCTGATATTATCCTGGTTGCTTGTTATTGGACTTTCTTTTTATGAATACATTTCCCCCTCTTTAAAGTTTGTTGTTGTTGCTCATGCTCCAACATTTTAAAAAGCCAATTGTGTTTGAATTTTGAGATGTGTAAACAGCTTCCTCAGTGTATGACTGTGACTGGGGGTTATGAGTCCCTTTATTGGATATGAATGAATAAAGTGTAGCTGTATTTACTGAACACATCTCCTCTGACTTACTCTCTTGGCTAATAGTCAAAGAAATCTTCTGACCTGAGTGCTGTGTGTGGAGACCTTTATTGCCACTCACCTGTCTTTTTTCCCTCTTTACCTCCCATTTCTCTCCCTTTATCCCCCAGCAGTGTTCAACCTATCAAACTGTACCAACCTCCCCATGCTTAGTTCACCCTCCACTGAGTCCATGTCATCATTCCTACATATCTTGCCAGGTAGAATTGGCCTCCTTTTCTCCTTCCTGTTGTTTCACTGCTAAAAATAAAGCTCCCTTTTGCGGAGCTGCCACGAGGCTCCAGTCTGGCCCTCTGCGGGGCACAAAACTTCACTTCCTGACGAACAGACCCCACTTTAAAGACTCAGTCGAAAACCTGGTTATCTGATCATTTGAGTCCAGACCCACAAACGTGATGACATCACTGCAGTCACTGTACACCAAGTAGTCTTCAACAACTCTGATATCTATAAGGGTTTGTAATGCGGGTGCTGTTAATTGGCATCATTAATTCTATTTTATTGAAATGTTTCTAATTAAATTAGTTCATGTGCAATACAAAAAAAACTAAACAAGCTGTCAAAACTGGCTTAAAAGCCACCACAAATAGGGAGATGCAAAGGCACTCATTGGAATTAACAAAAAATATTTTTCTAAATTGAAAGTACTGAAAGAAGAATGAAGTGTGAGTGTGAGTGGTGTGTGTAAATGTGTGGCTGTGATGTAACGTGTGATGCATGTTGTGTTTGCAAAAGATAGAAAATGAAGAGAAAGAAAAGAGAAGCAGACACTGCACTGTAAGTCTGAGAGAAAACTGGCATTGACGTTGAGGAAGGCGGGCGCAAATAACCTGTGCACCAGCCAGGTGAACCAGGTTATTTCAGCCCAACAGTTCCCCACTCCATCCTCAACAACTGGTAGGCCTTTTCTGAAGCTAAATTTAAAAGGATAAAGGGAGAGCAAGAGGAAGAAGGGACACAGCAGAGGTCAAATTAACACCTCTCTGTAGGGTGTGACCACAAGGATTAGTCATCACAAAGTTATCACTGTAATCTCTGTGTAATGAATCAAATATAAATGCCTGTATTTTTGAAACTCTGTCAGCCTCCATATTGTCCGCTCATCTTCACACAGCAGGTAGAAATTTTCAGAGGTGTGCAACTCAGAAATTTTTCGTGAAAGAGGGATCCTGCGAGGGGACAGGGATGCTAAAATGACATCGTTGGGCGGGGCGGCGCACACAGACGGGGAAAGCGTAAACCAGGCTTAAGGAGTTGCGATAACAGGAACATTAGTAATGAGGACTCACATTTTCAAAATCAGTCTGACACTTGGATGAGCAAACATACTTGACCTTACCCTTCTACCGGTTGGTGAGGGGTGTAACCACAGTGGATAAGTTCCAACAAAAACAGTGATAGATCCCACCAGGCCTGAGAACCGCATCAGTTCTTTCTCAGTTTCTGTTGGAGCATAACCATCAAGCACCAAAGCACCAAAGGTGGTATTGATGGGTGACCGTGTGCCTGCGGGCACCGCAGTGGTGACCCCAGTACTAGACTGTCCCTCTTTATTAACAGTATTTTATACTGGGATTAATCCCAGTATAAAATGAAAATCCTGTACCACTTTTAAATGTGGTACATGATTTTTAAACTATCACAAAAGCGACATAAATCTGTGTGCAATGGCTTAAACAGATTGCTTTGCATTTGCAATTAGTCTACCTATGCATAGAGTCTCTGTTTTCCCACTTTAATTGACTGTATATCTTTGGCAAGTTCTAAATCACTGTCCCTCAGAGATTGCATTTTTTTAAGCTGTTACAGAAGCAGTTTATAACCCTTAAGATAGTTACTGTGAGCAGGAAGTCCACAGGCGTCTTCCACGTCTCTCTTTTATACAAAGTGTGCACTCTGTATGAGCCACTCATTTTTAAACTGTAACAGCAACTTTGTTGGACTTCTGAAACCCCCTATCCTGTTTTACTAGCACAATTACAGTCCACAGAGTGCTGAGTGGAATAAACCTGACAGCGGAGGAACAGAGCTGTATCCCCACTTGAAAGTTTGTAGGATAAAAAGAAACAGAGAGCAAATAAGGATATTTTTCCTCTGATATGTATGAAGTTGTTACAAGGACATAGATGCATTTCTGTTTTTGATCCCATGATCCAATGTACTGAAACAGTTAGACATTCAGAGAGCTTCCAAGACAAGTATAGGATGAGTTAGAAATGACCTGACTGCTAAGTGTTTCAGCCCGACTGTCTTATAGAAAATAAGAGAGGAAGTCTAGAGTTAGATGATGCTGAGTTGGAACGTTTTCAACAGTATTGATGCGCCAAGTTGGAGGGCAGATGGTTCTTCTTGCACAGTCTTGTCATGTTTCGGCTGTGCCCACTGAATGGAAAAAATGCTGAACGATACAGCAGCATGGATGGATTAGTCAGTTGAATTAAAAAAGGTCATAATGCTTAGTCAGTAAAAGTATGACTTTAGGAGGAATATTTGATGAACTGCCCTCATGTTGGCATGTTGCTGACATTAAAGGAAAAAAGGCCCAGTGGCACTTTGTCCTCTCAGCACATTCCAATTACTGAGGCGTAACCCCTGTGATGTCTGAGTTCATCCTTTCACAAACAGATTCATTTAAAACCACATTTATCCAGAGCAGTTTTAAATAAACAGTAAAATGATCAATCTTAATCTATGTATTGCTTTAATGTAGTAATGGGTGTCACCTTGGAATTTGCCCTTGAAAGAAACATTGGACAGTTTGTGCTATAAAAAGCTGTTGATGTTACTCATCAATCTGCTTTTGAACTTTCTTGTTTTCAGGGAGTGAACTTAGATTTTATTCTTCTTCATCAGAGACACTTTGATTTCTACCTTAAAATCTTTTGTTATTAATACATTAGCCTATGTATGCTCACCTTGATCACCTGTCAAGTATCTCTGAGAGCAAATCTTCACAGATGGGACTGGACAGATGGAGATTTAAACAGGGCATCTGATGTCCTTGGGCACTGAGAGAGAAGAGAGGAGAAAAAAAAGTATTTGGATGGAAATGTAAGTAACAGCTCAACATTTTACATTAGGTCAATAATTGTTGAACCCATGATTACAACCTGTAGGTTCACAGAATGGCACGAATATAAAAAAACATTATGTACATATTTCTGAAAAGATAGATTAAGATGGAAAAGATTACAAAATATTACAAAATATACATTTCAGAACAGGGTTACTTCTAAGATTGTTGATATTCATGATGCGTCTTGCTCAAAAGATGTGATTCTAAGAGTCAATGCTTTGCAATAAGTCAGAGGAGCCACCTGCCATTGAATGGGTGCAGGCTGCCTTTTGTTTTTCAACTTAGCAGAACTGTGTTTTGATTGACAGCATGGCAGCCTTGCAGCCAATCACATGTGAGAATATAGGATATAGGATCACATCATTCTGTTATAGCAGAGAAGGGGACACTTAGCCAGGTATAGCCTCTTATCCCCACTCAACATGTGAGACATCAGTGAGGAGGAAAGTTATATATATATATATATATATATATATATATATATATATATATACAGAGGAGTTGAACCAAAGCATTTAGTTTAATTTCACCAACCCCATTTTCAGTGGTTGATGTCAAAGCAATCTGTTACTATGGCCACTTTGTCAACAAAGCAACCAAACCACTGAAAAAAGGGACTTAAATAAACAAAATGTATATATTTAGGTCCCAAAGGTAATATGAATTTGAGTCCATCTAAACCAAGTTTACTGACTTGGGAGAGAGTTAATCATTCTCTCAGGACATCTTTAAAACAGACTAGTTCTTTCCCCTAGTGGCATAAAGTACATATCTGTTCTGTCAAATATACAATGCATCCTACAAGCAGAAAAATAAAGAAAAAGAACATCCTTTGCACCTGAAGCACTTGGACTACCAACTAAGCTGAGCTGGCACCCTGTATTCAGCTTTAAATTCAATTTCACATATTATCAACTCTTATGATTAGGCACTTTACTTGTATCAGTTTTTATTATATATTTTTGTTGATTATGGACAGCATGGATTACAATTAGTACATGAAACTCCAAGATTCTAACATCTCATCCAAAAATATTTCTGTCTCACAGTATACAAACACTGCATGCACTGCAAAAACTGAAATCTAAGCAAGTCATTATGTCTTATTTTTAGCAAAATTTGTCTTACTATTCTTGATTTGAGCCACATTTACTAGACAAGGTCATAAAAATGTCTCATTTCAAGTTTTTTAAAGACAAAAATGAGGCATCAATTGCTTGTAACAAGTAAAAGAAAATCTGCCAATGTGATAAGATAAAAGATTCTTGTTTTAAGACATCTTTGTAATTTCAAGAAACTTCCTGGGCGAATTCGTCATATTCTATTGGCAGATTTTTTTTGACTTGTTACAAGCAATTTACACCTCATTTTTGTCTTAAAAAAACTTGAAATAAGACACTTTTTTGACCTGGTCTGGTGGATGTGGCTCAAATTAAGAACAATAAGACAATTTTTACTACAAATAAGACATAATGACTTGCTTAGATTACTGTTTTTGCAGTGTAACAACCATGCTACCAAAGGCACAAGACATTCCTGCAGGTGTCTATAGATTATTTGAGATGTAGTCAAACGGCAAATGACATCACAGAGACACTCCTATGGTCATGTAAAAGCATATTTTCTATCTATTTCCTGTGTCTGTTTTTGATGCAGTAAGCCTAAAAGCTGAACTGCAAACAAACTGTGGCTGAAAGTTTACATTGTTTATTTTAAAGATTTGTACGCAGGAGGCAGGCGCCTTAGGCCAAGACTGTTTGGTTTTCAATATTGTGAGCTATTGAAGCAAAATAGAGCAAACACAACATGGATAAGGACATTTAACTGCAGTGAATCTGAAGAAAAGAGGCTATTTTAAAGAAAATGGGCTACTTGTACAAATATAAGGAAATTCTTCATAATTTCATTCTTCCTCTCATTTAATATTGGCCCTGACATAAACGGTGGAGATAAGACAATATGACCTTCTCAACAAGCTTTGACTTTGTCTGCTTGCTCTTAAAGGGCCACATGGTGGAGTGTGCTTAACCCTAAGAGGAGACCTCTTCTTTTCTCCACCTCTTATCTTCCTTCACATAAGAGGTGATCACCCTCATCATTTTCATAAACCCAGGGTCAACCTTTCCTTTGAACAGCTAAGTAAGAGGATTTTTTTTCTACCTCCAATAACTAAAATACAGCCTAATCAGGTCTCTGCTGTTGTTGGAGCAGAAAAACACACACATTTGCAAATGTTGTGCTGCTTTTTGGATTTATCACATTTTCTTCCTGTATCTTAAAGTGCAATCAAATACGGCAGAGCGAAGAACAGACCATTTGATTTGGCATTAAACCTTAAGGGCATTTTTTTCTAACTCATGCATTTTAGTGACATAGCTATTAGTATTGTTACTCACTTTGTATTGATTTTCTTTAGATACCTCCACCACCCCCTCCAAATGCAGGGGTATGTGTCTGCAAGGCCTCCACCCTCCTGCTATTGTATGTGTGGATGCAGAGATACAATAAAGAAGCATTGATTTTTTTCTCTACCTCTCTTGGTTTTAAAGGACAAAAGAAGGAGAGTCCATTGACTTGAAGAAGTGCCTTAATGGAAGTACAGAGTGATGCCTTGTCTGCTGGCAGGTGTCGCTCACAGGGACCTATTGTGTTTTTATTTCCAGGGACACACTCCAACAGTTTTATGGGAAAGTCAAACTTTGTTGTAATTAGTTTGCAAAAAGGAAGAGGGCTAACAAGCTTAGGGACACTTTCTGTTTATGCATTCCTGTGGCTAATTTCTCTGATGGATTTTTGTTTACTTAGTGCATACAATTATGGAACGCATTAGTGTGCCTATTGGCCAATGTCATAAGGGATACTCCTTGAGTAGCATTAAAGGTTTATGAGCTGCACATTTACAACATTAAAATTCCATCAAAGCTAAAAAGAGTTTTCTACCTTGATTTTGTTTTGTTCAAATCAAACCTCTGTTGTCGCCAAGTGTTCCACTGGAGCAGACCGTACAGCTGCTCATGAGCAGGATGGTGCAGTCCATGTGCGACTTAGCTTGATGTAAAGAGAGCACACATGCATCATCTAGTTATAGATGAAACAAAATGAACATATCAGGTTTGTAAGTAAAAGTGATGAGGTGGTCAGAGTGTACAAGTAATCAAATATAGAAGCTTCATGCCAAAGAAAGTAGAGAGTTTCAAAGCTTTCTCCACCCTGGATGCCAAGTTTTGACAGTTTGCTCAATGCCTTTCAAGTCTCAGTCAGATTCACATGGCACCCTTTTGTCTGTCAATTACAATTCAGGATATTTTCTCTGACTCTGTTACATTTGGTTGATGCTCAAATTTCTGTTTGGTTGGGTTTGGTTTGTCTGCTTACAGCAGGTAAAATCCTCCAACAAGGCATTGTATCCAGTGTTAGCTTCATTAGCCATGTCTGTGTATTGCATGATGCTACTCTGCCCTGTGGTGCCAGCACGGCCAGCTCATCCATCTTAGTAACAATGGATGGAAGAACAGGTTGATGTTGTCTCTTACTGGAACACCACAGTACCAGCACATCATTCTTGCCTCCTTCTCCTTAGCTTGCAGGGAACATTGGGCCTAGCACCAGGCTTGCATCTCCTTCTTTGCACACCACTAGTACCTATGTTGATAAAGCAAACTCCAGGAATTGTCAATGTTGTTTTTTTTTTGATAGTTTATCTACTGGAAAAAAAATGATTTTCTGAAACAATCCAAATGGTTTTGGTTTGGTTAGAAATTCTTACCAAATTACACTGTGAAAATTTTCTCAGACAGCTGTTCTTAACAAGACCTGTTAATCATTTACTAGAAGTGACAAGTACATTGTTGACCTACAGCTTTCAGATCAGCCTTAGAACCTGCTGGACTTCTTCTGCTGATGAAACAGCCAAAAAGAATAACGTCTTTCTAGGGCTTCAGTGCAACTACCAGCCAAAATTTCCCTTCAGGTGTTGGATTGTGAACAACTTGATAAGGAACCTAAGAAGTGAGACAGAGTTAGTGCCGGGAGACATTGTTAAATGGTAGATTATTAGCTACATTCAAATCCAGATATCTGTTTAGAGAGATTAATGACTGCCAAATCCACATTACATGACTCCTCGGGGCCTCTGGGTTGCAATATGGCATATTCCCCCACCCCCTTCTTTTTGCCCTTCTCAGGTCTGCAGTTGGCTAATATCCATTGAAATACCAGTGGATGATAAGTGTAAAACCAGACTTTCCTCATCCCATTCATTCTGTAAACAAAAATCCGTGGCCATGCTTTGTTATGCTATCAGGACATCTGTAAATGGCTGCACTATCAAAGAGTTGAAGAAGAAACTGAAAAGACAATTTGTAGCTTTAAAACAATGATGAACATGATACAATAGGACATACAATTTGCCTGTGTGCCTGCCTGATAGCACCAAATGAAACGAGCAAACTTATGGTGCCACAGTGCTGCAGTCAAGTGAACGATGAATCACAGCAGCTAATTGCTGCTCTCTATTACCCAATGTGTCAAACCAAAAAATGGATCCCGCAGGTGTAGTTATTGTAATTAGTGTGCTCATAGCAACTGGAGGAAAAAGCCAGGGATCTTTACAGTGGGGGGTAGAGGTATTTGAGAAGAAAAAAAAAAACAGTCGCCGGCTTCAAGGTGTGAAGAAAGGCACACTTAGAGGAAAGCCAAAGCATCACATCTGTCCACTAACAACCTCCTAAAGACAACCACGTCACTGTAATTGATCCACAGGGGCTGAGATTGATCAGATATTATTCCCACCCCCTGTCCACACCCTTCTTCCAATATGAGATGAAATTTGTTAACTGTGACTGCACATGGGAGCTGAGGGGGAAGGGTTACCCTGTGACCTTTGGAGGACGAGAACGAGGTCTCAATTAGCTGCATCAGAGAGAGCTGTGGATAAGCCCTTTAATTACATCCAAGGAAGGTAAATATATGTCTTTATGACTGTGTTTAAGAGCCTGGCAGAGGAGCCTCGGCTGCACTTTAATATCAGACCATTTTTATTTCCCAGCCTCACAAACTGACATAGTTGGTGGCTTTTGAACCAGTTCAAATCTCTACACTAAATTGCTTGTTAATACACATCTTGCACATTAAGACATTCAGCAACCATCTAGTGAGATTTGAGATCTAAGGTTATATTGCAAAAGGTATAGAATTAAGAAACAAAAACAAAAAAAAAACAAAACAGATACTACAAATAAATGTTACCTCAATAACGCACAATAGTATTATTCCACTAGGATTCTCTTTTTTTGAGCACATAAACCCCTGAGACTACACTGAAAGCATAGACTGTGTTATCAAACCACAAAAGAAAAGAATTGCAGAAATGAAATATATAGTGCAGCTACCTCATGCCCATTTTCAACATGGGAAATGTAAAACTAATTGTTTAAAATTGTTGCTAAAAGTAAGATTGCAAAGATGAATTTGCAACACAGTGCTGCTCAACAAGAGCAGGGAGCCAGGACATGGTATTACCCTGCCAATTATAGATTACAAAATCTGCCTACCAGCACCTCTAAATATCCCCTTTTCTTTCTCCTCAAACCGACTATGATATTGATTATGCATGAGAAAATAAGGCTGAAAAAAATTACCATTTATTACCACACTGGCTGAGAGCAAGTATGTTTGGCCCAAGTGGGACATTGACTTAAATAGGCACAGTGCCAATGATAATTATCAATTCTTTCTCCTCTAATTATTTCTGCTTTGGTGTACGGTAACAGGGATGTGTTTGTAAAGTGCTTCCTCCAGTCACTGATCACCTAAGGCACTATTACATAGGGTGACCATATTCTGAAAACCACTAAAGAGGACCCCCTACCCGACCTCTTGGAGGAACTGCAAAAACATCCAAAGATACTTCAAGAAGATTCAGTAGCTTTGTACAACCTACATTTATCTTAAACAATATATTTTTTAATTTGGAGTGAATGTTTTTTTCTTTTAAAATAAACATTAATAATAGCTCAGAAAATGCTTAAGTAAACAACAATAATACCTTTTATTTAGAAGCACATTTCAGGATACCCAAGTTCATTGTACGAGGGATAAAAAAAGAACATTAAAACACAAATAGTATTAAAAAACAACAACATATAAGAAATAGGGTGAGGGACCATGTGAAGTAGTTCCCCTTTAGTCTCATGATGGTTTTTCAAGTGTCCAGGACCCTTTTTGCAACTGACACGTGGGAACTATCCTTGCAGACAGTATACAGTGCTTCCCACTGATCATGACCACGACAAAAGATGATTACTTTTTCAGCAGTTTGTCTGAAAAAAATGAATTCACATTATTACATTTGCTGTCTGAGAGTGCAGGGAAAGCTGTAAGAGCATGTTTTCTGTTTTGGTCTGAGAGAAAGAGTGACCTGGGTCTTTATCTACTTTTCATGGCACATGCCGCGTTCATGTCAGGTATCTCAGAGTAATGCTAGTGTCCGAGTACAGCGATCTATTACACACATTAATGGAGAGTGAACTGTATGAAACCCCCCCCCGGACATAATTTTTACCACCAAAGAGGAGGACATGTCCAGGTGAGAGAGGACGCATTGTCACGCTACTATTGTATTACATGTCACATTCACCAAATCACATCAATGTACGTTCTTCTTAAAAAGTGTGGTGTAAGTCATTTCATTTGACTTAGCTATAATGCAGGCACATTCCCTAAAACAAAACAAAACAAACAAACAAAAAAACATCTTAAAAGGTTTAAGTGAGATATTTTTTTTGTTGTTCTGGTTTGCTACATTTCACCAGTTGAAGGGAAAAAGTATAATCACAACCAGTCAAACTCCAGTGGCAGTTAGTGGCTATGAAGCCCTGACACATGAGCAGAAAACAGAGGGTCCCATCTCGACTTTGTTGTGCATGTCTCCATGTGTGGATGAAACCACGTTCTGTCAGTGTGCTGCTGCCTCTGGAGCCCACAGCATTTCCCAGCTGTGCACACACTCAGTGTAGCTGATGGATTTAAGAGGGTCACCTTGGCTTGGATGCTGTCACCTCTCTGTGGGCCTTTCACTCTTCCTGCTAAAGCAGTGGTCCTTGGCGTATGACTGATTAAGTGTGTGAGAGCGCTTTTGTGTTGTGTATGTGTGTGAGTCAAGTACTTATTTTTCAAACACACAATCTAATCTTAAGTCTCACATGGGAAACCACTTCAGACCTGTACATTCATAGACCAGTACTTTAACCCTATGGACAGTATATGTGTATGTCTGTCTTCAAGGGGAATCTTTGAATATTGTGATACAAAGGCTTGAGAGATGGAGGGAGGTGGAGACAGAGAACAAAAATAGTTTTCGGAGGAGCTTGGTGGAAATGATTGTCATATCAGAGAGGGTTAACTAAATCTTCTCCCACAATGTAATTCATCACCAGGGCAGTGATCTGTATCTATACAACACAGTGAGATTGCAGAGGGTCCTTGTGGGAATAGAATAACTGACAGCCACACAAGAGACTGTAAATACAAAGATGGAGGCAGAGAGTGAATATGAGAATAAGTTACACAATGAATTTACTTCATTAATAGTTTAAAAAGTACAACAGAGTATAAGGGCCACATTGAGAATTATTATTTTTTTGCTTCATGATTTACTACGGGATTATAGTCAAATTTAATTCTTTTTACTATGAGATTAAAGTTGAAGTTAATTCTTTTACTACGAGAATAAAGTCGAAATTGACTATTTTGCCATGAGATTAAAGTCGAAGTAAAGTTTTTTCAGAAGTGGGTAAGGAAACAATCAAATCAGAAGAGGAAAAAGAAGAAAGATTAGAGGATAAGAGTGCTGCGGTTAGCAGGAAAGATTAAACGTTTGCTCCTCCTCGTAGACTGTCCTCGATTGTATTTCGACTTTATTCTTGTAGTAAATTACGTCATTATTTTCGACTTTAATTTCGCAATAAAATAATTAATTTCAACTTGAAACTCGTAGTTAAAATAATTAATTTCAACTTTAATATCCTAGTAAAATATGAAGTATAAAATGATAATTCTTAATGTGGCCCTAATACGCCGTCATAAAAAAGTATCAGTGTTAGTTCCAAAATTTTAATGGCCTTTTTACATGTATCAAAATAGAGGTTTAAAGATTACATTATTTTACACTTCAAACCAGTTGAAGTTTGTTAAAGTTATAAAAGCAAATACAGTTATAAAAGAGAGTACCCAAACAGACTGACTTCAGACTGATAAGCTGTGTCAGTATGTTTGGCTCATAGACAGTAAAGGTGACCCTGTCCCAGCCTTTTTGAAACGTGTTGCAGGCATCAAATATGAGCAAATGAGCAAACATATGCACAAAAATAAAGTTTTTCAGTTTGAACGTTAAACATCTTGTCTTTGTGGTGTGTTCAATTGAATATAGGTTGAAGAGGATTTGCAAATCATTGTATTCTGTTTTTATTTACATTTAACACAACGTCCCAACCTCATTAAAATCGGGTTGTAGTAAATAAAAATAAATAATATTATGAATCGTCCACTTTGTTGTTTAAAAGTGTTTTGGAGTGAGATAATCCATCGACTGATCAGGTCTTAACCTGTTAATGTTAATAAAACTCCTTTTGGAATTGTGACATGTCCTTATATTCTATAGAATTGACAGCATGAAGCAGGCTTGCTTCTTGCAGACTCTGCAGTGGCTGAACTACAGTGAGTCAAAAGGGACACAGGCAAATCGTAGGTGGATATTTTTGCCCTCATACACTCTGAAATAGGTAATAATAATAACTTAATTCATTAAAGACAGAATGTTGCCATTTTTCAGACTTAAGATCCCTAACTAACAGAGAAATGGGGCACTGTGTTTGTGTGGAATTGTGTTTTTTATTGAGCTGGGCCTAGCACCATGCATCAAAGTACCTTGTTATTGTACATTCAGTATGAAGCTATTCCGCTGAAATTCAGATACATTTGTAATATACAGTGGGTAGTGTAGCCTTGCCACTGTCATTTATAAACATACATTTTCAACGGATTCCAACTGACTCCAATGTCAATATCAACAGTCTGTCAAATGTATGACAATTAAGCATAGAAGTTACAAATCTACCTAGGGGTACAAACAAAGTAACCTTGAAGTTATTCAGATTTGCATTTTGCTGTAAACATCAGTGTAGAAACAAATTGCATAGCTTATTAGTGCCACTGCTATGCATTAAAAAAATATAAATTATTCATTATTTGATATCACAGACCCCCCTGCAGTTCCTCCACAGATCCCCTGGGGGCTGCAGACCCCTGGTAAAAACCCTGCTTGAGGGTGTTTTCTTGTTTGGAGACATTGAGCCCCCCCCCCCAAAAAAAAAAAAAAAAGTCTGGCTCATTTGGACATATGTGAACACAATAAAACACATGTGCAGTAAGAAAACAATCAACTCAGCAACTGACTTACAACCATGGTTCACACTGTTGTAGTGGGTGGAGTCAGTCAAAACAATAGAAAAAGGAGTAAAGGAATCAGCAGCAGCAGAAGAAGACAAGGCTGAGGAACCGAAACTAAGCAATACTCTACATATACATTAAAACATGTTATATTAATTATTACAGGACTTTAAAATCTATTCGGTTTGTTACCCAGTTGAACAAAAACACAAACTAACTACACTTGCTGCTGATGCTCCATAGCTGCTGATTTCCCTGTGGAAAGCGCTGAGGGACCTGAATCAATGAATGAAGATGAGAAAATGCCCCTGCCTCTCGGGTAAAATTTCTGACCAATAAAAGAAAAATCTGAAATCACGTTGCATAAGTTTACAACTTTGGACTGCAAGAGATTTTTGCCATTTGAGCACAAAGGAACCAAGTGACAACTGCAACAAATGTAAGCTCTTTTTCCCTGCATCAGAACAAAACAAATGAGCCAAAGGTATGAATAAACTCATTTCTCTCTCTCTCTCTCTCTCTCTCTCTCTCTCTCTCTCTATTTAAAATTAGAAACTATACCCCATCTGAGAGCCTTGTTATTTAAAGCCTATAAGGGCTGCTTTTAAAAGCCAATGTACCCATTTGGTTATTTATGCTACATTGATTGTAGGATACTGATAGTATTAAACAGCTTCAAAGATACTGGAAGTATGACTTTAACAGCACTGTGCCTCAGGACCTTAAAAAAAAAAAAAAAAAAAACGAAAGAGAAAAAAAAGAAACCCAAAGCCTTCTGGGAGACCACCATGGGAAAAATTCCAATAGATCAATGCATATGACTTCCAAAATAGAAAAATAAAAAGCATTTTTTTCCCAAATAATTTATCGTTTACCAGTAAAGCAACAGCAGCAACATAATACACATTTTTAAGGTGAACAAAATAAGCAAATTCAAATCTCCTCTTTATGCCATGTTTTGCAATGGCTTGTAATTTTGTGTTTATATAAAATATTTCTTGAAAGAATCAACCCATGTTGAATTCTGTCTCTCTGCCTAAAAATAGTACATCTCAGATCCATTCATGCAATATGTACAGTACGGGGAGGCAGATAAAGATAGCCACACTGCAACAGAGGCCTAGTGGGACAGAGCATCACCCGCTGTCAGAGTGGACCACTTTTAGTCTGTTGATGCATGTTCTGGGCAATCCACCCATTCAGCATTTCAGTGTGGTCTTGTCTAAAAATACCTGACATTTCTGAGGGAGTAAACAAATTTACAAACAAAAACAGAGCCTGTGTGTTTCCACAGGAATGGGGTAATCCCTGGTCATCTGTTTGTGATGCATCCTGGGAGATGGGCCTGTGAGGAAAACGTGTGGCCTTTTATTTTGGTTGCTGCCCTGCTTGAGATGACAATAAGTGACGCCCTGCAGAGGACGAAAAATAAGAGCTGGTTTGGCCCAAGGGCAGTGAAAGCAATTACTGAGAACAAAGAGAGCCTACAGGCACGGCAACTCTCATGATACTCTTTTACGGGAAGTCATGACTTGTAGATATATGGACACAGGAAAGAGGCTGTTTCAGAAAAAAATGAGAAGCAAGTAAGAAAAGTTTGTCTTTCTCATCCACTCATGCAGGGACACGGGAGGGAAAACAGACACATGGGAAGTGGATGAGAGAAAACAGAAAAGTGAGAGGGATGTTCATGTCAGGGTACTCTGACACAGGTTTGTGTTTCTGGTCT
Source organism: Thalassoma bifasciatum (assembly GCA_008086565.1). NCBI lineage: Eukaryota > Metazoa > Chordata > Actinopteri > Labriformes > Labridae > Thalassoma > Thalassoma bifasciatum. The sequence continues at coordinate 480,888 of RPOG01000131.1, forward strand.
AAGTTTGCAGATTGTGACAGAAAACCAAAACTTCAAGTCTAGACTGGAGAGCAGAGAGTCTCTCGTGTACACAAAAATCAAGGATCTGCTCTGTGTAAGCTCTGTTTAGTCCTGATCATACTTGGGTGTTGTTTCTGCATGGACAGTTTGCTGAGCCTGGTGACTCTCTGTTTCCCTTACAGGAATAAACTAAACAAAGCTTTGTTTCATGGGCTAAAACTTGGTTTAAAAACTGAACAAAAGTGGCTTAGTACGCTTTCATATTCTATGTTCAAGTCAAATATTACCATAATTTCTGGACTTTTAGGCACACCTGAATATACGCTGGACCCACAAAAAATAAAAAAGGAAAAATAGTCATATATACACTGTACTTGTCTTTAGGACCATGTATCATGGATCGTCGACAGAAATATGTTACACAGAACGAGTTTTTCCAATTGTAACTCAATAAACGCTTCTGCTCTGAACAGTTCCTGGTTCACAGCTGGTCACACAGTAGCCAACCAGAAAAGTCATTGATTGCTATCTTCATCTTCCTCCTGTGTTTCCGCCTCCAGTTTACAAGGAAACAGCCCTATGTGCTGACCTGAAATGGAAACCTATGAAATTGGCTGCCAGAGTGGGGAACACATTTTCACCGTTGGCGTGTCAACAGCAATCATGAGTTTTCAGTGGAAACGCTGACTTCATGTCCCTCTTTGCACATTACATTTGCAACAAAATTTGCATCTACTGCACCATTTCAGCGATCAATGAAGAAGCATTCAATAGAAACGGCAGATGATCAGCTCACCTATACTTTGGCCTCTAACCCATTGTCATGTAAACAGCCCCTACAGTTACACTGCCATCTACAGGCCTGGCATGTATACTGTAGCATTTATAGTTGCTCAGCATTTCCCTGTAAAAACAACATTTTTTCACTGCATTTTTTGCATTTTCAGATGAAACTTCATGTAAATGGGGTATTTGCTGCTTGAAGCTTGTTATCCCATAAAAATCCATAAATTAGCTGCAGCATTGTTTCAGTTACAGGGTTCAGTGTGTGAAAAAAGTAGCAGCTTATAGTCCAGAATTTATTATTCTTTTTTTCAAATTTTAATCTATGCAACGGTGACATTAAAACTGCACTGTAGATGCAGCCCATTAATGGTTTCTCATCATTCCAACATTAATATAATTAACTGGCTGTTTACTTGGTGTGCCAGCCCAAATACCCCAGCTTTACAAACTTTTAAGCTGAACCTGTGTTTTTACGTCTCGTACTACCATGGATTGACATTGTGGTCACATTTATTGTCTCTAACTTTGGGGCATTTTTTCCTCTGGATTCTGGATTTTTTTCTGCTTTGCTCTTTCTGCAATAAGAGATAATTGTGGACTGTTCTTCAAATAGGAATTGCAAACTCATCTCCCACTGCTGTTTCTGCTGTTGATTCAGTTGCACAGTAACCTCATTATGCTCACACCTGTGCTCAGTTGCTGGAGCTGAAGTCAGAATGATACAGCTGCAAAACTCTGGACCTCTAACCTTTAGTGTTGCCAGGTATGCAATTCAAAATGTCCAACTGTACCCTTAGCTTTGGATCACAAGGAAAGGCTTTATCTTGGAAAAATAACCATTTAAAGGTGCGTATCACCTATCAAAACAGACTTCTTATTGAAATCTATCAAAATTTGGGTTCCATTATGCAGATAACTCAGTAAAATGAACTGCTTGAGTATTACAGACAAAGAAACATACAGATAAAGAGAAAAAGACACAGAACAGATGAAGCTGCTGTCAGAATGTGTAAGTATGTGTGTATGTGTAAGGAGAGAAGAAACAAATTGAATAGATTAATGTCACATTGAGCAGACATTATTAATAGCTTAAAGATATACACAACATACATAAACCAGAACCTATCATGAATTTAAGCGAGTTTGCGTTTCCTCCAGTGCTGCTTTCCATCAAACCAGTATAAGCCTTTTCCAAGCAAAGTAACCGTTTTTAAGAGTCAGTACTCATTATTTATTTTGTTTCTTTGATCGTGGGAAAACTGGAAATGGGCTTGCAATTAAAACTTAATTTATTGGGCAGTCCTTTCAACTTCATTTTTCTCACATCAGAGGAAAATAGTTGAACTGGATGCATTTATGAATAAAGCTTAAGCTCACCATGACATCATCTAAATATTCTTTTAATCTTTTTTTGCCTTGATTGTTATAAACCCTGTTGCTGGAAAACAAACAAACAAACAAAAACACAGTGTGGTCCTTCTCACTGTGCAAAATGAACCTCATAAACATACCAGCTTACAAAGACAAGTGTGTTTTCATGCTTAACTATAAAAAGGTCTGTCAGAACTATTACTTCTAACTGTGATCATTTCAACAATTTCAGTCATAAGCCCCATTCATAATATTTTAATTCAGTGTTTGGAGTCATACTAATCCCTGGGTCAACACAGTTTTTAGCTCTATGCTGACATCTGAAAGCAATTGACCTTTGACTAAGCCACACCCCCCTCCACTAATCCAGACAAATGATGGACATTGAATAACAAGTGCTATGGCAGGTGACACGCTACGAAACATTTCACAGGAGGCCATTGATGATTTTTGGGGACAGAGTGATAACAAACCATCTAGAAGACACCAAAAGGGTCTGAACTATGAATTAGAGGGATGCATAAATAATCATATTGTTGAGAAGATCGATTAAAATTTGAGACCAAGTTTACAGGTCCCAGTGTAAATGCAATAACCCATCGAAGTTAAAGTTTATGGCTCAGAATATGAGCAATACAAAATGGTCTTTTTTACCATCTTTACCAGGAGTGTTTCTTCATTAGTTTGCAGCTACAGTATTAATATTAAGTCATAGAGCACAGTGTTGGCCAATTTTTTTTCTTGGCTATTACAGATACGATAATGAAGCTAAGCTCCAGAGGTTAACGTTAATTTAACTAGGGCACTGTGGACAACAGCTAACAATGATGCATCATCACCAGAAAACAAAACTAGAACAAAACAGGTGTATGAGCTCCCAACAAATAAACAAAGTGACATGATAAATAATGCAAATAGGAGCTAACATCAGGCTTACTCAGGCTCATCCATTCACTTTCTAATGTTACAGATATTCAATATAACGTTATATTTATTTCCAGCAAAGTGAAAACATGTTGCCTCTGATACAATGTTGACTTGCCTTAAAACAGATGTAGAAATCTTTGTTTATTTTTTTCACATTGAGTTGGCGCTGTGGTCTACTAGGAAAATGTATTCAAAGAAGACCCTTTTCTGAACTGAGAGGTTACTCAAGAAAATGGTAAAAATAATATCAGACCAATTCTTAGTTGTGTCTAAATTTGGAAAAACAAACCAAAGTCACAAGATGTACTTATGATCTTGATTGTTCGATTTACTACTCAGAAAACAACTTCATCAGTGTAGTCTTAGCCTTAAGTAGGGGACAGCTTCTAAAGGTCAAGTCTTATAAATGATTATGTATGGAATAATCAATGTTTTTTTTCCCCAGAGATTATGCTTCAGATATATATATATATATATATATATAATCAATGTCACTATAATGTGTAGATGATCAGAAATAACTTTCTGCAGGGTCTCAGAAAATGGTGTTCACAAAAGCCATCTACCACCTCGCCCCTGCATATCTCTCTGTCCTCATCCATATCTCAATTCCTGCCCGTGCCCTCCAATCCTCTTCATATGTCCATCTCTCTGTCCCCTTGGCTTGCCTTGTCACCATGGGGGGAACGCGCCCTCAGCCACTCGGGCCCTCAGTTATGAAACTCACTCCCACCTGACCTCCGCAATACTGAGTCCTTATACCTCCTCAAAACCAAACTCAAAACCAATCTGTTAAAGCTCACCTACTCCCCTGATCCTCTGAGCCTTTACACCATCCATCGTATTGTATTGCATTGTTTTGTAATGTTTGTTATATATCTGTTTTCAGGCCTATTTTAATGTTTTTTTTGCTTTTTTTATTCTTTGTAAGGTGACCTTGAGTGCCATTGAAGGCGCCCTTAAATAAAATTTATTATTGGTATTATTATTATTATTATCATTATTATTATTATTATTATTATTGTTATTATTTATCATTATTACAATCATTATTATTTTTATTATCATTATTATTACGATTATTAATAATCGTAATAATAATAATAATAATAGGGAAATAAAATACCGAGAGATGGCCAACAATTGTTTATTTCTGACCTTAAAAACTTCAACACTGACTCTCTTAATTACAACACATGCAATAATCAAACTTTCAATTCAGCCACCACAAAGGTTTATCAAAGATTACAAAAGATGCTCAAAATTACAAGCATGACATGTAGGTAAAAGGTAAATGTTTTGAACAGAAATATTAAGTCCCAATCTACCATGAAGCAGGAACACAGCACACAACAGTGTCATGTGTGGCTGTCACTTGTCTGCATTAGATCTTGTTCTCTTTGCATGAGGTAATCTGAGCCAGTGCTTGCTCTGATTGCTTTCAAAAGGTTGCCAGGATCAGAGTGAAAAAAAAGAAAAAAAGAAGAAAACCTCTGCTTTGAAAATTGATCAAACTGCTCCAGGTGTAATCTCAGGCCTGCTTCAATTTGGACAAAAAATTGTATCTTGGTTGCTATTGTACTTTATGAGAAAGACAATACCTATTAGCACAAAAGAAATGGACCAAAAATGTATGCATGAGGTAAGGTAATCTATAATATTCTGGCTGAATTGAACTAGAATTCAACCACACACACGCAGAGAGAGACACACACACACACAGATACTTTATGCTGTCCTGTTACAACATAATCTTGTTTGATTCAACCCTGCATGTAGGTGTATCATGCATAATTCAACTCATGTCTAAGAAAGGCAGCTTAAGGTGAAAATGAAAGTCTGCATCCAGTTGCGAGGCAGCCGATGAGACTGCTGATACGGGCAGGAAATCACAGGGCTTGTTGGGTGAGCAAGCTCCAGCATAAATAAATGCAAATGTTGGCTAAGTGCCCACAGAAAGAGCTAGCATCACACACATTGACTACCTGGCCAGGTGCAAAGAAACGTGCTGAGAAATCACTGATGACAGGCATACTGATTTAGAAAGACTATATTTTCACACGCTCTAACATTTTATGCTATATCATTTGTTCATTTACCATTTTTCCTGGAGAAATCAGGATCACATCCAGACATATATATTTCCCAGTAAACACTGTAATTTAGCCAGTTATCTTCTGGCCCCAAACCCCAGGCAGGGCAGCACTCAAGATTAAAGTGGACATCATAATTGGACTTGAAGCTCACGCTGTGCTGGTGGGCACACTGTTTCACTACAAGCCTCTCTGATAGGATTTCTGCCCCTTTAGATTTAGTGAGAGGCGTCAGCTGGGATAAATGGAAGATCAGTGGTTTCCCCCCACAGATAGTCTCCATTAAGCTCAGCCACAATCCCACTGCTGCGCGACCCATTTGCACTTCTCATTAAAAGGAAATGGGGACTTGTGCCTTTAGCACCCACACAAGGGGGGAAATGACTACATTACTCACAGGTTAAATGTATTTGTGAACTACAGCATTATAGATCATCATTTATTAAATGGAGCTTGATGAGCCTAACCACCTGGCATTCGATGAGTTTGTCATCAACAAGGGCTGTTTGGCTTTTAGGGGAACAAAACTGAATAGGAGTTCCAACATGACTGACCTCAACTTAATATCTGATCGAACAGGGTACGTGTAGGTTTCAGCAAGTCATATCTAAGACTTTTTAAGACTTATTGATGCTGCCTCAAATGAAATTTAAGACTAAAAACACTATAAATATAGGAAATGGTTGAGGGATCTGGCTGTATAACAACCCAAGCCAAATGTGTGTTATTCAATGAGACTCATTCAAGTGTACTTTTTGATACAGCTGCAGTCTGTGTATGGCTCTTGGCAGCGATTTTGTGCTTTTAGCATGCATGCAGCTCTTGACAGCCTGAACCCCTAAGGTGCCGAGCTTGAAGGTTCTTTTGGCTGGCTAGCTAGCACGCAGAAATCAATTTATACTGGCAGCTAGTGAAAGAAAGTGGCCTCTCTATATCTCCTTCTCAATCAACTAGTCCTGCCCTAACACATTTAAGACCTTTGAGTAATGTATTGAAGACCAGCATATAACATTTTTAATGAATTCAAGACATTTCAGACATTATTTTTAGACACAAAAACTTAAGACTTTCTAAGCGAATGTGTGGACACCCTGTGGAAGTCAAATTTAATCTTATTTTCAAAAACATTTTGCAGTGTGACAAACATTTGGTGACCTATAGTATCCAACTGACTTGACCTACTGGATTTTGTTCACATTTGGTACGTATAGAATAAGACTTCCTTCATTGTCATTGCTCGTGTTGTATCACTTAAGACTTGGAAACCAGTCTCAAGCCCACATTCTGAATGTCTTGATTTTTTTGACAGATAAGGGAGCATTTTTGCTCAGTGTTGTGTAGGGCTTAGACTGGACAAACTCGTGAATTTCCATTAAGATTAGATGAAACCAGCACGAATCTGCTGTTCTTCAACTTCAATAATGTGGTAATAATCTAATAATTAATTTTCACTTGATCTGTTTGTTACAATCCCTCCAGACCACGAGGTGTTTCTGTTGTGCTGCTTCTGTCGAGTTTTCAGGGCCGTTTGAGGGCGGGGTCATCAAGGACTGATGAGCTGCACCTGGACCCAATGTAATCATCAGCTTATATCCACCATCTGGTTCAGTGGCTCTCTGTCTTACACATGGATCATAACACGGAGCAGCTGTTTGGTTTAGTTGTTGGAATTACCAATGGTGACAGTTACGTTCTTTTTTGTTGTTAAAAGGCCTATATATTTGTATGTATATGTGTGTGTATATATATATATGTGTGTGTGTGTGTGTGTGTGTGTGTATGAAATCATTGCTCATAAATCAAAATAATTGTCCATGCAGAAAGTGGAGAGTGGAGTTGGGTGGATGGAGGAGAGGGAGAGAAAGAAATGTTCACTTGTTCTGAGGGTTGTTGAAACCATATTTTTCCAGGTCACATATGTGTTAGAGTGCAGACGGCTAAGAGGCCTTTGCAGACAGTCTTCCTTCATTGGATCTTTGCCTCTCCATCTATTCCCCTGCCAGCCTCTGAGGAGTGACTGAAGGGGTGTTGGAGACAAGTTGTCCAGGATTTTCAGGATCTTGTCAGGACTGGGGATCTGGGGACAGTGAGTCTACACTTGTCAACAGAGGTGCCAGCCATCATCAACTTGCAGAAAATACAATATGATGGGCGCATGGCCTAATATTGGAAGGTTCTCCCGTAGTGGCTGCTGTTTTGGGAAAATGTCCAGACGGTTACTAATGACCCTAGTCTGCCACTACTTCTGCCTAGGGGAAACTGAAGGATGTTTTGATAATATGGGTCCAAGAGGAAAAAATGAAAGAATTGGAACAAATAATGGAAGAACAAAAGAGTGCAGAGTTGCCCTCGCCTGCAGCTACAAGTATCCTGCCTTTTCACACTATGATGAAAAAAAAAATAAAATCTGGTGACTGACAACCTGTCTCTCTGTCAGTCTGACCATGAATTATTAACAGGCTGGCTGTTTCCCTTGAGCCCTGGCACAACCATATTCTATATTTTTAAGGGCCATCTCTTTTTATAAAGTTTCAGTGATGACAGGAATCTGTTGAATTTCAAATTATAAGGGAGTATTTTTGGCAGGATATTACAACATCCTTGGATTTGATCCCTGCAGACTTACTGTGCTCAGTGTGTAGCTGTGTTTGTTTGAGGTCGGGCCATTAGACATGCACTTACAAGACCAGTGGTTTCCATTCGGCCTGTAGATCAGCTCTCTCTGTTTTTACTGTTGATTTCCTGGAACCGACTAGCATGCAGTTGTCACTCATTACACCAAAGTCCATCCAATAGAGCGTGTCTGGTTGGCTCTGGAACATCAGCCTGTCATTTCTCTCCAACTTAAAGGGGTGAAGGAAAAGACAGGGCAAAGGGGAGGGGGCCGCCAGTGAACGGGGATATATTGTTTTGTGAAGTACGCTGCAGACACAGCCAGATCCCTCCAAACATGATGACAAAGTGGCTAATGTTTATCTGAAGCTGTAATAAAAAAAACCCACATGAGAGGGCCGGAGCTCTGGACCGAATTAAATGGCAAAGATGAGTGGATGTGACAGAGCTATCATGAGAACGGAAGAAGAACGCAGCATCAGGCATGTATCTGACTTAATGAGAAGTGATATCAAAGTTACCCCCATGCTAGGTCTAAGAAACAGAAATGCAGATGGCAGAGGAAGCAAGGCAAGTCATCAGTCATGGTCATCATTCGCAAACCCTGCCCCGAGGAGCAGGCTGAGGCAACAACAACGTACACTAATGCTCTGACTCAGCATTCTGGCCCCGACGCAAAGGCCAAATGCCAAATTATAAATGAAAATCACCCTTACTCATTTTACCAGGCTATGAATTAATGATTTTACAAGAGGATTATTAGGAGACATTTTTCATAAAGTGCACCGTTGTCCTGAGGCAGCATTGATTCATGTAAGCAAGAAGGCCATCACAGAACAACTTCTTACAACCACAATCTAGGTATCACTTCAAAAACATCGATAATGAAATTGAGAATTTCCTACCTTCAGACCTCCCTACCTCAGTATTTTGACTTGAAGTGATCGGTCTGTTTTTCAGTGGAAAACACCAAACTGGGGTCCTCTTTAGATCCATCATTTACACTAAAAAGAGTGATTTTTTAAACTGCAATTAGGGCTGGGTGCTGAATTTTGGTTTATTTATGGCACAGACAGAAATGCTCCTGCAGTACCAAGTATAGAAATATGCCTTGTTATTTTGGTTCCAAGTTTTGGTACCTAAAGGATTAACCATGTGACCAAGATTTGAACATGCCACCAGTGATTGGCTTGGATGTAACGTGGTTTCAGCATGCAGGACAGTGGTTATATATTTAGCCACAGTAGTCTTAAAAGTTTTTCTGACTCGGACCCCCTAACTGATGGAGAGTTACACACTTTATTGTTCTGGGGAACCTGACAGAGGCAGTATGAAACCTGCAGCTGTGATTGGCAGAGCAGTGATAGAGGCGGGTCTTCAACTGCCTCGAGGAGCTAAAAGTGAATGCAGAGTGAAACTGTGCACAGTTTGAAAGAACTGATGTGATGAATGAATGTGTTCATTTCTGACTGAAAATGAGCAAAATGAGCAAACTTCTTTTGGCTTGTGTATTTGTTGATGTGTGTTCGATAATTCAAATAACTGTACAATCAATGAAAAATGTCACAGACCCCCCGCATTACCTGTTGAAGACCTCTGCTTTAGCGACTTCTGAAAAAAGCAACTAGCGACAAATCTAGTGACTTTTTTGGAGACTGATGTGGAAGTATGTATTGAACTCCAGCGTGCTCTGCTTCTCAACAAGCAGCAGATGCTGAGCCCCTCCCCTCTTCAAAACACCCACAGACAGACAAGTCCTCTTTGCTCACCACAGTCTCTCCGAGCTGTAGCCTGAGAGGGTGTTTGCATGCAGATGGATAGCGCTATTTCTTTTAGGTCACTTTTTCTGGTCCAGAGCCGGGATAAAGGAAGGGGGTTTTCATTTTGACATTGAAAACACAAGAAAGAATGGACAGAAGAAAGTCCAGTTATAGTTATAAACGCAGATACAGTGTATTCAGTGTACTGGCCTGTCACTAGTTTGAACTATTCTTCTGCACTGACAATTATTTGTCATGTAGCACTCTCAGAGCACTCATCAACGCTCAGAGCGCTTATTAGGTTGGTGAGCAGCAGGTGTGCAGAAACAGGAGCAGGGGCCCCAGGTGCCAAAAGGAGCCAGGAGAGGGAGGCACCCAAGCCCTGCAGGAGAGACTGGGAGAGCTCCACCCAAACTAACACCAATCCCCACTGTTTCATTACTGATACACACTGTCAGCTTTAGGTCTGGCATGCATACTTCAGTGTTTTTTGCCATTATGCTTTTTTGTGTGCCTGAAAACTTGAAACAGTTGATCCAGTGTGGCTGGGATAAAATAATGTCTGCAAATAAAAAGTTCCAACCATTTTCTTAAAAGTAGGCCTCTGTTGCTTTTTATTGCCCTTCTTACTGTCACTTAAATTCTTGTTTTGGTAAAAAAAAAAAAAAAAAAAAAAAAAACGTTTTCCCTTTCAACCTTTTCTGAAGGAACTTCCTGCAGAGACACATTTCAGGATTGACTGAAAACAGCTACAAAAGAACAAAAGGGGGGTAGTTTGATGTTTGATGTTTAAGCAGCCATGAAGAAGCAAGAGCTCTCCTGTTGTTTCGGGATGTGGAATACACCTTGGGGCATGGGCCTAAGTAGCTGACCGTGTTCCAGAGGGATGCTACATCATCCTCCTACCTCTAAGCTCCTATTTTTTTTATTTTCACAGCAAGCATTGTGTGCCAAGCTTCTTTTCTGCACACGTTAGAAATTACAGAGCTCTTTTCTTCTATTCTATGCAAGACTGGTGGATTGGTAAGCCAGGTGTGAACCCTATTCCCACAGCAGTCATCTGTGTGTGAGATCATGCTCTGGGTGTAGGGCACATATACTGCTGTTATATCTTCAAGCTATGTTTTAGGTCAAAGTCTATGTAAAACTCAATATTCTGACACAGTGTGGTCATTCACAGCTCCCCGAATGATAGGCTAATGTGGTAAAATGCGCAACAACAGTATTTGAACTTCTTACCCCGAGTGTGAACTCAAAGAGGATGGCCACCATGGGAATATGACCGAGGCCAAATGTCTAAAAATCTCACACAACCAATAGGTTTGTAGTAAATGAGAAACCCTGCCATACTGGACACATTTAGAGAATGTGACTTACTTATACATTAGGATGTTCTTGGGTTATTTGTGTGGGTTGGATGATTTTTTTTTGTGTGTGTGTGTGTGTATGTGTGTGTGTGCGTGTGTGTGTGTGTGTGTGTGTGTGATATGTGGATAGGACATCTGATGAGAAATGGAGAATGTGGGGAGAAGATGGTGGGGAAAGACATGCAACAAATGATCAAGGATGGGATTAGATCTTTGGCCTCCATACATGGGGTACATGTGTGAACCACTAGGCCATAGATTCTCAAAGCCCAGCCCTCAGAAACATTCCTGGCGGCCTGCCAAAAATTATATCAAATAGACAGTTATTTTCAATCCGACTGTGCATTGCTTTGGAATTTGAAGGTTTTCTCAAGTTTTGCTAGGCTTAGCCTCATTTATGAATTAAAATGAGTTGATTGCACATCACTGGATGCAGACCAGTAAATGTAGACTGTACAAATGTGATCCAGTCATATGAGACCTTTTCCTGTTTTAGTTTTTTCTTCGGTGACCCTCAATCCAATGTTGGGTTCCTAAATTTACCCTCAGCTATCAAAAGTTCAAAACCTCCTGTGCTCAGCCAATAGTGCCCTTAATTTGGACAATATTCCTTGACTTTGTACATCCACTGTTATTCAGTATGCTAAGCAACTGTAAAGTTTCTGCATACTGGAGATAGACTCTGAGGATGGAGACACTTCTGAGACAGAGCTGGGCTGGGACCTGAACTTACACTCCCTGTGGAAACATGACTGTTGACTAGAATAGGCATTGAACAGCTTTCGTGTGAACACCACTGATGGATGGTGATGCACTTGCGTGGGAGTTGGAGGTTACAGGTCCCTTCGAGCTCCCAGTACTGCTGCCTAATCTCTGCCGTGCTACCACACCCTCACATCGGATTCACCCACAAGCATCACGTCTTCTGACCCTGGACCCCTTCGCCTTCACCCACCTTCCCCTTCGCCTTTATCTGTCTCCAGTTGTTGCTTTTGGGTTTGAACTTAAACACCTGATTTAAAAACCACAACACCAGCCCTTTATATACTCACTGTAAGAACAGTGAGCAGTCAAACATTGGCATTTTTCTGTAAAAGCAAAAACATCAGCCAAAGTTGACAGAGGTGGTGACAAAAACTAAGCTGGATTCTTGATAAAGATCCATGACTGAGCTGTACTAGGATGTCAAATAAACAAAGCTGCAAATGTTATCACATTTATAGCCTGCTCAAATCATACGACCTGGAAAAAGATATCAGTGACTTGCATGATATGTATGCTATGTAAAACTGTATTAGTCCAGAAAAGGAATGTGTGGTGTCTGCATTTTTCTAACTGCATTGTGAAGTCTGTTGAGCAATGATTAAAATGACTAACCTGTACCATCTGTGTAGGAGCACCGTCCTGTCCTCTGCAGCAGCACTTGCATCAATCATGCTTATGTCTCATAATGAAATCAGAGGCTTAATGGCAAACACGGCCCAGTGGCACAATGCTGATGCAAGACATTTTTCCTGCAGGCATAAGTGGACACATAAATAAGTGAGTTATGATAATCAGGTAACAGAGTAGTGGTTGAAGGTATGCACATTCTTGTGTGTGTATCTGTCTTCAAACATCAGCTTCATATCGATCACACCCACAGTCGCAAGACAATGTTGGGCAACCAGCCTGCTAGTTTGACAGGTGTCCTTGTCTGCCTAATACCTCTTGCACCACTTTGTTTCTCCTCCCTCTATTCTCCTCAAAGGGGCACAGAACCCCAGAGGGCTGTTCATGAGACAAGTGTCCCAGTCGATACCTGAAACACAAACAAAGACAAAGGTGAAATGAAAGGACACCTTTCTCTTTGGTTCACACTTTAGTATGCCACTGGTGACCTTCACGCAAAGTCACGTTGATGCTCGACAAAGACTCACCATGTAAACACAGTGTACGAAAAAACAGGCCAACGAACACCTTGGTGTCCTCATTTAACTGAGCCGAGGTCAAGAGCAAAGATGCCAGTATTTATGAAGAGTCCTTGGAGCAGCCATAGGAGCAGTTTTTATCACATAGAAAGAGAAGGCAATCACTATTCAGAACACAAAAGGGTCTTTATTATAGGGATACACTGCAATGATGCAAAGCAGTCTTGCGTGAAATTGAAGAACTGACATACTGTGTTTTCATCTCCTTTTTTTTATTTGTCAGCTTTGTGCAGTTTAATCATAAGTAGAGTTTGTCGCTCACTCAACTTGAGTGATGCTGTGTTTTTGTTTTCTTTTGCTCCACGCTCAACTTTTTCCCTTATCATCACACTGAAAGGGACAGCTGACTGAAGCAACATACTTTTCGTGACACCTGAAAAGTCGTGGGTTGGCATCTGGAAGGTTGACTCCCTGTGATTGAGCGAGAGAGACCTTCCTTTGACATGCTCCAAAAATATGTCCAGGAGAATGGGTGATAAAGGGGTTTTTGGGAAGCGACTGTCAGCAGAACTGAGTATCAGCAGGAGGGGACACAGCACACACACACACACACACACACACACACACACACACTCTCTCCCTCTCACACACACATACACAATGGTTCAGTGGTTTGCCAGATCTTGGCAGTTATTCACAACGACAACCTTTCAAACTCTGCTTTGCATGACTTTATGTCTGAAATAATGCATTCATCTCAACCAGGATCTTTCTGAGCAATGAAAAGTTTCAGCCTCATGTACATTTTTTTATTCTCTGGTTGTCATGTAAATTTGGTTGTCATTCATCATGTGAGGTTGTTCTCTTTGATTCAGTGCCAATACAGATGAAAAGCTATTTTGGGTCTGTCCTCTAAAACAACTTAGATGCTTGAATACCCTCCATTTTGTCATCACTAAGATTTATCAATTCCTAAAGAATCTCTGGGTCTTGGTATACAAACCCAAATGTGATACAGTTAGTTGTATTAACGCTATATTACCAAACATAATATTTGATACATGAGTTACAATGACCTCATTGCAGTCAACATGATAAATAGTTTCCAAAAAAAATGTTTTGGACAAAAAGTATTTTTCTCCCTTGAGATTATTACAAGATTATCACATCACTACAAGAAATTGAAGTTGTAATTTGGCCATTTTTAAAACGGCTGCTGTCATTGTAGCACCCACACACATTTTTTTTTTTTTTTTTTACAAAATTCTTTACCAATTTTAAAGAATTTGCAATAAGAACATCATCTAATTTTTTAACAAGTATTTCCTGCATTAAAAAAATACATTTCTACCAAAAACTGTACTAAAATGTTGCCAAAATCATATCATAAATAAAATCACAAAGCAAAACTTTTGGTGGATTTTGTTAAAATGGTTAATAAACATGTCAGTTCAAGTATTGAATTTTATTTTTTGTTTTTATTTTTTGATGGGTCAGCCGTTACAGAGTTAACCCCTTACTGCCTGAAATATTTTACAAGCATATATGAAAAAAAAGTTTGCTTTATAATTGTCCATTGCAACAGAATGCAATATCTGACACTCATATGTCAGATAAAGATAATGCCAGACCAGGTGCCCTCGTTGGGATGTTTTTATGACTGTACTTTTCACATCGAGTTGTTCCCATTAACTTTCATGTTTTTTTTCCAATTTGAAAAATCTATTTTCCAACGTAGCAAAAATGCTGTTTATGCTTTGGTTGGACTTAAACTTTGAATAAATCATTCCCATCTCCCAGGTTGTGAATCAATGAAAACTTTGATCCCTATTCCAGTAAACAGATCACATCTTAGCTGCAACTCAGCCACTGAAGACACCCTCAGTCTGCAGCACAGGGCACAGAGTGTCTCAGCTTATCAGACAGTATTCTAATGAGATTCAATGTTATCCACACACTGTGTACAATGACAAAGAAAAAAAAAACATGACTTACTGCAGCTAACCAGCTATGCTCCTGTGACAAGGCCAGCATCAATTTTCCCATGGATAAAGATAGTTCATTCTAACCCTGGGCTGCGGACTAAAACATCAAGTATGAGAGGGAGTATGCTGTATGATCAAAGTGATGCACAGTATCAGAAAGTTCAGACGGACAGTGTACCGTTTGAAGCTTGTCTGTTTTGTTCAGAGAATGAATCATCCAGGAACTACACCTGTCTTGAGAAACAGGATTCAGAACTTTTTCTCTTCCAAGTTTTTCCACTGCATCCCTGACAACAACTTTGCCCTGTATTACTATTATTGCTAAATCAACAAAATCTGACCAATAAAAGATGAATTCTGCAACTGTTATTAGACCGAGGTCAATAGGACCACAGAGTCTGCAAAAAGCAGAGGTCCCATATCTGCCAAATGCAGATGATGTGGTCCTATTGGCCTTGTCAAATATTGACAGCCAGCTCACACTGGAGTGGTTTGCAGCTGAATGTGAAGCAGCTGGTATGAAGACCAGCACCTCTAAGTCTGAGGCCATGGTTGTTTGCCTGAAAAGGGTGGACTTTGGGTCAGGGGGGAGTCTTTGCCCCACTGGAGGAGTTCAAGTACCTTGAGGTCTTGTCTACGAGTGAGGAGAGAATGTAGCCAGAGACTGACAGATTGGGGCAGCGTTGGAAGTGATATTGACGCTATACCGGTTCTTTGTGGTGAAAAGGGAGTTGAGCCAGAAGGAAAGGCTCTCAATTTATTAATCAATCTATTTTACAAACTTCACCTGTGAGGGTCATGAGCTGTGGGTAGTGACCAAGAGAGAGAGAGAGCGCAGTTAAAACAAAAGTCAAATTCCTCGTATGCTCCTTAACCTTTAAATACCTGAGCCCCAAAATGCCTGCTTAGACTATTCTGCTTATCTTGACCATGTAACAGTCAAAAAATGTCCTATATAAGAGGTATTGACAGCATCACCAGACTATTCAGCATTTCACAGCTTGTCTCTCTTTTTGCACAAAAGCCACTGAAGGATGTTTTCTCCTCTTCATGACATAAAAACTTAATCTGGAAGAAAAGGAGAAAGATATTCAGCTACTCATGCAGATTGTACAGTTCAAACAAGGCATGGTTCAGCATGGTAGAGATTACCAACAAAACAAGCCTCAAATCAGACTCAGACAGCACAAAAAAGACTGGAAACACATTTCTGAGACAGCAGACATACAGCATGCGCTACTTTGTGCACGGGGCGTACAACACACATTCTTGTATACAGGACATTTCTCCATTCTAAAAAGGTTACTACGTATTGCAACACTGAAATACGTACATATTGTACAAACCAGACCCGATGCAGCGTTCCAAAAGAACCACCACACAATACGGGCATCAAATTATGCATATGAAGTAAAAACTGCAGAGAGAGAGCTTCATTCATCCTGACTTTCATCCCATCTAACGTTACCTTTTCTCACGTGAAGTTGCTCCCAGGATCATGCAGAAGCTATAGAGGAGGTTTAATAACCGGGGATGATCCTGTCTTTGGCATTTTTGGAAAAACTTGGCTCTGTTTTCTCAGTGCTTCCCTCTCACCGTTCTGCTCCACAGTCTGTGTGTTAATTTGCGGGTTTCCATAAACACCCGTGTAAAATTACCAAAGTAACCACATGGTGGCTGAAAGAGCAACGTGTCAGCTTTCAGAAACCGTTGGAATTTTTCAGATTATGTGAACCGCTAAGGAGTGAATGACATTCAAATGGAAATGTTTTGACACATTTGTCATTAAAGGGTTAGAGATAATAAAGGCAATGAGGGTGATTCTGATTCTGATATCACCATAAGAAGCTTTTCTTAGAGTTCCTGAGTGAAATGTTTTGCCCCTCCCAGAAAGACGTGTGTATCAGCTCCTATAGCTCAGTGCCTGAGGTTCAATTACTTTCCTCACGTAACTTGTTGAAAAGTTCTGGCTGTCTGTAGCTGCTCTTTGAAACAGTCATTGGAATTGTTATGGCAGACATGCACACAGAGGTGTTAGTGATTTGACAGACTTCAGCCTCAGGCAGGTATTTGAAGTCTGTCCATCCCACTGAGCTTAGTGCTGTCTCCCTGGTACAGTAATTGGGGATTTACTGACAAGATAAATTCCTCATCGAGAGTTAAGGAACACCTGCTTTTTCTGTCTGAGCAGTTTGGTGTTAAAGTTTATCCTTACAGTATTACAGTGCACTTCCCCTGTTTATTGTTCACATTCACCTTAGCACGGAGTTCTTCTTGGAGATTCGGAGGAATGATAGGGCTGACTTAATACAGAGTTTTTAAGGTAGCTGAACTTTGCTGATGATGAAATGAGTAACCCAGTTGATATTCCAGAATGGTTTCAGTTTAGATAAGTGATGTTCTGTACTTACAACTTATTGTTTAAGAATAGTTCCTGGTTAGACAAAATGATCGTCTTTGCCCTGTTTTCCCGCAAGAAAAATGTCAAATGATTTTCAAGGAACTTATAGTTGTTTTCTGATAAAATGCATCAAAGATAAATAAATAAAACAATCTGGATAACTGACCTGTGACTGAGATCCAACTTATTGAAATAAATTAGATTTACTTACACATTCTCTACATCCAGTCTGACATCTGCTCAGCAGAACATTAAACAGACACTTATATTTAGCTTCACCTTGCTTCCTTTTCCTCTCTCTGTTTTATGTCAAACTCCTACTATATTTCCCATCACTGTTGCATTTCCCACAAGGCCTCCTGTTCTCATACTGCACTTTCCACCAGGCATTTGACCAGCTTTGACAAAATACGGTTTCTTTCCTGCAGCTAAGTCTGTTTCACTTAAAGTTACCTTGAATTCCACCCTCCATCAAAACAAAGACTCCCAAGGTTCATGATGACACATTCTTGATGTTCCCTTTCTTTAAAAATATAAACCATTGATGTCCAACATGTTCAAAATAGTACACTGCAATTTGAGACATGTAAAATTTAAATATAACATTTTTTCGTTAATTAAGACGAATAAATGAAAGGTATCAAAATCAGACAGTTAGATTATTCTTCACACATGGTTCAAATTTTTGTCCATATTCCGATACAACAGTCAGTTATTCTACAAACTAAGGGTAACTTTTGTAGGGGTGTGTTCGTAAAAGACTAGTCCATCGGTAAAGATGTCGACCACAACACTCATTAATGACTCAGATTGATCCACTTTTGTTCACTATCTCTTTTTAATGGAGTTTTTTTTTTTTTTTTTTAACTGTTAAGCCTCCTGGGTACATACGCTTAAATGAGAATTCATTTCTACCTTTTTCTTAATGGTAGTGTATGTTTTTTAATGGGAAAATATTTTTTTATTTCATATTGCTGTCATCTTATTCTGCTTTCACTGTATTTAGTAGGAGTGTACTGTACTATTTATGATTTTAAAAGGCATGATACTTTTCTTGTCCTAGGTGAATATCCAGATTGGTGACACGAATGATTCTGATCCAGTCTAAGTGTTTACAGACCGTGGGGTAACAAGATATTTATATTTCATCATAAAAGTCCCATAAATTTTCTATTTGCATGAAAGCCTCACCTTTGTTCTCAGTACTTTTCCTCACCACTTTTCCCACATGGCCTCACTGGTGTTCTGGGCTCATTGCTTGTGCTTAGTGGTGGCTCTGTCTATCTTTCACTGTCAGCAGCAAACTGGTTGTGGTGGCTTTTTCCACTGTTGCTACTTTGGGGCTGCAAAGCAGTGTTTCACGGTTAGTGCCAGTTGAAGAAGACTGTTTGCAAATACAGATATTGAATGTATACATTAGGCCAAAAAAAATACACTATGCAATTTACTAACATAATTCATAAACTTGAACTTGAGCTTGTTTTTTTTTTTTTTTTTCTTCTTTTTTTCTGTTTTGCAGTGTTGCACATCTGTCGGCCTGATTTTGCACTGCTAGCTTTCTTGTGTCATCCCCACCTGGCATGTTTACAGCAAGCAGGCGAGCTCGGTTTGATAAGAACATGTTGACTTTAACACATTTGGACAGCTTCTAAAGCTCCTCTGCTCTTTTATCTGGCTTTTTCAGCATGACCTTTGGTCCTTTTTGAAGGCTTATCCTTCCCATCACCCTGTGAGTTTTTTGGAGGTAAGGCACAATCTATTCCAAGGTACATCTTAATTGATCTTTGGATAAGCCACTCCCCCGCCACTCATTCTGACAAACAATTAACATTCAGCTCAGGCGCTATGGCAGGTGCCACACGAGGAGACATTTGGCAGGAGACCATTGATGATTTTTGAAGACAGAAAGATCACATCCTCTAGATCAGTGATTTTCAACCTTTTTTGAGCCGCGGCACATTTTTCACATTTACAAAATTCAGGGGCACACCACCAACCAAAATGACACAAAAATGACACTCTTATAGCCTAACAGTACATAAAATATATATAGTTAGAAATCTTGTTTCTAAATGTATTCATACTCACTCAGTGTGAACCTTGGGCCTGTTTAGATGAACACAAAACTGATATCCTGGCAGGAATGGAAGAAAGACACACACGAAGCTCTTCCTCAACAGCTCTCAGTCTCTCTCTGTTTTTAGTTTTTATCAGTCAAGCTTGAAAAGCTCAGCTCACACAGGTACGTTGTGGAAAACGGGAGCAATGTTAAAATAGCTTTGTTGGCCAGAATGGGGAACTCCTTTGCAGCAGATAATCAAAAACTGTCCAAAGGAAGATCAGCAAAGTTCAGCCTTAACCCACGATCCTGTTTCAGTTCAATGAATTCCTCTTGCTCCTGTAAAGTCATGTCCTTTCCAGCAACTGATGCTGAGCTGTATGGGTCCCTCACCCAGTCAAAGGATTTTGTGAGAGCTGACGAGAAATAAAATGACAACTTATCCTCAAGAGTTTTCAAATGTTTGCCTATCAGCTCACACATAGCAGCAGTGTTGAGATCATTCCGTTTCTCAACGAGTGGGAACATTTCAAAGTTGCCACGATGCACATGTTGTTGCCAGAGCTGCACCTTGAAACGGAATCCATTTATTTTATCAGTGCTTGTAAGCAGGTTTTCATTTCTTCCTTGCATCTGTGTGTTCAGTTCATTCAGATGATGAAATATATCGGCCAGGTATGCCAGCTTTGCGCACCACTCATTAGTTCCAAGCAGCTTTGCGTAATCGGGCCTCTCATTTGTCAGAAATACTTTAAGTTCCTCTCGCAGCTCATACACACAGGCCAGCACCTTGCTGCGCGACAACCACCGTACCTCCCTGTGAAGCAACAAGGCTTTATGCTCCGCTCCCATTTCCTCACACAAAGATATGCGGCATTTCAAAGGTCTTGTTTTCACAAAGTTCACTATACGCACAACATCATCCATCACAGGGGCTAGATCCGCTGGTAAGGTCTTTGCAACGAGGGCCTCACGGTGCAAAAAACAGTGCGTAATAATAACATCTGGGTTTCTTTCTTTGACTCTTGTTACGAAGCCTTTGGTGCGCCCGACCATGGCTGCGGCTCCATCAGTGCAGACACCTGAGCAGTTTTCCCACGTGAGCTCTTTTTTGTCAAGATATTCCGATGTCACCGAAATATTTCCTCTCCTGTTGACTCAAAATAGGAAGTTTTCTCTAATGGCATCTCCATCCACAAAACGCACGTTGGCCAAGAGCTGAGAATGTCCACTAATATCCGTCGACTCATCAAGTTGCAATGCAAATTTCTTACTGATGTGTATCTTTTCCATCACAACAGTTTCAATGTCTGCAGACATGTCATCAATACGTCTGGCAATTGTATTGTCTGATAGAGGCACTTTGGCTATGTCTTTGACCGCGTCAGGGCCGAGCATCTCATTTACAATGGCTTTACAAGCTGGAAGTATCAATGTTTCTGCCACAGTGTGGGACTTTTTTGATTTAGCTATGAGTTCAGCAACAAGGTAGCTAGCTTTTAGGGCTCCCTCATTTACCTTTGNTGTTTCTCGTTGTTTTTCCGTAAGCGCACAAAATAGTCCATCGGCTTGTTTTGAAGGGACGGGTGTTTCGTTTGGAGATGGCGTTTGAGCTTGCTTGGCACCATGGCGCTCTTGGATAGCTTCTCACCGCACACCAAACACACCGGAGTAGGGGCCGTCGCTTCCCCAGCGAAGGTAAATCCAAATGAAAGGTAGCTTTCGCTGTATTGCCTCGAGCTCACCGTCTTCTCTTTTTTCTTTTGTCTACCACTGGAACTAGGGCCTTCATCTGGGTCAGAATTTTGTCCAAGGCCCTGTTCGGCATTAGTATTTTCCCTTCTCAAAAACGTTTCCATCACTGTCACTGCCACCTGTCACATGCAGCACTAACTCTGTTGTCTTTTTACCAGCAATTATCTGTCTGCTGCCACCTACTGATATAGAGGAGTATTACATCTGCCTACTTGATTTCAGCACAGACTCTCAACAATGGTTAGGTGATATTAGGTAGTTTCCCACGGCACACCTGCCACGGCACACAGGTTGAAAATCACTGCTCTAGATCAGGGGTTCCCAAACTTTTCAGCCCGTGACCCCCAAAACAAAGGTGGCAGAGACTAGTGACCCCCACTATCCCCAGAGGTGACTGAAGCATAAGAAAACGTGCGCGTAGGACACATGCACTAATGAGCGTATTCAAACATGGGCATTATGACAACACAAAAAAGAACAATAGCCTGAAAACCATGTTATGATTTTACATGCAACAGTTTAATATGAAATAAATGTAGAATATGTCAAAGTTATTTCTCTGTAATTTTTGAACAAACGTTGTTGCAGTCGTGCGCAAACTCAATTTTGGTTCAATACTTTCATTTCCACATTAGAACAAGAATAATTCAGTTCAAGTAATAGTCATAAACTGTAGCTCTGAGTAAACGTGAACATTGTTGCAGTGCAAGTTAACTTTTTGGGATATATGTTTCAGTGTTTATCTCACCTAATGAAATGGATGGGCACTATGGAGCACAGCAAGTTCATTCTGGGTTCAATTTTGGAGACGGCCACTCTGAGATCATCCTCCACGTTCACACAAGATATATATTTATTTTTAATAAGTGTCAGGGCCAAGAAAGTATTTTCACACAGGTATGTTGAGCCAAACGGCGTTCGGACCTTAGTTGTGGACTGGGATAGCTGTGGATATTCCCTCTAAACTGAAATCATCTCGCGACCCCCCCTCCAGAGTCTCGCGACCCCCTCTTTGGGAACACCTGATCTAGATGACACCCAAAGGGTCTTAACAACACATTGGTATCATTCAATTGTTAAGAAGGTCAGTAAAAAGCTTTAGTTACAGACAAAGTTTAAAGATCCTCGTGCAAACGTGATAAACTGTATCCTCATTGCCATAAACCATTACCATCACCATTACAACTGAAGTTCAGGTTTTCGCCTCAGAACAGTAAAGAAATAGAGCTGCCTTTTTAACCGTCTTAACCGCGAGTGTCCCTGCGTTAGTTTGTGGCTACATTATTTACATCAAATCACTCAGCATGACATTAGCAAATCTTTGTTATCTAGACTACTACAAATAAACTCCAGAAGCTAGTGTTTATTTAACAAGAGCCCTTTGGACAACAGGTAACTATAATGAATGATCACAATCACCAAAAAACAAAAACTAGAATAAAAAAGGTCAATGTGAACCCAACAAACAACATGACATGATGAACAGCGAAGCTAGGACCTAACTTTTGGCCAACTGTAGCTAGCTTAGATATATTAAATATATCCTCATATTTCTTTCCAACAAAGTGGCAATATGTTGCTTCAGATACTATGTTGACTTGCTTTGTTGACATCTTTGTTCATTTCATTCACATTGAGCTGATGTTGTGGTCTACCGCACTACTTTATCCACAGCAAACACTTTTCTCAGTGATGTCTCATAGGAAAGGGTAAAATGATGTCATGTCGCCAAACCACTCAGGATACCTTGTGTCAATTGCATGTACCACCCAAACACTATTTGATTATCTTTGAACCCAAAACCTCAGAGAAACAATCAAAACTGAACCAAAAAGACTCTGCAATGCATTCCAATGAACGTCTTGGGCAGGGAATGTCAGAGTGTATGGGAATGGCTAAGTGTGCTGTGGTTGGCTCATCACGATTGGGGGGAGGACTTAGCCATAGACCAGTTAAGTAATTTGTTGTGGAACATTACTATCAGTAAAAATTTCAATACTAAAAACTGATGGGACAGTTTTTGATAGTGACATTTTTTTTGGATAATGTGTACTTGAATCCTAGAGAGCACAACCTACATTGCCCTCTATGGGGAATCTTACTGGCCCCCCCCTTTGTCCAACCTAGGCCTGATATCAACCATGTTTGCTAATAATGTGACAATTTGAGGCCCATCTCCTGTCAGCAGGTTGGTGATGAGTCCTTGTCTGGTCTCACAATTCTCTGGAAGTCATTTAAAAAGAATTCATCACATGTGTCAGAAGGTGCTGTTATTAAGATGTCTCTTTTCCAAGATGTCAGTTGGATTGGCAGTTATTATCTCAGCTGCCGTGCCTATTTTTTAGGTTCATGCATGGAGATGGCATATGTAATTTGATTTAAATTGCTACTATCTACTTTACTCTGCCTGAATTTAATAATGTGCAAATCCTTCACCTGGCAATAAAAATGATGATTTCACAAAAGTGCAAACAGGAGTGTGAGTGAGTCTGTACAGGAAGTTGCCAGACAGCAGTCAGCTGAAGACCATTCTTGAAGTTTAGCACTCCACCTTTCTTATCATTTCACCAACCACTTATGAATTAATGAAATTATTCAGTAATTGCCTCCTTTTTATGAGTTTAAAGGAAGGCCGAAACCACTTAACACTGTTATGATAACACTGTTACTTAATAAGCAAAAAAAGAAACTCTGGCCTTGGAATTTTAACCTCTGTGTGTGTGTGTGTGTGTGTGTGTGTGTGTGTGTGTGTGTGTGTGTGTGTGTGTGTGTGTGTGCGTGCGTGCGCATGTGTTTCATATTCAGCGCTCAGGCTCAGTGGTGGCCGCCATGGTGTTTTATCTTTTGACTTGNTTCTCTTTTATTTCCCCCTTTATTTCAGTATTTTGTTTCTTTTCAATGTTCATTTTAATTTCTGTGAAGCACTGTTTTAACAGTAACATTGTAACATTGTTTTGAAAAGTGCTGCATAAATAAAGTTATAATTATTATTCTGTAGGCTTGGAAAAAATGAACTTCCTCTTCTTGAAAGACCAGCAGCTGCAACTGTTATGTGTGTGTGTGTGTGTGTGTGTGGAGGTAAGGGATGTGAAGATGTGAAAAAAGACAGATGGACCGGGGGACACTGGTTTGGAAACGTGGAAATGTACTGATTTTCATTTAATGTAATTTCTCATTTGTGTGAGAGAGTTTGTGAGCCCACATTTAAGATGTGGCTCTTTGTAGTGCCACTGTGATTTTTTTGGCTCTTGGTGTCTGACTGGTTGGCCACCCCTGCTCTAGATCAGTGATTTTCAACCTTTTTTGAGCCGCGGCACATTTTTCACATTTACAAAATTCAGGGGCACACCACCAACCAAAATGACACAAAAATGACACTCTTATAGCCTAACAGTACATAAAATATATATAGTTAGAAATCTTGTTTCTAAATGTATTCATACTCACTCAGTGTGAACCCTGGGCCTGTTTAGATGAACACAAAACTGATATCCTGGCAGGAATGGAAGAAAGACACACACGAAGCTCTTCCTCAACAGCTCTCAGTTTCTCTCTGTTTTTAGTTTTTATCGCAGTCAAGCTTGAAAAGCTCAGCTCACACAGGTACGTTGTGGAAAACGGGAGCAATGTCAAAATAGCTTTGTTGGCCAGACTGGGGAACTCCTTTGCAGCAGATAACCAAAAACTGTCCAAAGGAAGATCAGCAAAGTTCAGCCTTAACCCACGATCCTGTTTCAGTTCAATGAATTCCTCTTGCTCCTGTAAAGTCATGTCCTTTTCAGCAACTGATGCTGAGCTGTATGGGTCCCTCACCCAGTCAAAGGATTTTGTGAGAGCTGACGAGAAATAAAATGACAACTTATCCTCAAGAGTTTTCAAATGTTTGCCTATCAGCTCACACATAGCAGCAGTGTTGAGATCATTCCGTTTCTCAACGAGTGGGAACATTTCAAAGTTGCCACGATGCACATGTTGTTGCCAGAGCTGCACCTTGAAACGGAATCCATTTATTTTATCAGTGCTTGTAAGCAGGTTTTCATTTCTTCCTTGCATCTGTGTGTTCAGTTCATTCAGATGATGAAATATATCGGCCAGGTATGCCAGCTTTGCGCACCACTCATTAGTTCCAAGCAGCTTTGCGTAATCGGGCCTCTCATTTGTCAGAAATACTTTAAGTTCCTCTCGCAGCTCATACACAGCCAGCACCTTGCTGCGCGACAACCACCGTACCTCCCTGTGAAGCAACAAGGCTTTATGCTCCGCTCCCATTTCCTCACACAAAGATATGCGGCATTTCAAAGGTCGACAAAAGTGTTTCAAGTGATATGCGTGTTGTAGTAGGTAGTGTCCCCGATCTAGGCGACCATTCCAGAAACGTTGCTCCCGGAGTGCCACGTTTTTTGTCACGCATTATTATTGTAGACCCAAAGAAAGAAACTGAGAACAATGCTTCGGAAACCACGCGGGCTGGTACCGACGCCGAGGTAGTCACGTCTGTGGACTCCAGTTTTCCCACGTGAGCTCTTTTTTGTCAAGATATTCCGATGTCACCGAAATATTTCCTCTCCTGTTGACTCAAAATAGGAAGTTTTCTCTAATGGCATCTCCATCCACAAAACGCACGTTGGCCAAGAGCTGAGAATGTCCACTAATATCCGTCGACTCATCAAGTTGCAATGCAAATTTCTTACTGATGTGTATCTTTTCCATCACAACAGTTTCAATGTCTGCAGACATGTCATCAATACGTCTGGCAATTGTATTGTCTGATAGAGGCACTTTGGCTATGTCTTTGACCGCGTCAGGGCCGAGCATCTCATTTATAATGGCTTTACAAGCTGGAAGTATCAATGTTTCTGCCACAGTGTGGGACTTTTTTGATTTAGCTATGAGTTCAGCAACAAGGTAGCTAGCTTTTAGGGCTCCCTCATTTACCTNAATGGCATCTCCATCCACAAAACGCACGAACCGGTTCTCGACTCTTACAGGTGATTATAGGCAGCTGAGTAGTTCAACGTTACGTTTAAAGAATGACTACACATAGAAAAGGTAGTGTTGTCAAAGTTACAGACGTCTGTACAGTAGTTATGCAGACCGTTAACATAACAGACTATCTCCGTGAAACCGATACAGAAACTGGCGCAGTCCCGGCTCGTAGAGTAAATTAATGGCTTTACAAGCTGGAAGTATCAATGTTTCTGCCACAGTGTGGGACTTTTTTGATTTAGCTATGAGTTCAGCAACAAGGTAGCTAGCTTTTAGGGCTCCCTCATTTACCTGTGCAGTTTTTCTCAAAAAAGTTGCCTGTTTCTCGTTGTTTTTCCGTAAGCGCAAAAAATAGTCCATCGGCTTGTTTTGAAGGGACGGGTGTTTCGTTTGGAGATGGCGTTTGAGCTTGCTTGGCACCATGGCGCTCTTGGATAGCTTCTCACCGCACACCAAACACACCGGAGTAGGGGCCGTCGCTTCCCCAGCGAAGGTAAATCCAAATGAAAGGTAGCTTTCGCTGTATTGCCTCGAGCTCACCGTCTTCTCTTTTTTCTTTTGTCTACCACTGGAACTAGGGCCTTCATCTGGGTCAGAATTTTGTCCAAGGCCCTGTTCGGCATTAGTATTTTCCCTTCTCAAAAACGTTTCCATCACTGTCACTGCCACCTGTCACATGCAGCACTAACTCTGTTGTCTTTTTACCAGCAATTATCTGTCTGCTGCCACCTACTGATATAGAGGAGTATTACATCTGCCTACTTGATTTCAGCACAGACTCTCAACAATGGTTAGGTGATATTAGGTAGTTTCCCACGGCACACCTGCCACGGCACACAGGTTGAAAATCACTGCTCTAGATCAGGGGTTCCCAAACTTTTCAGCCCGTGACCCCCAAAACAAAGGTGGCAGAGACTAGTGACCCCCACTATCCCCAGAGGTGACTGAAGCATAAGAAAACGTGCNGTCGCCAAACCACTCAGGATACCTTGTGTCAATTGCATGTACCACCCAAACACTATTTGATTATCTTTGAACCCAAAACCTCAGAGAAACAATCAAAACTGAACCAAAAAGACTCTGCAATGCATTCCAATGAACGTCTTGGGCAGGGAATGTCAGAGTGTATGGGAATGGCTAAGTGTGCTGTGGTTGGCTCATCACGATTGGGGGGAGGACTTAGCCATAGACCAGTTAAGTAATTTGTTGTGGAACATTACTATCAGTAAAAATTTCAATACTAAAAACTGATGGGACAGTTTTTGATAGTGACATTTTTTTTGGATAATGTGTACTTGAATCCTAGAGAGCACAACCTACATTGCCCTCTATGGGGAATCTTACTGGCCCCCCCCTTTGTCCAACCTAGGCCTGATATCAACCATGTTTGCTAATAATGTGACAATTTGAGGCCCATCTCCTGTCAGCAGGTTGGTGATGAGTCCTTGTCTGGTCTCACAATTCTCTGGAAGTCATTTAAAAAGAATTCATCACATGTGTCAGAAGGTGCTGTTATTAAGATGTCTCTTTTCCAAGATGTCAGTTGGATTGGCAGTTATTATCTCAGCTGCCGTGCCTATTTTTTAGGTTCATGCATGGAGATGGCATATGTAATTTGATTTAAATTGCTACTATCTACTTTACTCTGCCTGAATTTAATAATGTGCAAATCCTTCACCTGGCAATAAAAATGATGATTTCACAAAAGTGCAAACAGGAGTGTGAGTGAGTCTGTACAGGAAGTTGCCAGACAGCAGTCAGCTGAAGACCATTCTTGAAGTTTAGCACTCCACCTTTCTTATCATTTCACCAACCACTTATGAATTAATGAAATTATTCAGTAATTGCCTCCTTTTTATGAGTTTAAAGGAAGGCCGAAACCACTTAACACTGTTATGATAACACTGTTACTTAATAAGCAAAAAAAGAAACTCTGGCCTTGGAATTTTAACCTCTGTGTGTGTGTGTGTGTGTGTGTGTGTGTGTGTGTGTGTGTGTGTGTGTGTGTGTGTGTGTGTGTGTGTGTGCGTGCGTGCGCATGTGTTTCATATTCAGCGCTCAGGCTCAGTGGTGGCCGCCATGGTGTTTTATCTTTTGACTTGAATTAAACCTCCCAGATTTGCAACTTTAGATTATTCATTCAACATTTAGTATAATTAGTTTTTAACTAGAAGCACTGAAACACCATAAACATTCTTATTTAGGGTTTAAGGCCATTGCTCCAAGGATCCCTCTGAGAGAAACGCCCCAGACAATCTACAAAGCGGAAAAACAGAAGAGAACAGAAAGCAAAAGCTAAGGGAAGGGCTTAGATTTTCCAATTTTGTAAAGACAGAGGTGAAGTAAAAGTGACAAAGACTGCAGTAAAAGTAAAAAAGCCAGCGTGGGTAACACTGCTTGCAGATAGGCTAGAGTGTGAGGTGGAAAGTGGCTGTATGGAATATGAAAAGCCCTAACACTGTTATCGTTGACTGTCTGCATGTGCAAGATGTGATGTGACAGTTGAGCAGGGCTGTAAGGGCAGAGATGAATTCACAAATGGGTGCCCCAGGGATCAGTGGGCTGGGGTGGGTAGGTGGGTGATGGTGCAAGCTGGGGAGAGAACATCAGGGGGCTATGAAGAGCTAGTAGGGGGCATTGCCGCAGTGTAGCAGGGATGTTGCCCTAAACTCTCTACTCTTTGCTGCTTCTCTCCAGTATCTCAAATATATAATCACAACAACAATGATGAGAAATAACAAAGGGTTAGATCAGGGGTGGCCAACCAGTCAGACACCAAGAGCCAAAAAAATCACAGTGGCACTACAAAGAGCCACATCTTAAATGTGGGCTCACAAACTCTCTCACACAAATGAGAAATTACATTAAATGAAAATCAGTACATTTCCACGTTTCCAAACCAGTGTCCCCCGGTCCATCTGTCTTTTTTCACATCTTCACATCCCTTACCTCCACACACACACACACACACACATAACAGTTGCAGCTGCTGGTCTTTCAAGAAGAGGAAGTTCATTTTTTCCAAGCCTACAGAATAATAATTATAACTTTATTTATGCAGCACTTTTCAAAACAATGTTACAATGTTACTGTTAAAACAGTGCTTCACAGAAATTAAAATGAACATTGAAAAGAAACAAAATACTGAAATAAAGGGGGAAATAAAAGAGAAATGTGTGGAGGAGTAGAGGAAACTATATAAAATTATGTAACTTTTTTTTATAAAAGGCTAAAAAACCACCACCAAAAAGGAGAAAAAACATCAGAAAAATTAAAACCAACAACAATGTTAAAACAAAATAAGGAAAGAGAAGATTTAAGACATCATGAATGTGTGTATTTATTTATATGTTAATTCCACCCCCTTTCTTTTTCTAATCGTTTTTAAAAAAGATAAAGTGGCCGGGTATCAGTGAAGTCTCCGGATCTATCAAGAACAACGGAATGCAAAAACTCTGAAAATGCTCCGGTGCATGTTTATAAGACCGATGATTCGCTCATTTCACTGTCAATCAAAAGGGATTAAGCCTCAGACAGATCATCCAATCATCATCCAGAAGCTGAGCGTCAGGGCCCGCCCACTGCTCCATAGACCCCAGAGAGGCTGCGCGTCCGTCTGTGTAAAACACTGTGGAGCTGCATGGATGAATGAGAAGGAATTTGTGTCGGTTTCCTGAAGCTGATCTGAATAAAAGATGAACGCGTCATGGTGCATATTTAGTAAATGAAATATACACACAGCGGTGCATATTTCACCACGTTTTCTTTTTTTGAATTTACATTTTAGGGGGAAGCTGAGCTTCCCTTGCAGTCTTAGAGCAATCGCCACTGACATACATACACACACAGTCACAGTCTCTCCCTCTCTCTTCTCCTTGACTGACTTTTCTACCCCAAAANGGGTTAGATGATTGCAACATGTTTCTAGTTGTTAAACCTTTGTTGTAGAAGGTTGTATTGCAGGGCAACAACAGGGTCAAAACCTGCCATCCCTTCCAGCCACTCAAGCTTTAAGCAGTCATTCTACATTCTGGGAAATATGTTTGTTTATTTTTGGCCAGAAGTGAGACAACAGTATGTCTACAGTTTGTTGTGTCTGTAGGTTATACACAAAGCTACAGCCAAGAGCCTGCTGGGGCTTTGAGGCTTTCAAAGAGGTTCAAAGAGGTTGTTGTCTGAAGAAATAAAGTCAACACATGAGCATCATAACAGCTAATAAGCTAACTGGTTTATTCGTTCGCTTAATTCTAAGTGTTTGTATTCTCAGTTGGTTACATGGTGACTCAAGGGCCACATCTTATCCAGAAAGTAACCCATACTGTCAAACACTCTTTTACATCGTGTCCTTGTAAGTTATAAAAAGCTTTCTTTTTATTCTTTACAAGCTTCAGTTTAGCATTATAATTGACATGATGCTAGTTTTCAGATTAAATTCTTAGTAAGAAAAAAAGCCTTCCTGGCCTTGTCCATGCATGTCACTTGGTAAGAAGTTTTCTCTTTTGGAAAGCATTTTTTAAAGTATTAACTGTACATATCTACCCATATGAACCAAGAGATGCACAGACACTCTCTCTATATGTCTTGAATGTTTATTATTTATCCACATGTTTTTATTTATCCTGTTATATTTTTCTGTGTTTCTCACTTCATTGTAAGGAGTGATATACAATACCACATTTGGCATCAGAAGTTTTCTACATTGACATTGCAGCTGTACTGACTGTTACCTTTTAAGGCTAATATACAGAACAAATGTTACTTTACACCAAAAAGATTTTGCAACTGCGTTTTGTTTTGCATCAAAGGAGCTGTGAGGACTGTTCAGAAAGGTTGTTTTTCCAGGTTAAAGACCATGTTTCCCATGAGTACTAGCACCCGTGAGTGTGGGGACCATAGACTGTATAATCAGTGGACGCCATGAGAGTCACCACTGACTGAGCTTTTCACAAACACTGCAACCCCTGGTGACTGGCTGCAGTATAGGCCATAGACCCCGCCTCCCCATGCATTTCAGATGAGAGGTGGTAAACTTTAAAAAAATTATTACACCTTGAAGAAATGTTTATGTCATACATACGCTGTGGTGACATGAAGATGTTATTTGGCTGCATTGTGAACAAGTCCTCATTTTTTCTGTCACTAACCTGGGCATTAAATTGGATCCACAACTCACCTTTGACACCAACATCAAACACCTCTGTAAGACATCATTCTACCACCTCAGGAACGTCGCCAAACTCCATCTGACACTCACTCTGGGGAATGCAGAGAAGCTCTTTTACATTTTGGCTTTGTCTCCTCCAGGTTGGACTTCTGTAACACACTCCTCATGGGGATCTCTTGGAAGAGCATCCAGAGCAACGCTGTCAGGATCCTGATGAGGGTCCACAAATATGATCACATCACCCAATCTCCCTGCTCACCCACCAGTGCATTTATGGACATGCCTCCCAATACCTGTGAGAACTCCTCACCCTCCAGACCACCTCAAGCACCCTCTGTTCTGCAACAAAAAATACCCTCAAAGCCCCCTGAACTAAGATCCACACCATGGGTGATCAGATGTTCTCCTCTGCAGCACCAAGGTTGTGGAACGCCCTCCCAGGCCACCTAAGGGCCCCATAAACTGCAGAGGTTTTTAAACGGGACCTACAGTGCAAAAGTGACTAAGCCCCTCACATTTCTGTAGATATTTAAGTATATCTTTTCATGGAACAACGCTGACAAAATGACACTTTGACACAATGAAAAGTAGTCTGTGTGCAGCTCATGTAACAGTGTAAATTTATTTTTCCCTCAAAATAACTCAAAATATAGCCATTAATAACCCCCTATATATGAGGGTGAAGCTTTTAACTGTCTGTAGCATGTCAATGCTGACAGGTGCGAGTCCCAATGTGCTCCTGCAGGCTGAGGAAAAGGAGTCAGGATGACATGCTGGTGCTGCTGTGTGAGCTAGTTAGCAACAACACGGACATATCCTTCCATCCATTGCTATGGGGAATGTAAGATCTGTCTCCAATAACCTGAACCAGCTAATGTTGCTAACCCAGCACCAGGGAGGAAACCAGAGGGCAGAGTAGCATCATGCTCATCACAGAGACATAGCTAACCGTGCTAACATCAGACATTACGCCACATTAGGGGGAGTTCACCTGCTGTGAGTGGACAGGAAACTCTAGAAAAAGACTGAACAGACTGGTGAAGAAGCTCTGTCCTGGACCCTGTGAAGGTGGAGGCTAGTGAGAGAATTATGGCCTAACCAGCGCCTCTGATGGACATCTCTAATTCATTAATGGACTGATTTCTACTTCTACTTTTCTAAGCTCTACTCAGTGGCAGCTTGTTACAACAACATTGCATTGCTGCTGTGACTGTGGATTTCCCCTTGTGGGATGAATAAAGTGCCTTATCTTATCTTAAAGAATGCATTCAAAATGTGTTTGTAATCATTTCAGTCTGGTTAAAATTACATGGCAACCCAATTTACCTCAGTTAGGACCTATTTTTAATCCTCAATTGTTATATTGATGATTCAGAAAGCCAAGCAGTAAGTTGTGTACAACACTAACATATTTTGCACTTAATATGAAAGAGGCACTTCTCTTCTATTCACACTTTTACTAGAACTCACTTCTGTTGTCATCTCTACCTCCCTTGTGGCTGAAATAACAATTTACAATTCTACAGCTCTTTAGCTAGATCTTTTATAAACACTGTGTTAACATCTGAGCACAGAAGTACTGACACAAACACTGATCAGTCTATCACCTTATTAATGGTTTGAGCCCCCTTCACTTTGGCCACATGGGCATCATTTCTACTGGAACCTTCACAGCACAGGCAACAATAACCATTGGCACCAACAGAAGTGAAAGAGAAGTGATGAGTATGTGTGCATGAAAGTATCTGCTGCACTGTAAAAGGAGGTGGGGGTTGGGAGGGGCTCTGTTGAGCGAGAAAGTAAAAAATCCGTAAAACCATTTAGCAATTTAAATAGCTGCACCATCTCCATCTCAGCGGAGCCCCATTAATTAAAAGGACATGGCGCGTTGAAACTAAAATGAAATTTCACTCTTCTTCACTCTAAGACATCTGTAAGAATGATCCTCCCCCTGCCCCACGGTAAAACAGCATCATCTAGGCGACAGACTTTATCATAATTGGATGAGGATGATTTATACCAGGTGGAATGAGATGATGATGAGGAAACTTACCCCACCACTTCACCCCACACCACCCTTATGACTTCTTTTTCCTGCCATACACACTGACACCCTGACTGTCACCCACTGTCAGCATAAGAGGGTGTCATATCCTACAGTAACAGCTGCTGAAATAGCAAGGCAGTCAATTATCTTGAATGGCATTTCATCTCAGCAGGGGATTTTTCATCACTCCTTTGGCATGTCTGGTTTTTTTTTTCAGAGGCTTTCATGTTTCATTTTATTTATTCATTTTTTAAGAACCAGGATTGAAGTTTGAATGTGATGATTGCATCTTAAGATGATGACGATGATTCAGTAGTGATCCACATGACAGGAGCAAATACTCCCTGCAATATTTCTTAGAGTTAACATACCCCTAAACAAACCAAGCTGCTGGACTTCAGTACATTTACTAAGAAAAAAAAACCTTTCATTTCATAACAAATTAATTGGAGCAGTTTATCAGGTGTCTTTGCAAGATGAGAGTTTGGGTTGTATAGTCTTATGTCATCCTGCAAATTTTAGTACACAAACAATGATTAAGTCTGACACTAGAAAATAGCAATTTCTGGGTCTAAACTCTCTTCTATTCAAAGTGAGTATGACTCAAGCTTGAATAACCGTCCCATGATGTGCCCCTTTTTGTCATGCAGCTCTGTAGCGGCTGAATACCCTCATCACAGCTTTTGAATCTCTGAATATAGATGAAACCCAAACTTTGCTGTGTGTGCGTCTGCACATGTGCTTGGGCAAGCATATGCATATGCATGCACCATTACATTTGCATTCATGTTTTTATTCATGCTCAGGAGTTAGTGATGTTTCCTGTTCTCTTACTTGCAGTGGCATTTTGCCGTGGGTTATCAGAGTTACTCAAATTTCAGGTAGCTGCCTTCTTTGTCCCAGAGGGGGGGTCCTCTGGGAGCCCTTGCTGTTAGAACAAAACTTTTTATCATGTTAGACCGTTGGGTGCACACTAGAGTATAGTTGATAGAAAATAGAGGATAGTGAGAAAGAGAGAAAGCAATAGTCAAGTGAAGCTGTGTTAAAGGCAAAATTGGGTAAGTGTAGACCTACTCTTGTCGTCTGTCAAAATAGAATGTTCGTAATTTCGTCAATCACAACATGTTCTTTTGTAGAAATTAAGTATGAGAAAAGTGTGACATTGGTGTGCTCAGCATCTCGAGGGTCTTAAACACGGAGTGTGTAGATAGTACGTATGGGATACTACCACTGACGGGGTAAAAGTCAAGTAACGTGAATGTGCATAAAAAATTACATGTATAAATATGTATATTCTACAAGCCTCTGTCCTATTTTTCCATCTAAAGCCTTTGAACAGGAAGAGCACACTTGATATAATAAATAAAAAAAGGATTGGATAACAACCCTTGCCCTGTAACACATTCTGAGCAGAATTGTAGCTAATGAAATGGACAACATGGAGGACATGTTGCTGATATAGTGGTAATTACCAACTGCTGCTCCTGCAGCGCCTTCACCGCCTTAGTCACATGATCATTGCCCTGAGCAGGACTTAGGCAATGCTCAGAGCAGCTCTCCTTCCTCTCCTTCCTCTCTCGCTCTTCCCTCTGTTCTCTGACTACTTCTTTTCCTGTCAGTCACTGCTCCTGTTGAGCTCCTCTCTACCTTCACTTCAGTTCCATTGCTTCTTTATTCGAACATGATTCCATTCCGTATGCAGTGACTGTATCATAGTAACAAGATCTTGGACAGCTTATAGTTCTTTGCTGAAAAAAGGGTCATTTTTTAAATGAATTGTTTATTAGTTTGGCTGCACCTTCACAATGTTATGATGATGCTGTTTATTTAATCTGAGGCATTCTTTTACAGTTTGAGACAAAAGACAGTCTTAAACACTCCAAAATAAATTTTTGTATTTTCAAGTTCAAGTGTATTTTCATGTTTGTCTGGCTGTCAGGTCCTCAAGCAGGGGTCTTTTACCCCACCAAGAATTTGATGGAGTCAAGCGAATATGCCTGGAGTTTTTGATATCCTCCTCTGTCCAATAATCCGAGCTCCATCACAATTGTATCTGCTTTTAGAGGTATGTACTATGTATTTAAAAAAAAAAAAAACATCTAAAGTCCCTGTGAGGACTGTCTAAGTGAGCTTGAAAGATCCACTTCGAGATACATCCCTTTTCATAGTCTTTCAGTGCAAAAATAAGTAATTTCTGAATGCTGTTCAACGTCTGGAAAAAATACCTGATTCTTTCATTGACCACCTCACAAGAATCACATGAAGAGAGCCAACTTCTCATTTTGGCATTTACTCAGATAACAGGTAAAGTTTACAGTGCTGGTCTCTCTCCCACAGTGCGCCCTGATATCTGGGTATACTGCACTTCTGAAAGTCTTTAGCTACGTCTATACAGAGGTTGAGTTTACCTGAACAACCATATATGATTGGCCATCAACTTTGACTGACACAGTTGTCTCAACTGACAGCTGTGTCAGACTTCAGAGAGATGTACTTTTCAAATGTGTATGTGTGTTGCCAGGGCATGGTGCTGGGTGAAAGTTCAGACAGGTCTTGTAGACCTCACAGACTCAGGCTGGAGACAGGAGCTGTCTGTCTATCTGCCAGATAAATACATATCAACCCTGAGGCTGTACAAGAACACACAGGCAACATAAGACTAAATAAAATGCTGAGTCAAACTCATAAATAACATGAGAAAGAATATGTAAAATAAGAAACAATATAACACTTCCTGATCAGGTCAGTCAGGACCAGATTGATTTACCACGCATAGAAGTCCCTGTCAACACCAAGAAAGCCAACAGCATTTATATTTGAAAAGACAGATCTATGTTTTTATCCACTGAAAATATAAAAAAATTTTCTGTGATATAATCTACAGTAGTGGTGGACACTAGAATTGAACTGTCTGACAGAATAGCAGGAAAGAAGCGTAACAAGAACAAACATGCCATGGTAAGAGTCACGTCCTCACACTGACGGGTGCAAGTGCACATAGGAAACATGGCCTTTACCCTGGAAAAACACCAACTTATCATAATAGTCCTTGCATTTCCTGTAAATAATAATTTCAAAAGTCAATGGACTGGATGTTAAAATTATCATTGCCAAAAATTGAATAAATTATTACTATTATTTTCTTCTTTTTTTAATTTAAATTTGTTTGTGGGGTTATTTCATGGGGACAAGATAGTTTTCTATTTTATTTTTTGCTTTACTGCACTGAAAGACTTCATTGGCAGCCTTTATCTGCTTCATCACTGTCATGGTAAAACAAGTCACCTGCAAAATTTAATGAAAAAGATATAAACTAAATGATACAAAAATTGTATTATTTAACCAATCCTAAAGGTTTACTACATTTTCTTCTTGTAAACTACCTTAAATTCCTAACCCTGTGCAGGGATCAGGATAATTCTGTGTTTTTTATTGATTTGTTTATTTTATTCTTTGGATCAAAATTATCCAGATCCTCCTGGAGCATTTTGAAAAACACAAACTTAAGGTTTGATCCAGATTTTAGTTAGGATTGGATTGCAGGATCTTATCCAATTTCAGATTCCTTATTTCCCTCTTAAACAGTCCATTTTCAAAATCTGATGCAATCAGATTTTTTTTTTTTTTGTAATGGTTTTACAACTATGTGATTCACCTGATGTAATTGGAGCCACATTTTTATATTGCATTGTTACAGACGGATCTGAAAAAGGAAGCAGAATTTTGTCTTATTCTTTTTAACCTATTTCATGCTATGTAAAGGCAGATTCTGCAGAAAACCCTTCAGTTATCCCTCTTTTGCCTTACAGGACCACTAAAGTGAATGGGTTTTAGGTCCTGACTACAAACTGTGGAGCCCTGACTTTAGTGCCTAGCTGCATTTATAGCAAATAAGGCATTCATAATAACGATAACATTATGCATGAATAAATTCTTGCTGATGCACATGTTTATTTTAGCGGCAGTGACCGTGAGACTTTAGAGTAATCAATTGCTGCCCCTAAAGCAAGAATTCTCATTATGAAGCAACATGTAGTTCATTTGGGGCTTGTGTTGTAATAAAACTGCCAAACATTCATACTTAAGCCATCATGAAATACTTTATCCTTTTACATATAGTCCCTTGTTATTAAATCCAGCCATCAATAAATTGTTCACATGGAATATGTTAATGTAGAAATCCAACCTGGATTGGGCCTGTGATTTAATGAGGAGCTTTTTCTGCAAATGTGTGTGGGCTGTAGAGAACAGTGCTATAGGTGCTAAAAAACTGCAGATCCCAACAGATTTCTGAAGCTGTGAGGCACTCACATATCACTCCTTCTATGATAAGCATATGCAAATGCGCCTGTAGGTGGAATATTTCTAAGTAATTGCACTTTCACATCACAGGAGGGTTTTGAAATTGCGATCCATTGATTATGTTAAATAGCAAAGATTGCACAGGGTGGGTGCACGCAGGCAGCAGAATGCAGTTGTAAAACCACAGCTGCTTCAGACTCTCACCATTTCAGTGATCACATTTAGGAATTAAAAGCATCATGTGCTTGGACAACATAAGTGATAGTTCTTGCTGGTAATCAGTGGGTCAATCGTGCTCACCGCTCCAAACCCGACAGACGGCTCATTAAGTGAAGAAACATGGTCGAACAACAAACAATTATACACAGAACCTAGCACTGTGAGAGGAATCACAACACCTGCAGAGACCCTTAAAGCTAATTTAGGAGAAATCCTCTGAGTGAGACATTAACTCAGCACAAATGATATGGAAAACTCAATTAACATTTAACCAAGTGATGAAATACAACAATACAAACAAATGTGCCTCTGGGCACAGAGAAAGAAAACCCTCATTAGCCAGATGGAAATTATTAAAATGAGATAATAAGAAGACCTCCCCCCGTGTGAAGCTGTGCAGGCTGGGAAGTTAAAGATGTTGCCTTTATTTACCAAATGAATGAAATGAATGTTAAAAAAGAATATTTATGAGGAAGANTTGAATAACCCCTGTTTTTGATAACTGCTACACATCTGTGCTGCATGGAGTCAACCAACCTCTGGCACCTCTGAACAGGTATGCCAGCCCAGGAAGATTGGACAACCTTCCACAATTCCTCTGCATTTTTGGGTTTTGCCTCAGAAACAGCAAATTTTATGTCACACCACAAGTGCTCAATTGGATTAAGGTCCGGGGATTGGGCCGGCCAATCCATAACCTCAATTTTGTTGGTCTGGAACCAAGATTTGGCTCGCTTGCTGGTATGTTTGGGGTCATTGTCCTGTTGAAACATTCATTTCAGGGGCATTTCCCATTCGGCAAAAGGCATTATGACCTCCTCAAGTATTGTGATGTATCCAAATTGATCCATGATCCCTGGTATGCGATATAAAGGCCCGACACCATGGTAAGAGAAACAGCCCCATATCATGATGCTTGCACCACCATGCTTCACGGTCTTCAGAGTGTGCTCTGGCTTGTAATCAGTGTTTGGGGGTCGTCTGACAAACTGTCTGCGGCCCTTGGATCCAAAAAAGACAATCTTACTTTCATCAGTCCACAAAATGTTTCTCTATTTCTCTAGAGGCCAGTCGACATGATGTTTGGCAA
Organism: Thalassoma bifasciatum; assembly: GCA_008086565.1. Lineage (NCBI taxonomy): Eukaryota > Metazoa > Chordata > Actinopteri > Labriformes > Labridae > Thalassoma > Thalassoma bifasciatum. Next base: position 519,723 of record RPOG01000131.1, read on the forward strand.
ATGCAATCCTCTTCAGCACATGTCTTTTTTACAACAGTGGGACTTTGCGGGGGCTTCTTGCTGGTAGATTAGCCTCACATAAGCGTCTTCTAATTGTCACAGCACTCACAGGTACCTTCAGACCGTCTCTGATCTCCCTGGAGCAGACCCTTGGCTTAGTCTTTGCCATTCTGACTATCCTTCGGTCCATTCGACTGGTAGTTTTTCGTTTTCTTCTACGTCTCTCTGGTTTGTCTTTCCATTTTAAAGCATTGGAGATCATTTTAGCTGAGCAGCCGATAATTTCCTGCACTTTTTTATACGTTTTCCCCTCTCCAATCAACTTTTTAATCAAAGCAAGCTTTTCTTCTGAACAATGTTTGGCACGACCCATCTTTCAGCAGTTTTCACAGAGAATTGCATGCACAACATGTGCTGGCTTCATCCTTAAATAAGGGCCACCTGATTGACACCTGTTTCTTTCACATAATGAATGATCTCACTGATTGAACTCCACACTGCTATTTTTTTGAACACGCCCCTTTTACTTAATTAGTCAATTACACAGACCCAGGAGTATTCATATCATCAAAGTTGGGTCTGTTGGTTCCTCTGACTTTACGACACCTGCTGGTAAATTATTTTCCATTTATTATTATGTTTTATACCAAAAACAGTGATTTATCTGGTTAGTCATGTTGGACTGCTATTATTCTGAACATAGCTGTATGTANTTTTATACGTTTTCCCCTCTCCAATCAACTTTTTAATCAAAGCAAGCTTTTCTTCTGAACAATGTTTGGCACGACCCATCTTTCATCAGTTTTCACAGAGAATTGCATGCACAACATGTGCTGGCTTCATCCTTAAATAAGGGCCACCTGATTGACACCTGTTTCTTTCACATAATGAATGATCTCACTGATTGAACTCCACACTGCTATTTTTTTGAAGTGCGGGGAAAATGAATTAATCAGTTAATGTGTCTGGGTCCTCATAAGTATAGTAGTTTCAACCCAGACAACCAAGGAGACTGAAATGCTGTGGACGACCATTTAATAAAAGGTAAATAATAATACAAAATATGGTTTTTGTCACTAAATAGACCAATCAGTACAACCTGACGATAATAAGACTTGTATCGACATTGTACTATGTATTTAAAAAAAACAAACATCTAAAGTCCCTGTGAGGACTGTCTAAGTGAGCTTGAAAGATCCACTTCGAGATACATCCCTTTTCATAGTCTTTCAGTGCAAAAATAGGTAATTTCTGAATGCTGTTCAACGTCTGGAAAAAATACCTGATTCTTTAATTGACCACCTCACAAGAATCACATGAAGAGAGCCAACTTCTCATTTTGACATTTACTCAGATAACAGGTAAAGTTAACAGTGCTGGTCTCTCTCCCACAGTGAGCCCTGATATCTGGGTATACTGCACTTTTGAAAGTCTTTAGCTACGTCTATACAGAGGTTGAGTTTACCTGAACAACCATATATGATTGGCCATCAACTTTGACTGACACAGTTGTCTCAACTGACAGCTGTATCAGACTTCAGAGAGATGTACTTTTCAAATGTGTATGTGTGTTGCCAGAGCATGGTGCTGGGTGAAAGTTCAGACAGGTCTTGTAGACCTCACAGACTCAGGCTGGAGACAGGAGCTGTCTGTCTATCTGCCAGATAAATACATATCAACCCTGAGGCTGTACAAGAACACACAGGCAATATAAGACTAAATAAAATGCTGAGTCAAACTCATAAATAACATGAGAAAGAATATGTAAAATAAGAAACAATATAATACTTCCTGATCAGGTCGGTCAGGACCAGATTGATTTACCACGCATAGAAGTCCCTGTCAACACCATGAAAGCCAACAGCATTTATATTTGAAAAGACAGATCTATGTTTTTATCCACTGAAAATATAAAAAAATTTCTGTGATATAATCTACAGTAGTGGTGGACACTAGAATTGAACTGTCTGACAGAATAGCAGGAAAGAAGCGTAACAAGAACAAACATGCCATGGTAAGAGTCACGTCCTCACACTGACGGGTGCAAGTGCACATAGGAAACATGGCCTTTACCCTGGAAAAAAATCTACTTATCATAATAGTCCTTGCATTTCCTGTAAATAATCATTTCAAAAGTCAATGGACTGGATGTTAAAATTATCATTGACAAAATTGGAATAAATTATTACTATTATTTTCTTCTTTTTTTAATTTAAATTTGTTTGTGGGGTTATTTCATGGGGACAAGATAGTTTTCTATTTTATTTTTTGCTTTACTGCACTGAAAGGCTTCATTGGCAGCCTTTATCTGCTTCATCACTGTCATGGTAAAACAAGTCACCTGCAAAATGTAATGAAAAAGATATAAACTAAATGATACAAAAATTGTATTATTTAAGCAATCCTAAAGGTTTACTACATTTTCTTCTTGTAAACTACCTTAAATTCCTAACCCTGTGCAGGGATCAGGATAATTCTGTGTTTTTTAAATTTATTTGTTTATTTTATTCTTTGGATCAAAATTATCCAGATCCTCCTGGAGCATTTTGAAAAACACAAACTTAAGGTTTGATCCAGATTTTAGTTAGGATTGGATTGCTGGATCTTATCCAATTTCAGATTCCTTGTTTCCCTCTTAAACAGCTCATCTTCAAATTCTGATGCAATCAGATTTTTTTTTGTAATGGTTTTACAACTACGTGATTCACCTGATGTAATTGGAGCCACATTTTTATATTGCATCAGGGTTAGGGTTGCATATTGCACAGACGGATCTGAAAAAGGAAGCCAAATTTTGTCTTATTCTTTTTAACCTATTTCATGCTATGTAAAGGCAGATTCTGCAGAAAACCCTTCAGTTATCCCTCTTTTGCCTTACAAGACCACTAAAGTGAATGGGTTTTAGGTCCTGACTACAAACTGTGGAGCCCTGGCTTTAGTGCTTAGCTGCATTTATAGCAAATAAGGCATTCATAAAAACGATAACATTATGCATGAATAAATTCTTGCTGATGCACATGTTTATTTTAGCGGCAGTGACCGTGAGACTTTAGAGTAATTGATTGCTGCCCCTAAAGCAAGAATTCTCATTATGAAGCAACATGTAGTTCATTTGGGGCTTGTGTTGTAATAAAACTGCCAAACATTCATACTTAAGCCATCATGAAATACTTTGTCCTTTTACATATAGTCCCTTGTTATTAAATCCAGCCATCAATAAATTGTTCACATGGAATATGTTAATGTAGAAATCAAACCTGGATTTGGCCTGTGATTTAATGAGGAGCTTTTTCTGCAAATGTGTGTGGGCTGTAGAGAACAGTGCTATAGGTGCTAAAAAACTGCAGATCCCAACAGATTTCTGAAGCTGTGAGGCACTCACATATCACTCCTTCTATGATAAGCATATGCAAATGCGCCTGTAGGTGGAATATTTCTAAGTAATTGCACTTTCACATCACAGGAGGGTTTTGAAATTGCGATCCATTGATTATGTTAAATAGCAAAGATTGCACAGGGTGGGTGCACGCAGGCAGCAGAATGCAGTTGTAAAACCACAGCTGCTTCAGACTTTCACCATTTCAGTGATCACATTTAGGAATTAAAAGCATCATGTGCTTGGACAACATAAGTGATAGTTCTTGCTGGTAATCAGTGGGTCAATCGTGCTCACCGCTCCAAACCCGACAGACGGCTCATTAAGTGAAGAAACATGGTCGAACAACAAACAATTATACACAGAACCTAGCACTGTGAGAGGAATCACAACACCTGCAGAGACCCTTAAAGCTAATTTAGGAGAAATCCTCTGAGTGAGACATTAACTCAGCACAAATGATATGGAAAACTCAATTAACATTTAACCAAGTGATGAAATACAACAATACAAACAAATGTGCCTCTGGGCACAGAGAAAGAAAACCCTCATTAGCCAGATGGAAATTATTAAAATGAGATAATAAGAAGACCTCCCCCCGTGTGAAGCTGTGCAGGCTGGGAAGTTAAAGATGTTGCCTTTATTTACCAAATGAATGAAATGAATGTTAAAAAAGAATATTTATGAGGAAGATTTTTTTTTTTTTTCACAAGAACCAATTTATATATCAAATAATGCATGGAAACCTGAGATATACTTCTGAATGTCCTCATTTTCACAGCTTGTATCAGTCATGTTCTCTTTAAAACAACTTCCTTTCCACTCTGTGAAACAAAGCTTTCTGTCCTCTCATTGTTATTTCAGTTACAGAGCTGCTGTGTCGTAGATAGCAATATTGATTGCAGCGTTGGTGGTCACTGACCTCCCAAACAGTTTGCTTATCTTGTCCCTGCATCATAATGGGATTAAAACATTGGGAGCAGAGGTTGGGATTGTAGGGAGGAGTGTTGCTGGCAGACAAGTGATGGCCCAACCTCCCCCCTTTCATGTGGCAGCCATTAATAAACTCATATATCAACCTCAGGGCTGCTTATTCTGGGCTTGTCACTCCTGAACTGCGCTGTAGTTCCCTTCGAACTGGCCTGACACTTTCCCTGACCCCTGCTGATGAATAAATAATTACTTTGGATTAGCCCTTTATCATTAAAATCACCTCTTTCCAGTCTCTGCACCTCTAAATCTGAATTTCAATCTATTCCACTCACAGATATTTCCCTCCTCCACTACCTGACACTCATTTGATGTACGTTTATGCTCCACTTTATGACTACGCCTGTGCTGTTTGTAAAGCACAATGAAGAAAACAATAAATCTGCTGTTTACATATTCTGCTGCTCTGTGATGTGCTCCCAATATCTAAAACTGGAATGCACTGCCATAAAGTGAAGGCATGTGTTACTATTAGAGCAGCATACAGGACTGTACAATATACAGATATGATTTATGGAACGCCGCCATCACCCTTCCAATTTCCATCCATATCCGCTGCTATAATTACACCCAACAGCATTTCTCTTGTACTGGCTGTATGGATTGATGTGCATAATTTATTTACTTCATGACAGATTTTAAATAGGGAGCATCAAAGCAAGGAGGAACCTTGGTGCCTAATTCAAGTGCAGTTACAATGCTGTCACTTTGAGGGAAACAAAGTGTGAGGATGCAAATGTGTTCCTGTTTTTACTCACCCTGTAGAGTACAGTTAGAAGGCAATGACTCCCCTGGCTGTTTTTATTAACACAAGTTGATTTACTCATGTATTGTTCAGTCTGTAAGATCGGTGAACTTGAAAATCAGCTGAACTCATTTTAAGTGGTGAGCACAAGTTCATTGCATTGCTAAGATCAGGACGGAGAAAGGACCCTCGAAGCTACAGTCTCCTTTTTGCCATTAGGATTTAGTGACAGAGCAAAAAATCCTGTCTCTTCGTAGAACATGCACTACCACGTGACTTTCTTGTAATTGGTCCCCACTCTGCACTTCTCAAATATGGGCCAGCTTCATCAATATATTTGCTCTGTCCATCAACATTATCTTCTGGTTAATGTATGAACCCCCACTTTCTGTTGCCAGAGGGACAGAGCTTGCCTCAGACCACCAGACTGGGAATATAAAATTAATATTTCATATGCCCCAACGCCCATCAGACAAATTTATGTGGACATCCAGTCAATAAATGGTTGAAAGATTGATGGATTATGATGTCCCTGGGTGGAGCAGGGAGCAGCTGGTGGGACTGTTGATACAAGAGCTTTATTTTCAGAAGAGGTCCTGTTTCTTTCTTTAATCTGGTGGGGAGGCAATCTGATACACTGTGCCATGCAGTGTGGTATTGGGAAACACAAGCACAGGGGCGTGTCACAAGCATGTCTCTTATCTGACACAGTGTGCGCTCATATTTGACTTTTTCTCAAATAAAACTCGTGGTCTTTACTTCAAACAAAGAGCACTGAGCATTAAATGATTGTGGTCCACTTCTGGCTGGAATTAGAATTGACTTGACTTACTGATAGACCCCATAAAACCCAGACGTCGTCTCTGTCTGTGTGCATGTTGATGTTTTTAGCTTTAGCATTCTTAGTGAGCATGTGTCACAGTTCTTGGTGCACCTGGTAGCTGCTACAAGGTGACCAGAAGGTGGAGTGAGGCATGAATAGGGAAAAAAAAGTGACATGGCAGGTAACCAAAATGAAGAGGCATTTTGAGGAATCTTCTTGGTTCGCTTGCTACAATAAACTGCTTGATGAACCAAGAAGCCACTGGAACTTTGCAGAATTTCATTCTGAATGAAAACAGACATTGCAACGTGAGGATAAGGCATTATTTTGTAATCTGTATGCAGTGGAAGACCCAAATAAAAAAAAAAAAAAAAAAACAACAACAACAACATAAATTTCATTTTAATCAGTAGTAACCAATGGTTTATCAAAGGCTAAAAGTCCATCAATAATTATTAACAATAAACACATCTTCACACCAAATAAAAAAAAAGCGTGTGTGCAACATTTTTTTTTCTCAATATGTTGTGTGTGCACTGTTTCAGTGTGTGCATGCGCAATTTTTCTCAACTTGTTTCCTCCCAAATGGCTTCCCATAGTTTAATGCTATGTCATGCAGGATGTTCAAGTATATCCAGTTCCCACACACTCGGGACGCAGTAAATGAAACTAAATATGGCTTTTTTGCAGTTGCTGGCTTCCCACAAACACTTGGTGCAACAGACTGCACTCACGAGCTTGCCCCAAAAACACCAGCCAGTCTGATTCAAAGCCACTTCACGTTAACTGTTCGAGGTATTCTTTTCATTATTCACTTCTTTAATTTATGAAATCAAACCACAGTGAGAAACGACATGATTGAACTTAAATATTGTGGCATGTTTCAAAATAAACACAACAGAACTTTATCAGCCACCAGACAACAAAAAATTATGGAAAATGATTTTTGAAAAATATATAATAGTGCTTTTGACTGTGTATTTATTTTTCCTTTTCCCCAATACAAATTGTTTAATTGGAGCCTTGTGTTTACACAGGTTGTGTTGGTGTCCACACATGTGTAATGGAGGTTCATCTGTGCTTTGGCCTTCCTCTGGGAGAAATGGTGTATGTTCTGGAAAAATTCTTGGGGTGACAATACTTTTATCCATGACCCTAAATAAGGCAGTTGACACCACTTGATCATCTGTTCACAGGTGCATACGCAGTTTTAGTAGATCACTCACAACACGCCCACAAATAACGCACACAATATTTTAGTTTGCACATGCAATTTAGCGCTCGTTATTTGGGGTCTTAGTAGATCAGGCCCTTAATCTTTTTTTTTTTTACAATGACTCATAGGAAAAGGTTCACCCCCTTTTAGAGCAAGCCTCAAGTAGCCTGCATGATGAAATACAAAATCATGTTGCATTTTACTCATACAAAATGTAACACCATGTGGTGCTAACAAGGATCATTTTGGATGACGTGGAAGGAATTGAACAAATTTCAGTTAAAAAGCAAGATGCTTACACCAAATCTTTATCTTTCTGTGCTTCTGCAGTGACGTTGGGTTACTCAACAATAACGAAAAAAAAATTGTTGTAAGTTCAAGGTTTTGATAATCACTTTTCCCCTATCAGTGCTCTCATTAAAAAGTTAATTTGAAAAAGATAACTCAGATAATTATCAATTAACAGACTGATGGACGTGCGCCTAGCTCGGTACAGTGGGACCATTATTAACCCATTTTGTGGGAAGACAATGAATTATCAGCTATTATGGGCTGCTTTAGATCCCCAAGGTTAACATTTCAGGAATAATGTAAGAGTTTAACAAAGTTTTCAAAAAAAAAAAAAAAAAAAAGGTGACTCAGAGTCCTGAAACTTAACAAACAGAACAGTCATGACACCTGAAGTCAATTTTCTGGTCCTAAACTACTTCAAAGTCTTTTATCTTCATCTTTTCTGTGAGAGTCATTTTGAGCTTTTATTCAAGTTTCATAGTTGGCTGTGGCCCTCCAGGCAACCCTCAAGGCGCACACACACAGCGAGATACTGGGGGCGAGGACAGATGTCACAGAGTCAGACAAACCACACATAACTTCTCCCTGTTATTCATTTATTATTTTTCAAATATAGTCATGGCATGCATGCTGTCTTTGGGAGTTGACGCTTTTTCCCTGAGACCCAAGAAGGATACTAACCCTGCTCTTACATTTTAATATGGAATGCAGTTAACTTTAGCATTTGGAGAGTTGGGGTTCCCTTTCCATCAAAGCATTGGAGAGGTAAACTCACAAGTTTTAACATCAATTCTGCCCTAAAAAAAGCAAAAGGCAGTAAAGATGCATTTGGTTGAATTTGGGTTAAGACAAGATATTTACTTTTTGACATTCATTTTAGAAAGAGTTTCCTGATTGAACTAAACACCACTGTTTTGTTTGACAGGGAAGCTACAAAGCCAGAGCACCACTGTGTTGCACGACTGTAAAAAAGTCAAACAGCAGTAAGTGCATTTGCCATGTGCTGCAACTTTGTTTTCCAGAATGCCTTTAAATGAAACTACTGGCCTGGTATTGTGGTAATGATGGAATCTTTTGAGGACAATAGAAATCAAAACACCACTCATGGCACAATCTCAGAGCAAGAAAATGGCCTTGAGGATAACCTGCAATTAGCTTGCTAACTGCTGATATACATAAACTACCGTCAAACAGACATTCAGACAGACAATCTCTCCATTGTACCGAGGGGTTAATATGCCAAAGTGGTGGAAAAGATACATCCATATCAAGCCTTAGATAAATCACAAACTTTAGAAAACATCGCCAGTGTGATCTCCACATAATGTTTCGTGCCACAAATAACAAAACAAAACATGGAAGTGTCCTCATGATAGGAAATTGAGCTGCCAGGATGTGAAGAACTTAGTAAATAAACAAACAAATAAATAAGAACTACAATTTTTATTAAGGAGGCTTCATAGGTATATTTTTCTTACCCCATTTGCAGATTTGGGTCCACTTATTACACACAATTCAGGTCTTGAAATTTTGCGCATGCAACTTTTGAAAGCAAAAAGCCCATTTTTAGAAAGAATAAAGCAGTTACACTTGCTTCAAATTCAAATTTTCTTCAGTTCAGCTTCAATGCAGTTGCTTTTTCATTATTATTTTCATTGTATATAAATGTCATCTTATTAATAAAAACACATTATATTAAAATAGGCAATACAACGAAGAATAAAGTGGCTTTTTAAACCATCAATACTTCTGAAATTGATTGAGAGCTGTTTTGTTTTGAAATAAGAAAAGCAAACAAATGAACACATTTACATGGTGGACACTGCACTTAAGCTTTGTGTTACCTATGGAGTTGTTTCATGTGTTCCAACCGCAGAAAATATGCATCTGCATTTTTGGGGTCATAGATTACATGATTGTGACAGTTATTGTAGCCTACATAAAAAAATCCACAGGAAAAGCCCTTGAATGACTACATTTACATTACTTTACAAAACTTTGAGGGCATTTTCTCACTTTTACCATTTGTGTAGTTAACTGCATTTAGCCTTCATAGGCGAGGCTACTCATATTTTTAGTCACATTTACTTCCATTGTTCAACGGAATTAAAAACAGTTCACTGTTATCAAAATTAACTTCTTTGTAAACAGAGACAGGGAACTGGGGTCCAATTTTCAAGTGGCTTTGCCCACTTCTAACTCCTCCTTTGACAAGACAACAAAACTCACACAGAATCCACACAACATCTGAGTCTGATCTCATTTTGCAGTATTTTCATAGCTCTTCCAGGACTCTCTGACATTATAAATAAATTAGTTGAATGTCACTGCGAATGCTGAGCATTTGTACTGAGAAACCCAGAAGCCAAGGACAGAGGAACCACACAATATTAGTAGTGACAATGACAGAACCAAACCCCTGGAAAAGCCTTCAATGGATCTGACATTGTCCCATCTTGCTGGATCTGTCAAAACTCCTCTTGATTTTTTTCATCACTTTTGTGGGAAAGGAACACAGTACAGCCTGGAGCAGCTCCTGCATGGGTTTGAAGTAATGTGCTTTACCCTGACAGTGAAGATAAAGGGCCGGGGGTGAGGAACACAGAATGCAACAACTCTGAGGTCTCCAGAGAGCTTGTTGTGAATTTGGAGGTTAGCTCTGCAGTTGTAAGCCAGAACAAGACCAGCATTTAATACAAATTAGCATAACTTTTCAGAAACACCTAAGCGAAAAAAGACAAGGCTAAATGTAATTTAATTTCTTTTGCATCATTGACCACATGGAACTATTTAGATCCAAGCCTAAGGTATTTTAATAACCTTTTAACTCTGTACCAGTCATGCATGAATTATGCGTCAGTCTATTTTTTTATGTAAAGGAAAGACAAAAAATACAACAATGATGACACTACCACTGTGCAATCTGGAAAAGACATTTTCCCAAGTGGCATTTAAGCAGCTATGTGCATGTTAACTTGTGTGTGGATGACTTCCCTGATGATTTAACTAACGTATGGTCCCATTACAGCTCCTGCTTAATGTTTTAACTATAGTTCCATCATTGGTGTTGGCCTGACTGTATGCAGGGCTCTTCATTCAATGAGTATAATTTTCACATAGCAATTACATAAAGGCAGACAGATTGCTAGCCTGCTCCCAAGTGCTGCTAAAGAAGGAAAGAGTTCTAATCTTGAGTTTTGCATTTAAAGTAAATATTTGCATCACAACGAGCTGGCATAACATCCTCTGATCAGCTGATTACCATAGTGATGAGAATCTTCAAAGGGAAAACTTTCCTCCTAGAGGGTTGAGCTCAGAGTTATAGGTTATGAGCTGCAATATTGACTGTCTCTGAGGGCATGTTTCCGCTCAGCAGCAGCAGGAATATGGGACACTCCACTGTTGATTATAATGAAGTGGGGGCGAGGCAAAAGCTTACTTTTGGAGGAGGAAAAATGGGGAGAATCAGCCTCTTTTTGACAGAGCTCATTAACTCCTATGAAGGTGTTTGAGGTTTTGAGAAAAGGAGCATGAGCAGAGAGAATGAGAAAGGAGGGTAGCTGAAGATGGAATAACCAGAGAGGATGGTCATTTGTGTGATGTCAGAAGTTTTGATAATCCATGTTTTGGTCACCTCCATAGGACAGTTAATCCCCTTCTATCTCTGAGCTGTAAAACAGCCTCCATATGGCACTTTTGGCAGAGAGCAGTATTTTGCTTCTCAACAGGCCAACATCAGGGGTGAGTCTGACCATCTGAAATGTGCTGACACCTTGCTCTTTGAAACCATTGACGGAGTAGAGATTGTTTCATTTCCTTCAGCGTTAACAGTTAATGCATTTGGTACAAGGAAATAAAACTTCTCAAGTTGCAGCGGATGAACCTTTTAAAGGTTCTTAATCCTGTTCAGTGAGTTCTTATTAGTCACTGGATTTCCCTTAAGTAGAATATGACAAAAAAGGATATTCTGTTCAAGTTAAATGATGGAAAAGGAAAAAGGGCTTCAGATGCCCTGCCGCAGTCCTTTCTGTGGTGTGGGGCCTATGCCAAAACCCCCACCCCACACACCCACCCCTCCCTCTCTTTTCAAATACGGCTACTCAGCACTGCAGCACTGTAGAACCAGAATGGATCTTTCCCTTAATGTGTATGTGTTTGGGAGAGGCAGACAAAAGAGGAGGAAAAAAAGGAAGTCACAGCATGTCAGGGCAGCAACAACATGCAGCCATGATATTGAAATAACAAGAATGCTGAGAAAAACTTTAACAGAACAAAGCAGCTCAGACACCCCTCGGAACATTTTTGCATCCATTTATTTTTTTTAGGAGGGTGTTGAAATGGAGTGGCATGCGGCCAGGGATGAGCTCTTGCCTGCCTCAGTATGTGTGTGTGTGTGTGTGTGTGTGTGTGTGTGTGTGTGTGTGTGAGTGAGTGAGTGAGTGAGAGAGTCTCTTCATCAGATGTGTCTGACAAAGTGAGGACAGAACATTTTCCTGAAGCCTTACATTTAATATTTGAAGCAAACCTTCAGAAAATTACTGATTAAAATGATTATTATTCTGCTGGAGAGAGAATGAGTAATGCTTTACTCTGTGTTGGAGTTAAATATGGGCACATTTCTCTTACTGAAATATACCCAAAGCTTTGGGGTAATCTAAGAATCTGTCTCACCTCGTCACATACAGGATTTTACAAACAACATATCACTTCTTGTCAGACATAGAGCTTGCATATAAAGTGGAGCATGCTGCTATTGTTGGACTACTATCTGCAATATGCATATATCTCAACAGCCTTAAAGTGAGCCCACACGGTATGCATAGTCCTAAGTCCTGAATAATTGATGACATCCAGCACAAAAGTGGTTCTCTTGCTCTATTGCATTAAGTATGATTGATCCACATATTGCAACAGGAACTACAGGAACCACTCAAACACTATCCTTATCAATTGAGTTTGTCCAATAGCTGTGCATGAGGTGTAAAATAAGATTGCTTATGAGCGGGGGTTGTTGCTGAAAAAGCACTGAGGAGCACTTATACGGGCACAGGCCATTAAGCAGTGCACAAGATGCACTGAATGGGAGGCTGCGCGGTGACATCACACCACCAAAGAGGGATGGCTTAATTAAACTTTCATCCGACAAATATTCATGTGCGTTTAATGATCCTGGATCACTTCATTCTACGTGAATTATGAATATTAATGAACAGGGTGAAGGGCAGTGGAAGGATGTGTTGTGTGTAGGTTAGAGCCTTAAGCAATAGGATGTGTCTAGTCACAAGTCAATGTCTTCACATTTCTAGTAAACCCTTCAGGCCATAGGTCATCACTTGAAGCTCTCTCTCTCTCTCTCTCCCTGTGTGTGTGTGTGTGTGTTTCTTCCTTTATGTATCGTCTCCGATACGTCTCCGCATTGTGTGAAAGCACTTGTGCCATAAGACCAGAGCAGGGCCAGCTTCTGCCCCGAGCAGGGCTGGCTGGTGTTGGCCTATTTAAGGGGTCCTGTCCTGACCTGTCACTTTTACACTATTCCTCGAATGACCATGTGCCACCATCTTTCCTTTGAGCATTGCTCCCATGCTGTTCTGTTTTATTCTCCCTCAGCCAATTATAAAATGTAGCCAAGCCTCATGTGCAGGCAAGGCATCCACAAAAGAAAAAAGACAGAAAAGTTTATGATAAAGGGCCCTGGATGTGATGTGTTATTGTGCAAAAGTGCACACTGCTGTTTCAGATGTTGCTCCAAAAAGCATTCTGTAATTGCCTTAACTGAGCATGGATAATAAATGGAACGTCAGGCGACTCTGCCAGTTTATTATTTACATTTAACTACTGCAGCTGGATAAACATAGCTTTGTGAAGTAAAAATGCTAAAAATTATGATTATATTTGAGAGATGTGACAGAAACTCTAATAAATTACACTGTATATACCGTCTTTAAGTCAACCCTACAGCATGACTTGTTTGATCTGCAATATTATTTATAACTGAGAGATCTAAATGTAAATGTACAATGAGATATATTGGGCCCGCTGATTCGAAGACAGGATTTGTCTACCTGACAAAAAAAGATCACGACAAAACCACAATCCTTACCAGCCTGAAAGTGGGCTACAGGCAAAAAGAGAAACATGAAAAGCAGACATTCCTCTGACAATTGGATCCAATTCCCCTCTAACCATTATATTAAAGAATATCCTTAAGATTCAGCGGTTTCTATTTTTTTCCACACTGCAAAGCAACCATCTGATATCCCCAAAGAAATGAAGGCTTCAGAAAAAGAACTGGCATTGTAGCAACAGACCAATGCTGCCATCTAGTGGCTCTTTTCAGGCTCTTCACCCATAGCTATGTGCAGCTGTATGATTGTAATGGGGTCATTTTTTGAAAAAGGTGGCCTTCTGATCATGTTTCATAATATTCTTCTTTTTAAACCAACATGAATTAAAGCCCAACCTATTTTATTTCAGATTTTCATTATATCAAAAAAAGAAGAAAAAAAGATGGGCTTGTTCTGCCTTTTTGCCACAGGTTACACCAGATTATGTTTACCAGATTAGATCAATTTTATTAGCAATTCACCTTAAATAATTTAAATGTTTATGATGTTATTATTATTATTATTTTAATCATTATTGAAGTGACAGGTGTTACTTACTGGTCAGTGATGTAACTAACTAGACTGAACAGTATCAACAATGACATATCAAATCAAGATGGTGAATATTGCAGGCAAAACCAAGCTTATCGCATAAAATTATCAGCTTATCATACAATTTGATCAACTGTTTTACTCTAATTTTCTTTCCCTTACTACAAACTCTATAACACCAGTAACAAATATTAAGTATTCTCTTGCTGGTCAATGCCAACTTTTGCAGGGATTTCAGCATTTTCCCAAAATAAATAAATTTATAAATACATTTTCCAGTGGTTATCATCAAGGGATTTCATTGATTCTTGAATAAGGTAAGAAATCAAAAGCAAAAAAAGAAGAAGAAGAAAAAAATCGTAAACTTTGTTTCTGTGAGCATAAGTGGGTTTTTTACTGATTCAGCATGTCTTGCAGTTGTGCCTCCCAGTTTCCACACTGTAGACTTTGTCCTTTGGGACCATACTTTACTTCTCCCCTGAATGCCTTCTAATAGTTAAAAAGAGGGGGAAGAAATGCATCAGGGAGATGTATGGGCCAATGGCAATGAACGAACCAAAAATAGATTCAAGGACTTCAGTCATCAAATAGTATACTGCACAGGTGTTGTTTTATGGTTTAGATGTTCTTTATACCGCTTTTATTGCAACCTTGTACCATTTTATATCATAAGCATTTCGTGGGAAAGCGCCAGAACATCCAAATACGTCAAGTGTTAACAACTATGTACAACAGCAAAGGTCCCACATGACATGATGACAGCCAAGATTCCCATTTCAAATTGCAGCGTTTATTGCCATGTGAGTAATTTAAGTTATGGAAATGGCACCTTGCTTGGAATAATAAAGTCATAGTTTTTAATGCGTAGCATCGCATTGACTGGCAGTGCAGCCCAGTTTGGACTTCATTAAAGTAAGAGCAGAAAGGTAAAAGGAGCTTGAATTTGAACTTTTCAAGGATGTTTGCCAAGCATAAAGGAGAGAATCATTACATTTTTAATTGATCTAATTAACCATGAGGATTGACACAGAGGGACGGATGATTAGGGCTGAAGTCAAGCCTCTCACATTGCTTGCTTGACCTCCACACTTGATGGTGTAGATGGCACCAGCGGTACTTGGTTCCAGTTGCTTGGGTCATTGACCCAGTGATAGTTAGTCAGAGCAAGAAAAAGGTCAAATTGGAAGTCTAGCTAACCGGAGAGATTGATGAAAGATAAAGAAAAGATAACACAGAAAGTAAAGGTATGGAAAAAAAGTAAAATCTGCCATGGGCAAATGCATTATAAGAATGGGCGACCAATAAAATCTGGTTTATACATTGACTGAGAAAAAACTGTTGTAAATGAAAGCCAAAGAGTCTACAAAGGGTGGCAGTTGTATACACTCACATTCTCTGTGTAGGTTCGTATCACTGGAACTATTTAGTGATCCTTTTTGGTTTAATTCTATCGATAGGACAAGACAAGACAAGACAAGACAAAACATTATAACATAACATAACACAACATAACATAACATAACATAACATAACATGATCTTTTATTTATCAACAGGGGAATTTACAGTATCATAGCAGCAAAGAGCAAAAATTGCAGACATAAAGTGAACAACTGTACAAAATTCAGTACAAAAATATTTTAAAAAAGACAAAACATGTAGGCAGTATATTCGCGTTAAGTATTCAGGTGCACATTACATTCAATGCAATAGTCAGCTTGATTGAGGACGTTGGTAAAGCTGCATAAATAGTTTTTTCATTATATTGTCAAAGTTCATTATCCACATACTTAAATCAAACTTCTAGTTGATTGAAATTATGGTCAAATGAGAAACAAAAAAACTGAAGTCTACTTTTGCACATTCGTGTCCAATAGATAAGTCATAGTCAAATAGTCAAAAAGATTAAAAAAAAAAAAAAAAAAAAAAAAAAAAAAAAAAAAAAAAAAAAAAAAAAAAAAAAAAAAAAAGTTTTGAGATTAAAAAAAAAGTCAAAACTGCCATTAAGCGTCATAATCATGTAATAACAAGTTGAAATTTGGGGACAATAGGCCTACAGTCAAAATTGTAAGATAATAAAGATAAATTCTGTGATAAAAGGTAACAAGGTATGAGGGGGGAATCTAAAGTTTGAGTACATAAGACGAAATTTTTGACTTCTTTAAAAAAAAAAAATATATATATATATATTTACTCTTTGTCTCAAAATTTCAATTGGTGTGGGTAAAAAAAAAAACTCAACTCATCCTGTTTTCATTTCACATCACTGGTGGGATTGGGGCTCAGTTAATGATGCACAAAATCAAACAATGCATACAATTTACAAACAACCTGATGATCTTGAAAATCAACCAAGGCACCGGATTAACTGAGGTTCTCCTTGCTTTGTTGGGGTTGGGGTATTATTTCATGAACTGTAAGGCAGGCAGAGCCAACGAACGAAAACATCCAGTTGCTTTGCACTTTATTTCAATTTGACAATGATAACATATCATTCCCCCCTGTCATTGGTTGCGACTTTTGGGGGGTATATACTGCCGAATAAACAACGTCCCATATGGGGATATGTACACTGTAACACTTACAGCCATAGAGCGAAACAAATCAGTCTGAAATATCATAAACACTCTTACATTTCTGTAGTGTATGTGTCGTAAATTTGTCGCTGTCACCGGCGTCAGAAGCTCCAGCTTAACGGTATTTCACTTTACGACAGTCAAGGCCTGCGGATTCTATTTAGCTGAGCTCGTGCTAGTAGACGTTAGCTTTGCCGCCGTTTGGGGAGTATCTTACCAGCTCATACAATATGGGAATAGAGGACGAAGCGGATCGGACGCTCTTCATACGAAATTTAGACTCAAGGGTGACGGAGGAGCTTTTATTTGAGCTCTTTTTACAGGTAAAGTCCGAACTGTTACACTCAGCGTCCAGCTAGCAGTGATAGCACAGCAAACATAGCGCTAATGCTAACCGATGGCAAAGCTGTGATGTCATGATGCTGTAAATGTGAAATTTACTTAGATGTCACATTCTTGTGACCATTTCCTCAAAGGTAACGTACGTGTTGTATTTGCCCTCAGCGTTCGCAGTTTTAAAACAGTCCATGTTCTGTTGTTGTTAGAGCAGCTTGTTCCAGTTAGCCTAGTTAGCCTAGTTAGCTCTGTAGCTTCGTCCCGTGTCTCTCTGTTTACGCGCTCGTCGATTTCTTTTGCAGGCAGGACCTCTTATCAAAACCAAAATACCTAAAGACGGAGATGGGAAACAGAAAACTTTTGGTTTTGCCGTGTATAAACATGAAGTGTCCGTGCCATACGCCATACAATTACTGAACGGAGCGACGCTGTTTGGGAGAAGTCTTCACGTACAGTTCAGATCAGGTGAGCTCATGTTCTCAAACGCACATTCAACAGAGTTACGTGTCTGTGACATGGATACGCAAGATGAGTCAAGATGTGTGATCAGTCTTACTTTCAGTGTGTTATTGTAATAAGGAATTGTGCTTCTGCTAACCCGTTTGTACTTTATTAATGTTTCGTGGTTTTTTGTTTTCTGCATCACAGGCAGTAGTCACAGTAGTAGTCCAGGGAACTCACAGAATTCAAGTCCTGCAAATACACCAAACCCCCATGGACAGAGGTAAGACTCAAATGAGGAGAATGCAGTCAAAAGGGGCCCAAAACAATCCTATGATGCAATCATCACCAGTAAGGTTAGAGCTGCTGGTTCTGCCTGCCCTTTCATAACTTGTGCTTCTTTGACTTATGCACTTGGTCCACAAATTTCCTAGACAAAATTGCATGTGTAAGAGCAAGCGCCCAAAACTTATAGTCGGACCTTGACCCCTCTTTGGATACAGTGCTGTGGGAAGTCAGTGGAATGGGGCTCCCCAGTGTGGGTGTACTAGTCCCATCCTTACATCCTGATAGCGTGTTTTCTGTCACCAGCCTGATAGTGATAGGGTAGCACGCTCTACTGACTCTGTATGTATTTATTTAAAACAGTTTGGCAGAAAACTAAGCACTGTAAATCTGAACTCTATTCGTGTTCGGTTCTCTTATTGCTGTAATCCTACATCAAGTATATATGGAAGTGCATTTATCTTTACCTTTAGAGGCTGCTCCCTATATTAATTCTCAGCACATTGAACGAATTAGTATGCCTCAATGTTTTAACTTTTTTATATTTTACAATTTTCAACTTAAGTATTCATGCATCTCTATTAACTGTTTATAAAAATGTCAGAATTTTCAATATTTTCTTCAAAAGCCACTTATTTCTTTATTTTTCTATTTTAATTTTAAATATCCTTCTGCATAGACCCAATCCACTGATCAGAGTTAGCCATTCAATAATCGAGCAAATTATCTCAGGAGAGGGAGTGGTGTCATTTGATATCAGCACAAAAGTGGTCTATTTGCCTCAGGGTGCAGACTTAGTGTCAAAGATAACCACAACCATGCGGATATTTGAATAAGGTATTTCTTTTAAAATTAGAGACGTTTAAAAATAGGTTTAAACAGATCATCTTTTGCTATAGATAAGCACCTTGATTCTGCTTGACTGAGACACACTGTCGCCAAACAAGCCCAACAATTTTATAACAAATATTTTTATGGTTACCACAGGACAGCTGCTTTATTTTATGATCCTGTGTATTTTTAAGTTTACAAAGAAATATGGTTTTAAAACCAAGAGGACACAAAGTTGTTACGATTATAATTGTAATGATTTTAATAGCTTTCCCTCTGGTACTTCCTCTGCTCTCAACCGATTGCATCAAGACTAGGGATATAACGATGCATCGCGGGCAGGTTGAAAATCGATCCAAATGTGTTATGATTCAAAACAGCAAAGATGAAAACTGCAGCGCGATTCCCTCTTGAAAACAGCAGAGGGTGTTATCTTCATCAGAGTAATTAAAGGGACTCACTTTGGTTTGTTGAAGAAAACACAGAAATATATTTTGTACTTAACAAATATAAATCAGGGCCTGACATTATCACAGGCCCACTGGCGGAACAGCGGAACGGTTGAAGGAGAAAAGAGGCTGAAAAAAACAGCGGCAAATATACCTTAATGTCAACCTCTGTAAATGATGTGTGTGTTTTAAATGTGCAGTCACGGCACAATTTGTGTTTTGCAGTTACACCCTCTCTCGGAAAAGTGTTTTTTGTCTGAGAACTTATTAAAGAAATCTTTTTCAGTCACAATTTGCTTGAAAGCCTATTCTGTTAAAATAATTTTGAGAAAATTGTATCGTGGACTCAGTATCGTACATTACGCAAAATAATTTCAAACATTGTCTCAAGAGTCTTTCCAAAAACATGAACAGGCTGAGGCCTGTTCATGTTGATGAAATTTTATTTTACTGTATCAACAAGGACCCAACACCAAAACAAGATAAGAAGTCTGATCTCATCTGAACCCACCATGGGTGCAGACCTTGGCAGCATTTTGCAAGTTACAATGGAGAGGAAGAAATTTCCTTTAGAAGGCAGAAACCTTGACCAATGCTTAACACTTTGTTACATTTCTGAGGAGGGAAAGGTCAGGCTATCTGCGTTGACCAAAGGGACAATCATGTTTAGTAGAGATAGACGGATGTTTTTTTTTCCAGGGTCAGTACTGCCTCTGATTATTAGTTGCCAAGGAGGCCAATAACAAATATTTGGAGTCAATTTCAATTACTATAAAAGTTAAAATACTGGGATGAAAATTTTTATTAATACAAACCCCAAAACTTAACTGTTTAAATACTTTTAAGCATGTTTATTAAAGGTACTGTGAGGACTTTCTTAGTGATCTCGAAAGTCTCATCTCCAGATGTATGTCTGATTGTAATCCACAGTTAAAAGGAAATGATCAGATGTAAAATAAGTTATTTCTACATGCATTTTCTCTTATCAGCTGTCAGATTACAAAAAGGCCCATGCCTATATACGTCAAAATGAAAATTATGGGCCAATAATTGGCCTGGGCCGATAATTGATCTACCCCCAGTGTTCAGGGTCATCTTATCAGGAGAATACAATACCACAGTGACATACAACTGTTACAACACCAAGAAGCTTTGGTAATATGCTGTAAGGACATACCATAAACAAACAAAGGCAAGAAAGAGAAATCAAAAATATTACCAGGAAAAAAAAATCCAAGCAACCCCCTGATACAGCCACATGAATGTAGAATGCATTAGTAATTTATGATGTTATACTCAGTGCTAATGATTGGTGTGAGGAGTACTGCATTTCAACTTGAAGGTATTTATAAATAATGTTTGACGAGTTGTACTTCACCTATGCCGTCATTCACAGTGTTTTTTTCACAAACAGCTGATATCATGACAGTGAACGTGTTGTTAAAGGGTTTTTCAGACTTTCCCTGTGCTGGCTCACTTTCATTCCTCCTCTGTACGTCCAGCTGTAGAACTGTAAACAAATAGCAGTTTGTGTCCATCAGTGAACTCTGAGTGAACTAATGAAGCTCAGACTCATTCTGTGATTAGTAATGGTGTGCTTTGCTTTCCTCCTACAGGACACCGATCCAGTTCAGCTCTCCGCCGTACACCCCTCCACCCCAAATGCAAAGATCTTTCTCATCTCCTGATAATCTGCAGAAGCATGCCATGGTAACCTTTCTCTTCACTTTTAGGCCCCGGTTACATGGGAACAGCATTTTAGCTACTCATAAATGCAGACTTTTGAAAACGCCCTCAGAAGTGGAAAATTAAAAAAAATTGTGGTTTTCACTCTCTGTAAACACTAAGCCGGGCACAGGGGCAGACAGACAAACAACAACAGCAGCGACCTACTATTTCATTCTTCTGCTGCTGAATCTACTGACCAACTTCTACAAAAATGTGCAATTATTATTAACTCCAGAAGAACAGCTCACCTCTTCTTCGGCCTCTATACTGTGTTGTGGTGTATACGGCTCCTACAGCTATACATCTACAGGCCTGATGTGTACGACAGCCTTTTCAGTCCCTCAGCATTTCTGTGTGGACACAAGTTTTTGCATTGTTTTCCTGCATTTTCGGACGAACGCTGTGAAGCGCTGTGAAACGTCGCGTACATGGGGCCTCAATCACAGAGTACAACCATTATCAGAATTCTTCCAGTTATCTTTACTTTCTTTCACCTGCAGATGAACAACATGATGTGGCAGCTCCACATGCAGCAGCTTGACCAGTTAAACGACGGCTTTTTAAAACCTCAGCAGAGGCAGCAGTCGGCGGGGGGACATTCTGGAAGAGGCAGCTCAAGGCAACACGATAACTCCCCCTATCATCGCAATTCAAACAGCGGTGGCAGAACTCAGCGATACCAAGACGACCAGAGTTCAGGCCGCCACCAGCAACACGGGCACAGCCGAGACAGCTATCACCATCAGAACGACAGAAGCAGCAACCGCCACCATGACAGCAGAGGTGGCAGCAGACATCACGATGACAGGGGAGGCAGCCGCAGCTACCAGGAAAACAGATGGCGACGCTACTAAGAAAGATGAAGGACATTCTGTAGGGACCGCCGTGATCCACTCACCTTTGGACGGCAAACAAAAAAATCATGGATTATGTTGACAAAGTCTCATGTATACTCAGGATTTTTGTACATAATCTTTTTGGATGGGTTGACTTCTGCCTCAGAGCCACTTTTGTTTACTTCTAAGGTGTTTTTAAATTTGTACTCTTCTTAAATGTGAGTTTTTCCTCACAGATGTCTCTAAATTTAGCTGAACTAAAAGAGAATTATCATTTTATGAGCAAGTAAAAAAAAAAATCAGAACTTGTCAACTTTGTGGAAGAGAAAAACAAACTCCACATGTATTTATAAAGAAAAAAAAAAGATTTAGGATAAATGCAAGTTTTTATTTGATACAGATTGTATTTAAAGGTGCTCCCAGAACTTTACAAAAACCTTCAGGTACTTAGCAAAAAGAGAACAACAACAATTGTCAGGCAGAGATACCACCAGCACCACTTTTACTGCAAAAGGGCACCACTCTTTCCTAATTCTATGAACAGGCTGTTTTTTTTTACTATTTGTTTTGTTCCAAGTCTGTAAGGGAACTTGTTTTAAAATGGACATTTTCATCATTATAAAGCTCTTTTGATTTAATCCTGGTATTGTCTTTCATCTGGTCACAACACAAGCGCCTGGGTCCTGGCTGTTCTTCAACAATGCTATTTACAGCTCTTTGTGTATGTCACTAAGTTCAGTTAGCTATTTTATGTTGATGCTACATGCCTTGATGCATGCACACATGGCCTTATCTGCACCTATAAATTGCCCCAGTGTAACTAATAGGCTTGTGCAGTGGGTTATGGAGTAATCTACAGGTGGCGCCACATGCATCCTTTTATTGAATCAATTAAGATGTTAAATATAACTGAGCCACATGATCAGATCCTACACCTGACCTTTCTATTTAGGATGCTTTCAAGTCTTTGCATGGATTTGACACCCACCCTGTTCACTTTACAGCATGCAATTATGTTCGGGTTTGTTTCTTGTCCTGCTGAGTTCAACACAGAGATATCCTGTTCTCTTTTATCAGAGGAGTCTTAACACCACTCAGACCGCTGCACAGGTTCGGGTCAATTTGCATGAGTGTCAGGAGCAGGCTATTGTCCCATCCCAGAATTAGCAGCATTTTGATCCTTAACTACTCATGTTGCGATCAGCTTCGCAGCATTGTTCCCACTGTCTCTGCTCAGGCTTGCTCACAACAAAGTGATGATCAAATCCTTTAATGTCCGCGCCGAGGTCATAATCTACCCTTCCGAAAGTGCTTATGCCACTAACAGAGGCTCCCGCGCCATCGACAACTACATCTCCCAGTATCCAAAAGTGGAGGTGCATTTGCACCCTCTGTACTAAGCTGTGTCTTGCCTTTAATCTTCCTGGTGTCAGATTGCATCCTGATGCTCTCAAATCACTCTAATAGAGAGTATCCTCTGGCCGGTGTCGGCCTTTATTGCGCCTCTGGCTGAGGCATAACTCTTCTAATTGGTTGATCTTCCTGGCGTCTCCAGCCCTGGAGCGCGTGGATTAGAGAGGCCGCTCGGTAGCCGCTGCTGTGTGGACTTTTATAGTCTCCTGAAATGATCCACTTCCAAACACCCCCCACCCCCCTGCTCCCTAACACAGAGGCACAAGTGTCAAGATGCCCGCAGCCCTGATCCCTGGATCCTGACTCCACCTCAGGTTGTTGAGTTCATTGGTGCCACAGTGGTTTGAGCTAAAGGTCCAGTTAAGTGTGCAGATGTGTTTTTAGTTAAGTTTCATTGCGGTGAAAATTGAGTGAAAAAACCAACAGGTGGCAAGAAAATACAGATTGATTGAGTGAAATCTTTTAGAGTATTTGATTGCAGGACATAAAGAGTAAATTTTGAAATTCTGATTGTTACAAATAAGAAAAGAAAAAGACACATACGATCATAACGTTTCAAGAGAAAGTTTACAGGCCTTTTTTTTTTTTTTTTTTAACTTTTTGGCTCCCCAGAGTTTTTTTCCGCAGTTGTCGGACGCTCAAAGAAAAAGTTCAGTGCTCCGCCGCAGTTGTTCTCTTCCCCTCCTCTTTGATCGAGCCATCAAACATGTGAAAAGAAGCCGAGCTTTCTCATGCAGAGCTCCCACATTTCCTCCTTCGTAATCCTTTTCCTCTTTGAACACGGAGCTCGTCGGAGCTTCAAGCCTCTAGCGAGTAAAAATGTATTTCCAATTCATGAGAGCATAATTGGTTCTCCCTCAGGTCACCCACGGCTCTCCACGCACTAACGCTTCCTCCTGTCCACCGTCAATTTGAAAACACTTTTGTTTCTACTTTCCCCCCAAACATATGCTGACATACACGTTTTTAAAAATTAGAAGTTTCATTTATTAAGTTACACATTTCGTTGCTTAAATTTAGGGGTTGATAAAGTTTCCAGATGCTTGTTGGGGTTAATCCTGTCAGAGTGGACTCAATGTGCAGGTCCGGAATTAGAGCTATTCCCTCACATTTCTGTCACAGTTACCAGCATACTGAAGATGCTGATGGCACATTTTCTATGAGTATATTTGATCCGACTGACCCAGAGTAATTGTTAAGAATGTTTCATCAAACGCTCCAAGTGCAGAGAGTCAAATGTCTTCAGGCCACGCGCGGAGAAAAAGTAGTAATCAACTGAAACCACGTGTAACTGTCCAGGAAGAATACATAATGAAAATTAAATGTTCCCGATGCAAATTTTAGCTCAAGTTTTTTTTTTCTTTTTCCCCTGCCTTTCCCACACTCTCCTTTTACGTTTATTGAACAAAAACCAATGAAATTAAAATTGAAATTTATTTACGTTTATGAGTTTTTGTCTTAAGTTATGTTCTCTCTATAAATAGGATATAAGGATAATTCTGAAGCGCACTTTAAATCAAACTTAGTGACTATTTCAACACATCATTAAGGCAGTTCTTGATATTCAAATTATATTTATAATTAAGAAAAGTAAAATTAAAAAAAGGATTTCTAAAAGTGTTTCATTGTCAGGAAAATCCAACATTAAGTTGATAATGGAAATAAAGAAACGCACTGTCTACAACTCAATTTATACTGAATCTGTATTTAAGTGGTAACTGTCCAAACAGAATAACTGTTGTACGACAGGATAAAATGTAACGAATCTGACAGGAAGGAAATAATCCAACATGTTAATAGTTCTTTTTTCTTTTCAGTGACCTCAAAGTTAATTTATGTTTCATGTAAGAGCGAGAAAAGAAAAAAGGCCATAAGCTGAGTTCGAAAAACAAGGATTTTGAGTTGTAACCATTTTATTTTACGGATTGTGAGATTCGATTTCTATCAAAACGCATATTTCAGAGGCACACAGATAATTAAACGGATGTTTTTGGGATTCAATCCCAAACATCGAACTCCTGAGGATACTTTAGAACAGTTTTGCAAGAAAAATGTTCTCAGTCGTTGGGAAAACTAATTTATTAGGCATCTGAGCGGGTGAGACGAAGAAAAGGCGACACAACTTCATAAATCAACGGATTTCGAACAGAAGAAAAACTTTTGTGCGCACGGGTTGGGTGTTCGGAATACATCACACACACTTTTAAACGTGTGTGTGTGTGTGTGTGTGTGTGTGTGTGTGTGTGTGTGTGTGTGTGTGAGAGAGAGAGAGAGAGAGAGAGAGAGAGAGAGAGAGAGAGAGAGAGAGAGAGAGAGGGAGAGAGAGAGAGAGCGAGAGATTGTGGATGGTTTATATAGCTGTTGGTGTGAGCGCAGCCCGGAGTCAGTTCATTAGCACTGTGGCGCTGTGCGGATCTCACTTTGAAGGCTACTGATCGTCACCGCGACACTTTAGGAACAGATAAGATTCCATTTAGAGAGAAAAACAATGGCTTATCTAAACGCATGAAGCGCAGTCCTCTGTTCTCCGCACGCTCGCACCTGCACAAGCTCAAGTTTACGCGACAATCCCAGAGTTGAGTGAAGATAACGCACGGCGCGCAGCAGCAGATCATGCACTGTCAAGCCGAGCTGAGGCTCTCCTCCCCGGGCCAGCTGAAGGCTGCACGGCGGCGCTACAAGACTTTTATGATTGACGAGATCTTATCGAAGGAGACCTGTGATTACTTTGAGAAACTTTCTCTTTACTCAGTCTGTCCATCGCTCGTTGTGCGACCAAAGCCTCTGCACTCCTGTTCGGGTAAGAGAAACTTCTTTCCTTCAACTTCTCAGACACTTTCAGAATAAATAAATAAATCCATAAGCTAAAAAAAAGATAAGAATGATTGAGTCGAAAGAAAATGATTATTTCCTTCTTATTGTTGTCTGCTTTTGCCTGTTTCTTGTTGTGTCAGAGGAGAAAAGACGCGTTGCCACTTTTGACATTTTTGCGCATGACATACAATTGATTGTTAATAATATTCGCATTTTTATTTGAAAACAAGACAAAAATAAAAATATTAATAGATACCTATTGCATGTAACACAAACCCTGTATTTACAAGGACAAAAAAGTTTAAATCTGATACACTCTGTCAGCTTAGCGGAGTGAAAGTGCGAGTCCGTGATTTATTTAGCATTGACAACTTTGCTGTAATCAGTTTGTATTTGCATTATTCCTTTAATTTGACCACAATCAATCTATTATTTCGAAAAAAAAATTTGATTCATATAAAAGTTCTATCTTTGTGCTTTCTTCAACTATTGATGATCGGTTTTGAAATAATGCATTAGTTCATACATCTGTCGCCCTCCTCACCCTGAGCTTTGCAGTACAAATCACCACTGTTGGCTCAAGTGCTGAAAATCACTGACATGAGCTGGAGAGAGTAAATGTCAGTGGTGCTTCATGGCTTTTGCGGGAATAAAACTGATGAATGACTGAACTGATGTTACCTAACATAAAAGTCAACAAGCAAGTCAGGCAGGTACAAAATTTGGAGTCACATCCAGGAAGCCTGCGGTTTCTTATCTGCTACTTCTTCAGAGTATTGTTTATTCTGACTGTTAGCTCTGTTTTTGAAGGCCCGAGTTACTTTGAATATAACTGACCAGAGAAGAACTTGAATTCGCCAAATCAACAAGTTACTGTTTACAGTAATTTGGTTCTATGGTGTGTGTAAGGAAAAGTGGTAAAAGCTCTCTTAAAACCTTTTTGAATATATGTTTCTGTGGTATTGCCTTTAAGTATGCAGTTCTAAACAGGATAGACAGAGGGACAAAAAGATAGACTGATGCTTTTGTTGGGTCAAGTTTAGGCTAAAAATGACCAAAATACTAAGAAAACAGATTAGTTGAAGCAAATAGACATGTCAAAAGAAAAAAAAAATCACAACCAACTGTAATTCCAGATGGGCACAAACGACTCACAGGCCACTACATCCTCCAGTAACCATTAGGATAATTGCTCCAAAGTCTGAAATAATAGCCACTGCAATTTGATGATGACAGCGTCCAGTGGTTAAAAATAGGGGTTGCGATTCCCTCATCCCTCTGATATAAATTGGTATATGCTAGAGGGCACTATGACTGGCACCCCTCTGTTCTGGTGGATAGAGTAACCCGCCCTGCATATCCAAACACATTGCCCACCACTTATTTGTAGCTGCCAGGGTGTGAGACACACTATATTCCCCAACATCAATGGCTTTTGGAGCTGGATATAGAAACTGGCAGCCTTACAGGTCCCAGGCTGAAGAGAAGCAGCGGCTGGCCCCTGCTTGGCCCCTGAACAGTGAAAGTTGACTTCTTCATCCTGCAGAGCAAAGGGTGCTATAACCTGCTCCTGCCAGTGGAGGCTGCCAAAAGACAGTAATGCCACCAAGACTGCCTGAGGGAGTTATAACTGATTAATTGCTGTGTTTTGATTGTTAACCACCGGTATGCCGCTCAACTATGACAGCATAATCAACCGTCTTTGTGCCATCCCTCTTAAACTCTGAGTCCAGTCTTATGAGTCTGAAAGGAATACACCTTAACATCAGAAGTGGCTAATAATGGTGTTAATTCCCAATCATTTACAGCAGGATCAGAGGCAGTGACACCTGAGTGAGGAGTGATTGTAATGGAAGGTTACAATATTTCATTTAGAGTCCCATCTTTCAGCAGCACCAAGGGTAGGGCTTTTAGTGGTGTTTTCAAGAAGAGGTGAGAGAGATTAAGATCAACTGTGGTGTAATCTCACCTGACAGCACGATGAAAAATACAAACAACAGGAGGAAAAAAAAAAAGGAAAAGCAGGAGTGTGTACAGGCAGAAGGCCGCTGTGTACGGATTTGGTCCTTGGGTGAAGACTTAGAGGAGAAATCCAAAAGGGTTTTCATCCTGTTTAATACCTAATCCCCTGCAGACAATGAAAACTCCCATTAAGAATAAAACAAGCTTGAGACGCATGATTACGCCCATGTCAACGCACACACACACACACACACACACACACACACACACACACACACACACACACACACACACACACACACACACACACAAACTCAGGCAAGTATGCACAAACATTTTCCTTTTTCAGTTGAGGACAATGTTTGACAACCTGTCATCTCCATGTCATTCCCCTCACACACTCTTCCCTTAGATTTTTCTATTTTGACTAAGGATCAGTCAGAAACCAGTTCTTAAAGTACTTCAGGTTTCAGCTGTCACAGGAAGAGCGGTGAGGATCGGGTTTCAGATTTAACAGTTAACACTTTGTTTATTGTAATTCCTTTGGGGCATGATGTCAGTTTGAGAAGTTGGTCCATATGCCTAGAAAAAATGGCAAATAATCCCGAGAGGATGTTTTTGACACCATTCATCTTTGAAAACTGGAATAAAGTTGATCCAATCTGTCAAATTAAGAACTGTGAATGGACAACTCAAGAAGCTGCGTGTCCTGTCGCCCTTCCCTACACAACACTGCTTGCATTGCGGTTAATAAAGCAGCCGTCTAGAGACAAGGCAGACGTGCATGTTCACTCGTCACTCTTCAGCAGTGAATCATCACCCCATTGACAAAAAAGAATGAAAGAAGTGCAGATGCTATGTCAAGGAGCAGGTGTTGAAGGAAAAAAATAAATAAAACAAACTTTATGTAATGTGATGCAGTCACTGCAATTAAAAAATTCTGAATCAAATGTACCATCTCTGAGAGCCGCATGTTTCAACTGTTTTCAAAAGTACATCTATTGATATCTGCACAATCATTTTGGAGCAAATGTTTCCTCTTGATCTATTCCTGGAGGGTTTTCCCTCTGTAATGGTTACCATAAGCACTTGAGCAGGTCCCCACATTCCCTCTGCGATTATCAAGAGTATCAGTATGCTTTTCCACGCGGCTGAGTCGCGCTCTTGCAGCTTCTCAAACAGTTATTTGTAGACTATTGACAGGACACTGCACTTGTCAACAACATGTCAAAGAGACGAGTTCACTGTCAGTGGAAAATCACCACCACATGCACAACATTTCCCTGTGAGTGTCTCTCTTTCTTTCCCTCTGAGGCACTGTCCGGAGACAACTTCAAGCTTTTTGTTGACAAGAGACTTCCTTATGATCAAGCAGACAAAGCAATATGTCCCCCCCCCCTCTCTCGTTCAGCATGACACAAGTGACACTCTCCCCTTCACTTTTGGACCATTCCTTGAATCCTAATTTGACCTTTTGTGTATACTTAAGTCTTCCAATAAAGCCTGAACATAAAATCAGATAACTCATTACTTTCAGACACATTTACAGGTCTGATTAACAGAGAGAGAGGGGCTGAGCAAATGAAATGGAAAGGTATAAATGGAAAGCAGGAGCATGTAGCCAGAGGAAGAAAAAAAAGGCTTCTTGTCTAGACCTGTTGCAATAGCAGCAATCTCACGTTGGAGGATTAGTGATGACCTCAGTGCCTCACTATGATGTCATGAAGAGCCCAAGGCAGTGTCTGCAGTGTGTGTGTGTGTGTGTGTGTGCAGAGTAGCAGTCCCTATCTGAGCTTGAACTTAAGCCCCTTTAATGCTTGACTTGCATGTAATTGTGCATTATATTATGGAACTATCTGAATTCATGAACTACTCCAGTTGGAAACTGAAAACGACAACCTCATTGGACAGGTAATCAAAGTGTTTGTCTCCTGCTAGCATTTATCTGTGTCCATGGGAAAAGATAGTCAGTTGTAGTCTTAGATCTAGCAGAAAGAAGCTGCAGCACACGTGCTGTGTGTGTTCGTGTGTCACCCCTCACCATCCTCTTCTTTTCCCTGCTCTATTCCAGCCTTTTATCTCCACCTGTATCTCTCACCTCTGCTCCCATAATCCCCCCTGTGTCCTTTCCGCTGCTCCTTATCAGCCTGCCCTGCATCAGCCAAAGCATTACAGCCTGCTCCAAGCTCAGTTGGCTTGTAAATTTGGGTTAAGGGATCGGTTTTTATATTTGAAGCCGTAAGGATTTTTCTGGCAGATATCATATTCACTTTGTTTGACCCTCCACATCCTCTCGGCCAACCTCGGCTCCAGACAAGTGTTACGCTTTATTGATTCTGGCGTCTTACTGCTTCTGTCTGCACTGGTAAAGAGTAGAGAGTAGAGAGAGAGAAAAAAGGAGCGTTTAACTGCGCACATGAGCTAAAGTGAGAAGGACTGCAAGGGAGGGAGAAGAGTTTACGAGCAGAATGGTGTCTGTTTTATTATTTTTTTTCAAGGGTTTTATGTTAGAGTTTTCTGTCTCAGGCTCAGTGTGTGCATCTGCCGGGAGCAAGTTAGTGTTTATCAACCTCTAGAAAAATAATCATTCATTGCAGGGGTTCAGAGTAGCAGTGTAAAACACAGTCTGCGTCATAGGGATCACAGCCCTCAACATGGAGGAGGTCAAAAGGAAAACACTTTTCACAGCAAACACAGAGCAATTAAAAAATAAACCTGTCTCAGCTCTTCCGGGCGGTCGATACGGCTCCAAGCGGCATGACTGAGGGGCACATAAGAGCTCACTAAAACTCCACATGATTCAAAGATGTTCTAGCTCCTCTTTATTGCTCTTTTCTCAGTCTTTCATCTGAAGAACTGTCTCTCCCCTTTCAGGCTCCTCATCACTACGTGCCTACCCACTCCTCTCAGTCATCACAAGGCAGCCCCCCCACATCCCTCAGATATCCTCTGCGGGTGGAGTCCCCTCACATCTCCCACTGCTCTCGCCGCAGCATCCAAGAGGATCTGAGCCCTCGCCCAGCCAGACGCCCCTCAGCATCAGCAGCGAGTCAGACACAGAGCACAGCACGCCACGCCTGAAGAAGCCACGCCGTAGCCGCACCATCTTTACAGAGCTGCAGCTCATGGGCCTAGAGAAGAAGTTCCAGAAGCAGAAGTACCTTTCTACTCCTGATAGGTCAGTTAAGTTCACTAACTCACAGCTGAGTGGACATTTGGGTGGATTATAACTGCAGCTCGACTCTGTTGCACATCAGTAAAACATCATGTCTGTGCTAAATTCTGAGCTACCTTAAATGATTATTATGACAAATGCTACAACAATGAAAGCAAACCACTTATGCTTTAAAGGAAGCCAACACCACAGTTCTTAATTGCAGTTGTTAAAAAAGACTCATAAAAGTGCCACTCAATTGTGACATTTTGATAACCCTCATACCTGGCATAGAGCACATTGTGAGAGTAAAGTGCATGCATTAAAATTCACGCACCCACGCACATTCACAAAGCCACAAGTGAAATTACCAGGCAGTGGTTAACCCAGCATCATATTATTTGATTTATCCTGTGGGGAATGTCTCATGTAATGTGAATTTTGTTGAAGCCAAAGCATTACCTCAGATTTCTAGTTGGGACAGGAGTAACGTTTTTTAACCCTGAGCTCCCCAACAGCAAACGGCCTCAACAAAGAAACACTGTCTAACTGGAGAAAACAGGGACGGCAGCCAACGCAAGCAAACAGAAATGTATTACATTGATTTACTGCCAATCATTTTGCACATGTGCAGGTGTATAAAAAGAACACACAGCCTTCTACAATAAGATGAAGTAATCCATGTTCATATCTCTGTCTTCAGTTCTAGTCTACAGGTCATTTTTAGGACCTGACATGAGGTTAGACTATATTTCCAGTTTTATTGTAAAGTTTACAGTAATATTTTGCCTCTAGGCTTCCTTCCCGACATTACTAAGAATAGAACTGAGCCATATGTAGTTAAAAAGCTTTGCTTTACATCAGAAGTAAACTTTAATCCACCTATGAACCTTTCATACATGCATGCAGACACTGACAGAAAAGCAAAGGTAGTTAAAACACTCATTACTGCCAATTACACTGTTTCTCACACATCTCAAACCTTACATACTCTTTGCTATAAATCTGTTTACCAAGTCTAATCTGAAATGACATTAGCATATTTGAAATTAACTAGATTTATTTGTCATCCCATTTACATCCCATCCATGGGGAAAACTTCCACGATGCATAATTAAATACATCACATCTCAGCTCTGCCCGGAGCCATTGGAAAGAGGCCATGCTTCTTCCTAAAGCTGAAGCCCCGAGGCTGATCGCAACTCAGCCATCAAAACCAACCACCCTTAAAGACACCCGTGCCAAAATACTGTGTCCTGTCAAAATATCCGATTCTGACACCGTGTTGGAAATTAATTAAATACCCAGCTGGCGGGAAAAACATCAACAGAGAAAATCCCCCTCTTTAAGCCCCACATCAAAGGTGTGGCGCACTCCCCACTTTGGCTTGTTGTGATCCAAAGATAACTTAACTTCTCTCTGCTTTTTCTTGGCTTGGAAGCTCTGTGGTTTTGTAGAGAGACTGTGAATGTGGGCGGGAGGAGGAATCAAAAATATCCTCAAAAAATACTTTGGATTATTTATAACATACAGGATATACGCAGCTTCCAGTTTCAACAATTAGCACTTTTTAATCCTGACTGTCATCAACATAATCATTATTATTACTTTAAGGTATTCAGACACACCCGTGCTTCCGCGGTGAAAGGTGTGAGAAGAGAACAAAATGGCGGGCTTGCAGTAGCCTGGAGGGAGGAACTTAAATACTGTTTGTATCACATCAAGTGTGGTTTCTCTTCATTGAGAACTAATGACTTTAAATAAGTGGAGTCTATTTCTTTTCTGCAATTACTTCACTCTGCCTGAAGTTGTTGAGAAGCTTTCTTTCTTTCTTTCTTTCTTTCTTTCTTTCTTTCTTTCTTTCTTCCTGTCTTTCTTTCTTTCTCTTGGGTTTTTCATCGTAAGCTCTGGGATTTGTTAGTGCTCTGCTTTTTGGATTCTGTTCACTTCATCTGTCTAGGCTTCCACTTTCACCCATCAAATGAAAGTCAGTTCCTTCCACTGGGGCGCTGGTGGGGATGTGATTCCCTTCATCTGACTAGTAAAGACTTTGAGAAGAAAAGGGAAGAGGAAATCTAAATTAAAAATCCAGATAACCACTCTTTTCCCCGCTCATGTCCCTTCCTGAAGTTTCCTGTTACACATAAACCGATAGCCTGATTAGTCATGGATCAACACATGTGGTGGATGCATTCAGAATTTTCCTCTACAGCCCTAATCGTACATCTCTGAGGAGTTAAACAGGGTGACTGATGTCAGTGTAGATGTTTTGAGGAACAGTGTTTCCTCAGCGGCAGGTGAACAACCTCAAACTCCAACCAACAGCAAATCAGCTTTGATATGACACTTGAAGACAGAGGGAAGAATGATTATGTTTCATGATATTTAACTGTTACTGTGTGCAGAGGTGACTACCTCAAGGCACAAAGTTACAAGACTGACAGAAGATAAAAACCAAAACTAGTGTCAATCTTACCCATTGTGCTTTAAGTGACGACACATTGCCACAGCATGTTTTTACAACATTTTTTCTCCCTCCTCAGGTTACTCGTGATCAAAGAACGGATCTTTTATCTAACAGAATGCATGTTTTGTTTGTGGTTTTGCAGGTTAGACCTGGCCCAGTCACTTGGCCTCACACAGCTCCAGGTGAAGACGTGGTACCAGAACAGGCGCATGAAGTGGAAGAAAATGGTGAGGAAAAGTACCAAAGAAAAGCACAACAAACAATTCAAGCAGCAAGCGGGGATAAGTGGGTCCACGCCTTTGTGTGCCATAGTTCTTCCTAACTAGAGAGCTATTGCATGCGGGGGCTACAGCATGTGTAGCAAGATCTGTGTCAGCAAAAAGCCATGACTTCTTTTTGCCAGTAGGGGGCGGCTTACTTTGTTGGACAAAGGTACATGTACATGCACTCAGGATGACATAATGAATGTGTGAAACTTAGTCCTGATCCAACATTGCAACTCAGCTATACAGGTCTGCATGCTGGACAAAAAAATGACAACTTTGGTAGCCTGTTCTGGCCACACCCACTGGGTTACAAAAAATATTTCATTATATTTTCATCCTCAATTTGTCTAGTATAAACATTCAAAATTTGAAGATGATCAGACAAAAAGGTGTTGGAGAAGTTTGTTCAAATATGCACATGAGAATTCTCAAAATTAAACATTTAACTCAATCTCCCAAACATACTGTTTTTGTAAGTCTAGCCATGATAGTTATGCACAAAAGTTTCAGGTGGGTAGCTCAAAGTAGTAGAAGGTGTTGCATTTTTTAGTTGTTGTTAAATAAAAGTTGTTATAATAATAATAATAATAATAATAGTTTTTGTTTGTGGTAATGATTATACACATTCTACACATTCAGGTCATGTGAACTGCCTCAGTAGTATTTTTTTTTTAGGGTTTTTCTTTGTCACTGGGGTGATCTTCTCATTGGGCTTGGCCCTAATAAAGTTGGTGATGGCGGGGGCTTATCTCTTTGATATCACATTACAGATTGTGGCTCCGTGTAAATGTGTGTTGTTGTTTTTTTGTTAATCTGAAAGTGTGATCTCTGTTAAACAACTTAAAAACCGTTACTAAGTTGAGAGAAAACTGGTAGGTGGTCATTGTTGTTGACAGGAGGAGAGGGTTTGATTTGAAGTGTACAAACTTATGATGGCAGTAAGAGCAGAGCACTTTTACAGGGTCAAAATTTGGTGTTAAAAAAACAGCTGAAATTGTTACAAATGAGTGTACATGGAGCAGCCAGCAGCAATATGTCTTCTCTTAATTACTATAATAGCAAGCTCTGCCTTTGACGGCTGCTGTTTTTTACCTTCTAAGACCATTTTTGTGTCATTCCAGGTGCTCAAAGGAGGTCACGAGGCCCCAACTAAGCCCAAGGGAAGACCCAAGAAGAACTCCATCCCTACCACAGAGGAAATCGAGGCTGAAGAGCTACGGCTGAGGATGGAGGAGGAGGAGAGGATGAGGAGGATGAAAGAAAAAGTAGCACTAGCTCAGGGAGGAGAAGCAGCTCAGCTTGAACCTCAAGATCTCAGTACAGAAACTCTCAATCCCTCAGCAGCCATGGAGAGATCTGAGGAAGAGCTGCCAGTTTTGATGCAGTCAGATACTCACACAGCCAGCTAAAGCCAGAGCAAAATAACCAAAGACTATCGACAACCTGAAAACACATAGTGCCTCAGGATCACTGTAAAAAAGCCTGTGTGGTGTTTAAAGCCTTAAGCTTTAGGAGTTTGACTGGAAACATGTTGATGGCATTGAACCTTTACCTGATGTAGCCATTTATATTAATTTGCATTTACAAATGTACTGTACAAAGAGCTAGTATGTAAAGTTAGTGATTGTGCTGGTGAAATGTGGCCTTTGTTTGAGCAGGTCCTCTCTACATGGAGTGTAAATCTGTCTAATCCAGGCAGGTCTCTCATAGCTCAATACGAGTCATGCATCACCTTTTCGTGCATTACAACCATTAAGATCACTGATCCTCTAAGCTGCCTCACATAATGCACGTGCCAAATGATCAAGATATGCCTTACTGTTGTGTCTTTACATATCTGTGTGTTAGGCCTGTGTAACACTACCAAATACTAGAACACTATGTGGCTCCAGTGCCTTGTCTGTCTCAGAGGAAAGCTTTCTAAGTATTGATAAAATATCTATTCAGTGTAAGAATATATTTTGCAGTGATTTTCTGTAACAGTTTCTGTTCTTGAAGATAAAACAACTTTCCTTTTTTAGATTCTGCACTGCTTGTGCCATAAAAGTGCTCATTATTTGTTCAGTACAGCGTGCATATTTTTTACTTTCCTATCTGAAAATCAATATTTCTGCCAAGCCATACACTGTATCATACTGTAGAAATGTGTATAAAGTATAAAATATATGGTTTTTGGATCTAAAAGATTTTTTCAACTGCTGGTTTAAATTGGAGGAAAGTGGTTTCTGTGTATGGTGTTACTGCCATCCCTGATTTTTTCTTTTTCTTCCTTTCCTTCTTCATTTTTTTCTATTTCTTTGTCTTTCATTGGAGTCAGTTTGACTGAGCTTTCTGCCATGAGGCCACTAAGACTCTTAAGCTGTCAGAGATTCTCAGAGGGAATAAATCTCAGCCCGTGCCAAGGTGCACAGCAAATGCTGAACATCTAAAATCTCAAAAACGTTTCCAGCCTGCGGGCTCTGCATGAGTGCCCCCGTCAGTGTGTAAGCATAACACTGTCGACCGCTTGTCAATGACATCTAAACACACTCCCACCTTCAAGGATCATGTAATTAAAGAGTTACACTTTTTGAAATATGCAGATTTATTTTTTATTTTTTATTGTCTCAAAAGAAAAGTGCAGTATTTTTATGATGTAAATAATGTTTGTTTGGTAAGCTTGTTTGCATCTTTTTTTAGGTTTGTGTACAATCATTTTTAATATTCACAAGTGTGTGTTTATGTATTTAAATACACTTAATAAAAAACAAATCATTCAAACCTCTGGTGAAATTGCTTCTAACTTTCATAACTTAAGAATTATTTCTTACTATACATCATGAAAATCAGATCCACATAAGCCTCATTTGCTAAAGGGAAATCCCTGATGCTGTTTTTCATGCAGGCTTTTGTATATGAAACCATAAATCCAATACATGATTTTGTTTTGAAGATCGTTATTTATTTGCCTCTTAAGGAGAATAAGATGTACGAAAAAATGATAGTTATTTATCTATTTTATCCATATAGCTGTTGCTTACCTGACCTTATCTATTCCTACGACTAAGAGTACTTTTAAGATGTACTGTCATGTCATAATAAGTGTGTGTAAATCAAACAGTTAGTCTACAGCAGCTCTGTCAGGCTGAAGTTCAGGCAGATCCATTACTGAGGAAGCTTTTAAAGATGTATTAGCTGTAGTCAAAGTTCACCATAAATCACAGAGGAGAGAACAAAGCATTTAAGCACTCTGTGTTGTGACATTTATCATCTTTATCTGTACGACTAATGAGATGGCCTATAGTGCACCTAAGGGCTCCTCTGTGACCCAGAGCGAGCGAGGAATAGTTTAGAGTGTATTTTTAGTGCCCGATACCGGACATGGATGGTTTCAAAAGCAAACAGCGCACGTAAGCATTGAGTAATGCCTACCGTGCTTTAACACCTTGTGTAAACATTCTGAGTATGCTTTGTGTGCATTCAACAAGGGGACCCCCCCCTCATTGAGTATGATAGAACATGCTGTTTGTTCTGTTTAATAAACTTATGAATTAAATATGACCTGCTACAAAAAAAGCATACTTTTTCAAAACTTAATGATCTGAGCCTTTTTTAATCATTATTTTATTTAACCTTTAATAACAGGTTGGTCCCATTGAGTTCAATAATGTTTTTTCTTTCAAGGGAGACCTGGCTAAAGACAGGCAGCAGCACCACCACCACCAAGTTACAGACAGAAATGTAGAGAGGGACAATTACAGTTTAAAAAACACAACATTATGAATTAAATAAAATCATCTATGAGTCACACCTGTGAAAAGGTCAATGTCTCTTGTTTTAGATAAAAAAAAAAACATTTGATGACACCAGCTCCCTGAGCTTTAAGTCATTCTGCAACCGAGTCCAGTTTGAGGGTGCAGCCAAAAGCCCTTATCCCAATTTCAGTCCCACCATTTGGGAAAGAGAGCACCAGAATATGAGCTTACATGTCGCTAAAGTGGTTCATCCAGCCTGTGAGTACAACTCACAAAACATTTTGTAATGAAGCTCAAAGATGCATGTGGGCTGTATCAAGGAGACACTGTGATAAGGGGTACATGTGCAAAGATCACACTAATCTAAAACTGGTAAAAAAAAAATTGAAGCAAAAAGCCACTTTATTAGAGTAAAAGAAAAATACAACTTGTTTCTGAAATAAAAGCTCAGTCTCAGCCTCAGCTTTTTCACAAGACACAGTAGATGCGATTTTAAATTAAGGGAGTCATCGAACAGTGTACCCAGGTATTTGTAACAGTGTTTACATGCACTTTTCCATGGATTGTTATAATTAACTTTTAGCAAAGTTCTGAGGGTCATTTCAAAAATTTTTTGATTCATATTCCAGCTAAAATAAGCAGCATTAATAAGTATGAGGTACATGAAAACCTGTGTAGAAAGCACAATTGTTCATGATAATAGTAATAATAATAATAATAATAATAATAATAATAATATTATTATTATTATTATTATTATTATTATTATTATTATTTAATGTAATAATATATAATAATTTTTTATTATTATTGTTAATAAAACTTAAAGACACTGTATAACTGTTCAAATGATTGACTGTAACTGTTAAGATTTGAAAGTTGGAGGGTCAGAACAGCTTTGTGTTTGAGTGGGAACTTGGGTTCCAGAGGGAGGGAGAGGCTATGGCAAATGCTCTAGCCCCCCAGGTTTGGTGCTTGGTTCTGTGAGGTGGAGATAGGAGGTTGGTGTGTGAGGAACGCAGGTTACATGAAGGAGTTTGATGGCGGAGAAGGTCAGTGAGGTGGGAGGGTGCCTGGTGGTGGAGGACTTTGTGGGTGAGGAGGAGAATATATGTCAGTTTTTCTCAGTATAACAGCTACATATTTGTGTGGTATATTCAAGAACCCCTAAATCAATCAGTTGAAAATCAATCACTCACGAGAGTATTGCTGTTTTGTTTTATTTTTGAAGGTGAGTGTTTATTTTTCACTACACATAGCACAGCGTGTGTATCCTCCTCCTGGAACTTATTACATCATGTACACAAGGTGATAACTTTTGTGAAAAAGATAAAAATCACCACATTTTTTGACACTGGTCTATGTAATGACCCAGCATAATGTGAATATATTTATTGAAACTCTTTCTTAGATGGCACTGATACCATTGCCTAATATAGTTCCTGGTTTTATGTTGATCAGTTCTGTCACAGAAACAATTAATTGTAATTTTTAAAATGAAAGTGTGTGAATGATTCATAAACAATGCACTGCTGTGCTGTCATCACCTGAGCTGTCACTCGCTGCTATTGTCCCTGTTATAAACTCAGCTACTCCTGCCAACTACCTGCTTAAAGGCAACACAACCTGTTTACAGCCATAAAATATATTCTTGCAACTGTTAGTGCAAACAAAAGGTATTTATCTGGAAAACTTTGATGATTAAAAACTGGCCGTGCTGCTTGGCAAGCTTTTATAGACTGACTCAGCCCTGTCACTGCCCAAAGCAGGCCTGAAAAAAGCATCTGCAGCAGATACAGTGTCTGTATTAATTGCAGGTGATGAGCACTGACATTTCCCTATCAAATACCCCTGTGAAAATAAAGGCTGTGGCTTGCAGGCAGGGAGGTGAGGACTCAAACTTTACAAGCCTCCACAGGCTGCTGAGTTCCTCTTGGCTAATTGTTGTGTTGCAAGATGAGACACCGCAGGCCTAATTGGAGAACCTGTTATTTTCTCACAGGTCCAAGTTCAGCTGCAGGTCACAGGAGTGGAGTGGTGTCAACCCTGGCTGGCCCCTTCCCCCCCTCCCACAAAGACATCCACAGCACACCTTCAGCTGTCAGCTTAGCGTACGCTCAGGTAGTTTGCAGGGGGGAGTGGGCGTAGCTTTTCGGTGTTTCACCCTCATTTGTGTCAAGACAGAGGAAGTTATCTCTAAATGTTGAGGGCAGGAGCAACAGCAGGGCTTACCTGAGTCAATAAAGGCGGATGCTTTTGACAGCATTCACAATGCTCCTCATTGTGCTCAGTAATAGCTGGAAAGAAACAGTCATTAGAGCCAATGGCAGTTGGGTCACCCCCCCTGTAAGGTCAGCATGTNCATTGAGTAATGCCTACTGTGCTTTAACACCTTGTGTAAACATTCTGAGTATGCTTTGTGTGCATTCAACAAGGGGACCCCCCCCTCATTGAGTATGATAGAACATGCTGTTTGTTCTGTTTAATAAACTTATGAATTAAATATGACCTGCTACAAAAAAAAAAAAAAAAAAAAAAAAAGCATACTTTTTCAAAACTTAATGATCAGAGCCTTTTTTAATCATTATTTTATCTAACCTTTAATAACAGGTTGGTCCCATTGAGTTCAATAATGTTTTTTCTTTCAAGGGAGACCTGGCGAAAGACAGGCAGCAGCACCACCACCACCAAGTTACAGACAGAAATGTAGAGAGGGACAATTACAGTTTAAAAACCACAACATTATGAATTAAATAAAATCATCTATGAGTCACACCTGTGAAAAGGTCAAGGTCTCTCATTTCAGATTAAAAAAAAAAAAAACATTTGATGACACCAGCTCCCTGAGCTTTAAGTCATTCTGCAACCGAGTCCAGTTTGAGGGTGCAGCCAAAAGCCCTTATCCCAATTTCAGTCCCACCATTTGGGAAAGAGAGCACCAGAATATGAGCTTAAATGTCGCTAAAGTGGTTCATCCAACCGGTGAGTACAACTCACAAAACATTTTGTAATGAAGCTCAAAGATGCATGTGGGCTGTATCAAGGAGACACTGTGGTAAGGGGTACATGTGCAAAGATCACACTAATCTAAAACTGGTAAAAAAATTGAAGCAAAAAGCCACTTTTTTAGATTAAAAGAAAAATACAACTTGTTTCTGAAATAAAAGCTCAGTCTCAGCCTCAGCTTTTTCACAAGACACAGTAGATGCGATTTTAAATCAAGGGAGTCATCGGACAGTGTACCCAGGTATTTGTAACAGTGTTTACATGCACTTTTCCATGGATTGTTGTAATTAACTTTTAGCAAAGTTCTGAGGGTCATTTCAAATTTTTTTTTATTCATATTCCAGCTAAAATAAGCAGCATTAATAAGTATGAGGTACATGAAAACCTGTGTACAAAGCACAATTGTTCATGATAATAATAATAACAATAATATTATTATTATTATTATTATTATTATTATTATTATTATTATTATTATTATTATTATTATTTAATGTAATAATATACAATATTTTTTTATTATTATTGTTAATAAAACTTAAAGACACTGTATAACTGTTCAAATGATTGACTGTAACTGTTAAGATTTGAAAGTTGGAGGGTCAGAACAGCTTTGTATTTGAGTGGGAACTTGGGTTCCAAAGGGAGGGAGAGGCTATGGCAAATGCTCTGGCCCCCCAGGTTTGGTGCTTGGTTCTGTGAGGTGGAGATAGGAGGTTGGTGTGTGAGGAACGCAGGTTAAATGAAGGAGTTTGATGGCGGAGAAGGTCAGTGAGGTGGGAAGGTGCCTGGTGGTGGAGGACTTTGTGGGTGAGGAGGAGAATATATGTCAGTTTTTCTCAGTATAACAGCTACATCTTTGTGTGGTATATACAAGAACCCCTAAATCAATCAGTTGAAAATCAGTCACTCACGAGAGTATTGCTGTTTTGTTTTATTTTTGAAGGTGAGTGTTTATTTTTCACTACACATAGCACAGCGTGTGTATCCTCCTCCTGGAACTCATTACATCATGTACACAAGGTGATAACTTTTGTGAAAAAGATAAAAATCACCACCTTTTTTGACACTGGTCTATGTAATGACCCAGCACAATGTGAATATATTTATTGAAACTCTTTCTTAGATGGCACTGATACCATTGCCTAATATAGTTCCTGGTTTTACTACTTATGTTGATCAGTTCTGTCACAGAAACAATTAATTGTAATTTTTAAAATGAAAGTGTGTGAATGATTTGTAAACAATGCACTGCTGTGCTGTCATCACCTGAGCTGTCACTCGCTGCTATTGTCCCTGTTATAAACTCAGCTACTCCTGCCAACTACCTGCTTAAAGGCAACACAACCTGTTTACAGCCATAAAATATATTCTTGCAACTGTTAGTGCAAACAAAAGGTATTTATCTGGAAAACTTTGATGATTAAAAACTGGCCGTGCTGCTTGGCAAGCTTTTATAGACTGACTCAGCCCTGTCACTGCCCAAAGCAGGCCTGAAAAAAGCATCCGCAGCAGATACAGTGTGTCTGTATTAATTGCAGGTGATGAGCACTGACATTTCCCTATCAAATACCCCTGTGAAAATAAAGGCTGTGGCTTGCAGGCAGGGAGGTGAGGACTCAAACTTTACAAGCCTCCACAGGCTGCTGAGTTCCTCTTGGCTAATTGTTGTGTTGCAAGATGAGACACCGCAGGCCTAATTGGAGAACCTGTTATTTTCTCACAGGTCCAAGTTCAGCTGCAGGTCACAGGAGTGGAGTGGTGTCAACCCTGGCTGGCCCCTTCCCCCCCACCCACAAAGACATCCACAGCACACCTTCAGCTGTCAGCTTAGCGTACGCTCAGGTAGTTTGCAGGGGGGAGTGGGCGTAGCTTTTCGGTGTTTCACCCTCATTTGTGTCAAGACAGAGGAAGTTATCTCTAAATGTTGAGGGCAGGAGCAACAGCAGGGCTTACCTGAGTCAATAAAGGCGGATGCTTTTGACAGCATTCACAATGCTCCTCATTGTGCTCAGTAATAGCTGGAAAGAAACAGTCATTAGAGCCAATGGCAGTTGGGTCACCCCCCCTGTAAGGTCAGCATGTGTACAACATGAGGCTGGATCTATCTGCTGCTTAGAGTTGAGCAAGATGTGAGTGAACACAGCATCTGATTTTTTAAAAAAATTAAATCTGTGTTCAAAAACATTTCAAAGTACAAATTAAAGCAATGAAAACTTTTCCATTTTCAGTAAAACCTTGTCTCAAAGTATCAGTCCTAGAGTTATCATTAACACTCTATTTGACATAAATTCATTGTTGTAAAATCACAATTTAGTTACAGATCAAAACATCAGCAATTAAACTCCAACAATAAATAAAAACATGTACTAATTCAGGGTTTTTAAATCAGTGTTTTTCATTCTTAGTCTAAAACTAATTCATGGCTACATATTTTATGTTGTAAACTCTTTAACCACAAGTTAACATCAGAATATAAACCTTTGTTTTGTTATCAGCCTGTGCTCATTTTTAAATCTTGAATGGACATGTATATGTTTTTTATTGTTAAAAGTTCTTCCCAAACGTTTTATTGATTTATCTCATCATGACTTTCTATCATATTGTTTTGTTTTATACATTCTTATTGTAATT
The DNA here is from genome assembly GCA_008086565.1 of Thalassoma bifasciatum. Classification (NCBI taxonomy): domain Eukaryota; kingdom Metazoa; phylum Chordata; class Actinopteri; order Labriformes; family Labridae; genus Thalassoma; species Thalassoma bifasciatum. The sequence goes on from RPOG01000131.1 coordinate 562,751, forward strand.
TTTGCACTTTGATATTTGATGCTGTAATACTGAAAATTCCCCCATTCCTGAATAAATAAAGGGTGACCCAGGATAATTCAGGATGAAATATTTTATAGGTCAGTACATGATCTATGTAAATTTTAATGTTAGTTTTCATCACACAGTCAAGAGGGTGAAGTTTAGTGCTGGAGGTGGGTGCTGCAGCAGTGAAGTCGGGTTGTGAATGTGAGGACAGCCTGAGGGAGATTCATCAACACTGATGTCACTTCACGTCTCTATTTCCCCTACAACTGTATAAGAGAATTCATTTTGGGGAACATGGGAATCACTAATATCATACATGAACTCTTTTATTTTTATGTTTTTTGTGGAATGAGAATGTAGACACATTTAATCCATACCTGAGTGAAATTTAAACTTACAACTTTAATCAAATAAATCACTAAATATTTCTTCCTGAATTTTCCTGGGTCACCCTTTAAAGAGTGATCTGATCTTATCCAAATGGAGCCCTGTACCCTACAATATTTTCACTAAATGTTTTATCTTTTTATATTATAAGTCAGACACAGAAGTTTGCCAGAACTGTGCTTGTTTCAGCGTTTAGCCTTCTGTCTGTGAGAATGATCTTTCTCTTTTTCTTCCTCTAGCTGCTTCTGTCATAGGACAACATGTTCAGGCTTCTTGAAGAAATGAAATAAAATATGAATAAATAAAAAAGTAAGGAAGAAAAATGCACCTCCAAAGATGCATTTTTCAAGTTTTGTAAACTCAAAAATGTATGCATTAATGGATATTTACACGTGCTGCTTTCCTTGATCAATAACTCAGAACATTCCTTGAATAAATCCAACCCCTCTCTGCAATCACAGCAAGGTTTGGTGGCACCACAATGTGTTCTTAGACAGTTTTACAGTCATATTTTCCTTTCCAAAACACGTAATGATCAAAAAACTGAGTTTTTTTTGTTTTTTTTTGTAAAACACAACAATGTGTGAACACAAATATTTTACAGTGCTGCCATTGCAAATTATAAATTATAGCTGATTGACTGGATGGGGGAAATCATAAAAAGGCTGCATTATTCTGTTTTGATTTTTTAAATTATTATTATTACTACCAGTTTAAGATTTACTTTTCCTTTTTCCTTATCCACTGGATTCTGGTAAAATCCCTCCGTGCCAACAATCCCATAGAGCTGCTGTATGCTGGGGGTGATGAAGGGAGGGAGGGGGGGGTATCTATCTGTTCGAGGTATCGGTATCTATCTATTTGTAACATTACTTTGAGCTACATCCATTCAGTCACATTGAAACAAAGCGGCCACCTCTTATTCCTGTTTTATTTTTTAAACCTTCTTCTGTTTGTGGCCATCTGATAATCAAATTAATTCCTTTCCTTTTAAAAACAAAAAACAAAACAAAACTTCTTTTAGTTAAATTACATAAAAGCATGTATGGTATAGTTTCCCTTCTGGGGGTCACTACCTAAGAAAATGATTACTTTTACTTACACATATTTTGTGTTCATATTAATGACACAGATTGTCCTTCGTTTTGTTTTTACTTGGCAATATGAAAGGATGGACAGAGGGACTGAAAAACATCTTCAGTTCTCAAAGAACTACCAAAGTTTTATTTTTAAAGCTGTACAACAAGCATTTATGTTATACAATAAATCAGAAATTATTTGAATTGCTTTTACCCAATCTGCTTTGACACATGCTTTAGGAAAAAGTGCCCAAATCATTTCCCTGTTCCTCCCTAGTTTGATGTAGAGGGGGATCTCTCAGCCTAATGTATTTAGTGCCATAATTACAGAGCTGTCCGCTTCCCTGTCTTCTTTCAATAGCTCATCCACTGGTCAACATGTCTGTGAGAAGACGACTCTGCCTCCCACCTTCAGGCTCACAAGCTCATAAATCAAACACTAAGTATGAGTGTGTGTGTGTGTGTGTGTGTGTGTGTGTGTGTGTGTGTGTGTGTGTGTGTGTGTGTGTGTGTGTGTGTGTGTGTGAGTGTATATGCCTGTTTTTGCTGCAGGGATACTGAAGGGCTGCCTATGGGAGTCATGATCACTGACGCTCGGGGTCTGTATCCGCCCGCTGAGGAGAGGGCGGTAACAGACCTGTCAGCCAAGCCTCACCAAGGAGCTACTGAAGCCTCCAAATTGAAGCTGACTCTCTACAACTCAGACCTCCATGAAAGAGCACGTCAGTAATGACTTCAAGTGCCATTGTGTCAGCCAATTTTAATGCTTAATGTCAATGATGTTTCTTTACTGGCTGAATGTTCTGTTTTCTTTTAATAAAGAGGACCCGAGGTCAGAGATCCACCGAGTTATGATTCCTGACTTTAATGGTGGCTCAGGGACACTTTGAAATCTCTTGACCTCCCCTCGTCCAGTGCCAACGCAGGAGGATGTGTGCAGGCAGAGTGAGGTTTATGGGTATAAGGTGGTTTGTTGATTATGACCTGTAGCAAAACAACCACATCTGTTCCCTCAGCCTAATCCATCCAAATCAGTGACAATTATCATGTGCAGATACAGTCTGGATAAATGATCATAAGAAGCTTTGCATCCATTACTATAACATTATGTCGGCAAATTTTGTCTGGGTCAAGAATTACAGGACAAAACTTGAAGACTTAGATGTAGACCTCCAAACAAACTAACATGCATGAAGAAACGCCTAGCTTTATTCTTTTAGTGGCATTTTATACTGTTATATTAGGAAGTTATTTGGGTCCATTTGTGCATACATGTAGAAAAGAATGAGTGAGTAAATAAATAAGAAGAGAAAGAGCAGCCTAAATTATGACAAGTAGCTATCTAGATAGGGAGATGACAAGTTTTAAAGAGTTTACTGCACCCAGTTGAGTCGGGGCCGGACCCCAGCCTGACACATGCCTGGATATGTTGGACTCATGACTCAACTTGAACTTGTGACTCGGACTTGGACTTGTGTTAAAGCTCTGGCTACATTAGGACTCAGAGAACTCAGACATCATACTTACAGGGTATGCAATTCATCCCAGGACTCTCACAGAGACTCCTCATTAACGGTCAGACTGTAAAAAGTTCAGATCAACAGAATGTTGTAACCAATGTTAATTTGTTAAATGTTTTCTGCACCAACACAGTCAGTCTAGGTTTACACAGCTGATAATCTGGAGTCAAACAGAAGCATTCCTTTTTCTGAACTCAGCTGTGACTTTCTTCATCAAAATAATTTATAAACTACAAGTTGAATATTCAAAGTCCCACTAAGTGAATTTCCTGTATTCTGCTCTGCGGACTTTTTCCAGGGCTTGGGCTAACTTAACCTCAGACTTTGAAGGAATTTCCTTTTAGTTGCATCTACTTCCATTCAAAAAAGAGATAAAATATCGTGCAAAAGCACCAAAACAAACATAGACAGAAGCGTTGTGTAAAAATTGAAATAGTAGTTCAAGATTTCAAGTATGTGCATTCAGCTTCACATTGTTTTTGGAAAAAAGGTAAAAGTAAAGAGGTCTCAACATGGGACTTGACTCAGATTTTTTTTCTCTGGTAACTCAGACTTGAAAACTAAGGACTCGAAGTATGATTTTTCCAGAAACCTGAAAAATAACCACCTGTAATGTAATACAAATTAGAAAGTTATTTAAAAAAAAAAAGCTGAGCAGACCTTGGCTCGACCCATTTCAGCCTGGGTGTCGTGATGTGCACCCATGTCCCAATAATTACCAGAATCATGTAAATCCTAAAAATTCCATCATGGTTGTAGAAAGAATTGCCAATAATTTCTGTGTATAACCTTTGGACTTTTCCCCAACAAAACCCTGACTTTAGATTTTTTTTCCTTCTCAGTCAATACTTCAAGAGGGCGAATTTTCCCTGGGATTAATTGAGTATTTTTGGTTCTGATTCTGATTCTGAGACCTGTCTTTCTCCTACTCTTGCTCCAGACTTAACTACGAGTGTGTGACCCATAGAAGATGACCTCAGTACTGAATGTTGCCTAACCACAGTATTGTACAATGACGTATCTGGAGCATATTGGATCTGTGGGATGGGCACTCTTTGATACTATCAGATCAAGAAGTTAGGATGTTTTTCGAACACAGCTGAGTAAACATTTCATATCCCACCCATGTCTCATCTCCTAAACATGTCCCTAGATATCTTTTAGAGCACATGTACACTCCAAAGCTGAAATCTGAAAGAGTGTTTATTCCTTGTTTACAGTAAAAAAAAAAAAAAAAAAAAAAAATCTTTTTATTCTGAATATGAGTGACATTCAATTGACAAGTCAAGAAAACACATCTCATTTCAATATATAAAATCACAAAAATGATGTCTGAATTGCTTGTAAAGAGAAAATAAATAAATAAAAGAAAAAGAAAAAGAAAAAACTGCCATTGGCCAAAAAATTCAGACATAGTTTTTGTCTTTGAATAGCTGGAAGCAAGACATTCTTCTGGTGGGGTCCAGTAAATGTGGCTCATATTAAGTCTGAAAATGCATTTTTAAACTAAAAATAAGACATAAAAGCTTGCTAAGATTTCAGTTTTTTTGTTGTGAAATGAATGATATTCACAAAAGGAAAATTTTAAGGGAAATAGTGACAGTAAATCTAAATGCACTTGACAATTGATCCAGATTCTCACAATAATTTTAAAAAGTGTGATTGAAACACAATCTAAAGAAAAATAAAACATTCTTTTCAGCGGTAACCTCAGACTGTAGGAATCAGTTCATGAGCGTCATTATGTCAAATTGGTGAAAAACTGTCCTTAGAGCTTTTGAAAATGATCATTATCTGATCACTGTGTATTCTGAGCTCAGTTGTAACTCAGTGAAGATCAGCAGTAAACTCACGAACAAAGGGATGGATAAAAGTCAAAAGAAAGCTCTGAGTTCAGGAAACAAAATCACCTATCTTATCAAAACATGGAGAAATGTTTGAAGCTAGAGACTCCAAACGCAAACAACCAGCCAGAGAGAGAAATCCCTCTTGGGACAAGGACCATGTGGGTGGTGGGTACTGTCAGATTTTCTCACTGTGCTCATAACTCATCCTCTGGCACAGCTGAGAACATGGGACTCATCCATCCAAAATCCAGCAAAGCCTGCTGTTCTCTTTCTTTCTTTTTTTCCCCTCCTCCTGCTGTGACCCGGTCTGGCCTCTGAGAGATGTGCTCTCATTTGCCATAGCAGACAGGGAATTTTATGGTGCTCCTCTGTGCTTTACTTTACAGCAACAAATCAAACTCTTCAGTTTGAGAGGACTGTTCACCCAGAAGATGGTTCACAGCTGGCGGCAATTCAGTCACTATAAGGGAGCGCTAATTTCAAAACTTTTGTCTCACAAAGTTTTGACAAGGAAAAAAAATACCAGATTGTAGGAGTGAAGTTTCAGTGTGCAACTTAGAGCTGTCTACATAGACACACACTTCACTGCTAAATGTAACTTGTTGTTGTAATATAAAAAATATGATGACAAGGGCTGCCTTAAAATTGTATGTCAGGTAAAAAAAGTATTCTTTTTGTTCCAACACCAACAAAAGTTATCTTGATTAAATCAGATGTCTTTTGTCAACCCTTGTCTTAGTTTGGTTAATTTAGAGGTGTTAGTTAACCTCAATCTCTACACTTAAATAAAAAAACTGATAGCTATTGTCAACTATTTGTTTTCATTTATAATATAATTGTTATAGCCTAACTTTTTTATATTAACTGCATCACTCATGGTGTAACCATTCGGTTGCAACTCATTGAGGTCTTGTCAAAACATAGCCAGGTATTTTCAAAAAGGAATGTTCCTCCTTATATGTTTGTAAGAATACTTCAGTCCACACATGATAGTTTACAATAAATAATTAATTAAATTAAATAATTCACATTTAACCAGGAAAATTGGTCTTAAAGTGCAGGTATGAGCAGCCCAGACAAATGGGTGGCAGTGTTTTCCAAACATGAAACCCATGGCAGCCAATCAGAATGAACCCGTGTCATTCGATCTATTCTGCAAGATTTAAACATGCCACCAGGATCTTTTGTTTGGATAGATAAAAAAGTTTGCTCTTCACCATAAGTAATACGATGTACCTGAAGAAACAAAGCAAGCAAGAAGTGTTTGCATCAATGTCAAAACTAAAACGCCCACAACGTTAATGTCGCATATATGTGATGTTAATGGCTTCTTTTCTCACAAAGTGTGACATATGAGATCCAAAAACCCTAATCCCTAATAAACTACTCGTCCAGTTGATGTGCGCTAATGATTCATTTGGACATAGAATTTCAAGGTGAAAAAAATGTTGGTGTTGAGACAATGTCAGCTTATAATTAAGGGTTACCACACCAACTTGAGTAGTCTGTTATCATACTGACATTGAATAATATGGCAGAATAACAAATGTGGAGAAACACATTTTGCAGTGCTGTTTAGTGTGAAATGTAAATATATATTGGTGGGATAAAGAAAGTTGTCAGAATCTAAAACTGTATATTAACTGGAAAAATGTTTTGCAATTCAATAATTTTGCCTCAGAAACATAATTTCCTCTTTTTTCCTCTCTATTTCTTCTCTCCTTGTATGCCACACATCCTCTCGTCTCCCAGCCTGCTCCAGAGAGCTGCTCCTTATGCCCCTAATTCAGGCTCCATGAAAAACTGAAGCTCAAAAGGCTTGTAATCCTCATTTTACACCAGGACTTGAGTTTATGAAGGAAGTCACTCGAAATGCCAAAGAAATGTCACAGGCAGTCAGGGAAAAAGTGCAACAGTGCCGACTGTGAAAGAGGGATCAACTGAGTGTCAGGATGACTGAGCAATTACGTATTTGCTGAAAGCTGGTTTCATAGATCTGTGCCCAAATGAAATAAAATGAAATGTGTGTGCTCATCTGTGTTTTTACATGCTTGGAGAGTGTTTCCTTTAAACCTTCATTCTAACACTTTTCAACCACTGATGTTTGCTCTTCAAAAAGAAAGAGCTAAGAAAACTTCCTCCATGTCAAAAATGTATTTCTGGCACAAATCCATACAAAGACTCATTCCTGTGCTGACAGAGCTGCCTTTCCTTTTCTCCACAGGTGGACGCTTGCACCCTCTTCCTGAGGAGAAAAGTGTGTGTTTGTGTGTATATAGAGGGACTTAATGTCACTTAAATGTGTTGTGTTAGGCCAGCAGGCAGGTAATGAGCTCAGGTGAGGGATGTCTTCTCTTCAAATATTTCCACTGTGGGAGGAAAAAAAAGAGAAACAAAACAGAGGATGGGTTTTGCTGATTGGCAAGCTGTGGAGGAGCTTCTACTTTCTCAACATGTTTAGCCTCTCCTCTGTCAACTGCTTTGACAGCCGGGCATGTCAGCGATCTTGTGAAGGGGCTCTGCACTTCTCTACCTCAACTGATGTCGGGGGGGGGGGCAGCCAGGGGTCAGCTGTCAGCTCCAGGGGTGGAGTCAGCACTGAGGGGTGGAGCTGTGAAACTGGCAAGCTTCTGGAAAGCTGTTACCAAATCTCACATGTGGTTTTAGGAATGAAATAAACAAGAGTGTTCCTTTTATGCGTATCATAACATCTTTAATTTAATTATTACTTATTTGCCATTGAGATAATTGTGCTTCTGTCAGTAAATTGAGGGCTGTTTTCAGATGTGCTGAAACAGCTGTGCTCGTGGCCTCAGCGCATACAAGCTGCTACACGTGAGGCAGATGCATGCGTGACTCATCTGTGGGTTATTCAAAAGGAAAATAAACCACATATTACTCATGATTGTCACAAATAAGAAGTGTGAATTACAAATCATAGACAGCTTGACATGATTACTTTTTGTGGGCATTTCAGTGAAATCATTCACACTTATAAGTTTTAATAAGTCCTGTAAGTTGAGCAAGTCAAAACTGTGTGTGCGCTTCGACTGACAGGAGGCAAGCAGTAAGTAAATGGCAGGAGTAGCAGCTTGTAATTTGTTTTACAGGGTTTCAATCATAAATACAAGCTTGTTTCTGCAAAAAGACACTCGCTGGATCAAAACATAACAGATGATGTTTGCAAATTACTCTTAAGAGCATGCATTTTGGCACATTTAACCTGCTCTTGTGATTATTTTTTAGCCGCAGACAGAACTGTCTTTATAGCGACACACTCAAAGTGAGTCAGTTCCTCTTGACTTGCTGTCATAAGGCAGAAACCACAGCTTTGTGAAGAGTAAAACCTGCCAGCATGCCAAAGGTTCAGCCCTCTCCACCTGTTGTGGTGCTGGTTGCTATAAACATTTGAGTAATTTGAATTGAGTATGCAATACTGTAATGTTTCCTTCAAGATGTTATCTGCCGTCCTTTGGCAACCTGCCATGCACTCAGGGTGTACACACACACACACACACACACACACACACACACGCGCACACACACACACTGAGACATATAGTCCATGGAGTGTATATTTACACACAAATAGAGGAAAAAAACTCTTCCACAAGTTGTAAAATTAAGAAAAGGTGGAAAAATGAAATGAAAAAGTAGGAAAGTGAACAAGGTGGGATGTAAAGGTGGTATCTCTGTCCTGAGCCCTGACAAGGTGAGCTCTGTTTGCCCTGAGGAGGGACTGCACAAACAACATTGCTGGTTGGTGAAGCAAAAGGAAAAGGCTCAGAGCCATCAGTGAATATAGATCATTTCATAAGCACTTAAAGGTGATGAAACATGAGGGCATGGCAGATGGAAGGCAGATATTTTAGTGAGTTTAATGCTTCAGAATGTGTAGGTGTGTGTGTGTTAACTGACAAAAAGACAGACACACTTTATCACCATGTCAGCATGTGTCAAAAGGAGAGGCGAGTCAGAGAAATGCATTCTTTGACAATGCATAGCACCTCCTTGCAACAGTACTGCTATTCTTATTTGTGTTTGCTGATCTGGATCTAATCACTGCATTGACAGAGTTTACTGATGCTGCACAGTTTGTGCGTGTTCAGTTTACAGAGCAAAGCACTGACTCTTCATCTGATCCACTCCTCATTTAACATCCATTCTTTTTGCTCTGCTCGCTTGAACCTTTTTAAAAAATGTATTTTCTCTGTCAATCCACTTAATCTAGTTTTGAATACAGAGGCCAATCCCAGCATGCACTGGGCACCAGGAATGGACACACCCTGGCTGTGTAAACTGTCCAAGACATGGGTGAAACCAGGAGTTAAGAGCCTTCTTGTTGCTTCACACAAGTTCAGGCCTCTATGCTACTCCCAGGAGTGATGCATTATTCAAATGTTTTTATAATTGCTTTGTAATTGTCCTGTTATTGTCAAGGAGATTTGCTTCCTTTTGTCACACGTTTTACCTGTAATCGGTTTTTCTAAGGTGTGGAGGACATGTCATAATAATGTCCACTGGGTGAAAGTTCAACACTTTAGTTGAATTAGAGACGGCACTTTGCTGTTTCTCCCCTGACATTCTACAGTCTACAATTTGACAAAACCACATTCATGAGATGACTACACCTCTTGTTTCATGTCTTCAAAGATGACCATCAGCTGAGGAGACTATTGGCTCTGGCTGTGTTCAGTAAAAATTAAATAGACAATATTTATTTCATTGGACTTGTTTACGGCTCCTGTGAGGAGTTTTAACTGCTTATGGAACTGGCTTAAGTCCCTCTGTCCACAGGGGGCGCTAAGGTCAACACCCACCTGTTTAAAGCTGCTTACTCCCTCTGATTTTACTCACCCATTTTAATCTTCATGTTATCTCGCTTTCTGTGTAATTTATCTTCTGTGAAACTTTTCAGACCTTTAACCCTTTGTAAAGTGTCTTTGAGTGTTTTGAATTGTGCCTACATGTGTTTTAAAATGTGTTTTTATCATCATATCACTAACATCTGGAAAGCCTGATGCTTGACATGGTGAATGAACCACGACTTATATAGTACTTTTCTAGTCTTTGTGACAACTCAAAGCATGTTTTCACCACTGATCTCTTTTACTCATCCACACACACAATCACACACTGATGGCAGAGTCTGTGGTCCGGCTGCGATGTGTGTTGACTAGGGATCGGTGTCGAGAACTGGTTCCATTAAGAATCAATAAAACATGGTTCAATCCATCAATATTGATAGCCTTTTTGCTTAACAATTCCCTTATCAATTCTTTTCCATGGCTGGATGTACTTTCAAGGAAAGATCAAGGATCCTTCCAGAGAAAACAGATATGATACATGCTTCTCTTTTTAAAAGAACTTTTATGATTGCACTACTGACATATGCTCAGAGATCTGGGATCCAGTGACTCCCGTATTTATTTACCCACAAATCAAATAACTTGTTGAAAAAACCTTTAAAGCTGCCTTTGGTGCTCAGAAAGCTCTCAGGAGGAATTGTCAAGGGCATTGATAAGGAATCAGGTTGATAAGAAGAATCAATAATGGTACTGATATTGACAAAATCGTATCAATACTCATCCCTACTGACTGCGTTTGTCATATACAATCTGATTTTGACATGGTTTGCAAAGTCACAGGCTCTTTTAAGAGCTGTTCCCCTTGATCTTACCTTCAGAGTATTGACCTATCAAAGCTCATAACAGAATGGATCCAGTGTGAGTTGACACAATGACTTTAATAGAAACCCATCTGATCTGGTGCTGTGATGGAGCGGAGCCAGACAGCAGATGGTAAATTTTAGCCGTTAGTTTTAGCTAACGCATCCATACCTATCCACACATCACTGAACAACAGGGGGAGTAATTTGCTCAGTGTCTTGCTCAACAGCACTTTAGCATGTGACTGCCAAAGTGTCAAACTCTAAAACCCTCAACCCTTCATTTGAGAGGCAGCAACCCCGTCACTGAGCCACAGCCGCCCCTAACATCCTCTTATCTATGCCATATCAGATACTGAAAAAAAAGAAAATGTAAACATCTCAAAATCCATCCACATTTCTGTAAGGTTTCCCAAAACAAGTTGTAATTTTGCTGCAATAATGCCTTAATATTCTGTGCATTGTACACTGTATTTCTATGGAACGTTAAATAAATAAACCCCCATAACACATAGGAAAGTATCACCCTATGTTGCATTTTTAATATTGTTAACAAAACACGCAAGCGTTGCATCTCAATTACAAACTGAAATAAAAAAATAAGAGGAAAACAGCATATTTGAAGAAAGTAAGACAGTCAGAAAGAGTGAGAGAGCCATAATCATTAGAATTTGAATAGAAAAATGCATGAAACATGTTATTTTAGCTTTCATGAGATCAGACTTGAATAAATCAAATTTTCTCTTGCCAAAAAAAGTTGCAATGGGATTTTTTTATGCCACTTTGAAACATGTATCACAGCATTTTAATTTTTTAACCTCCATGGTCTATCTCACTTTCAAGTTATCAGCCAAAATTAGTTTTCAGCAGGCTGTTTTCAGACGAAATACACACAGGCTTTTCATAAACTGTGATAAGAAAATATAATTTCAGAAAAAGAAACATTTGGATCAGTGTGTCCGAAACAAAGAGGAAAAGACTAAATGCAATAAACACTGATGAGATGGAAAGTGACTATCCTGTGAAATGTTCATATGTACAAGTATTCTGAAGTGTGTAAATATCTCTGGGGAACTACTGAGTTGTATAAAGATATTTTGGAGCAGGAGGAGCTGAGACAAAGTCATTTTCAAAGGCCACATTTTATGGTAACTGGTTTACAGAGGATCAAAGCATTATCTGCAACCCCTAACATCTTTGAAATGCATTATGGCAATAACTCTAAACGCAGCAACAAAATGCATTAGGCAATGATGATGTTTTTCTTTCCTGTGGTGTGGGTGGGAATGATTCAATTTCTATGATAAATAGACACAAGGTGCTTCCTGATTAGCAGCCCAACTGGAAAAAAGGGAAGAAGAAATGAAGAAATGATGAAAATGGTCTTGCTATTAGGTTTGGGAATGATGAAGCAAAGGAACCATAATGCTTTGCTGATCACCAAATGAAAGAACAGGAGAGAGACAGGAGGAAAAAAAAGCTCAATGTGCCTTTTTTTCCTTCCACCAAAGGGACATGGTAACAGAGCCTCATGGGGGATTTTCCTCTCAGTCCAGGGGCTTATTCGAATTGGATCTGCTGTTGATTGAAATGAATCGGCCCAATATCGCAACTCTTTATAACTCGATCCTGGGGACAGATGGACGAGTCATCTGAGAGGACACTTTCTCTAATCCTCTGTCTTCTCATGTGCTGTGGCATTTTGGGATGTCTGAGAGGGAAGAAAGAAGATGGCAGAGACCGATGACCCTCTAGGCCCACAGACATATATGAGACACACACACACACACACACACACACACACACGCACACACACACACACACACACACACCCACACCCACACCCACACACACATTGCTGCGGGATAACCTGATTCCACGGTGGACAGGAGCCTGAGATCAAAATCAACACAAAGGTGTGGAGGGAAGTGTTTTCTTAGTTTTACTTCTCATTCAACAGTTGGAGCAGCAGGGTGCTTGTGTCAAAGGTCAGCTTGTCAGACGTCGTTGTACAAACATGACTTTGACCCCTCTTTGCTTTTTGCTGGGTCAAATTTTAGAGTATCAGAACAAAAATTGCTTTATTCCCCTAATTTTGAAGGATTCAGTTGCAGCTTTCAGTTAAGTTTGATTTGCTTCATCACAGAAGAGCTGCTGTCACCTGTTTATTTCACCATGCATGAACCAAAGGAAATCTTTTTTTATTTAAAGACAATAACTTTTTGCAACTTTCCCCCAAATGGTTGTGCAATCGGACTGATGTTTTAACCTCCCTGCTACGCTTGGGTCTTGATGACTCCCTGTATCTCCCTTGATAAATAGCCTCTCATACTGAATCCCTTTTCTCTCTACTCCCCACTGTTGAATTGCCCTCTTGCTGTCAGCACCATGGTTTCTGGGACTCATATCCACTCTACCTCATCAGCACAGTGGCCACAGTTTGATGAAGCACTGCTGTTAGGGCTGAAAAGACTCACAAACATGTATTGAGTATCCACAAGTGCAGATGTAAAAACTGGAGAAGTCTATAGATAATTGTAACCTTATAATATAATAACTGCCATCTTACAGACAGGAGCTAGAGAAAAAACGGCCATAATACCCAAAAGAGCACTTTAGTATGCTTCTTGGCCCTTGAGAGTGTGTTTTGGTTCCCAGTAGAGCAGTTTATCACATTTTAACCAGCTGAAGGGACAGATTAGAATGGTTGAAAACTGCGAGGGCACTTTTCAGTGTGTTTGGCTCTCAAGGAGGGCACTTTAGCCCAAATTTGATTCCTAGAAGAGCTTTCTTGTGTATTTTACCCCCCAAGTGGACACCTGAGCACAAGTTTCTGCTCTCAAAAGGGCACTTAGGCTTTTTAATTAGAACTTGAGAGGGCATTTTAGAATGCGTTTTAGCTCCCACAAAGAGGCACTTAAACATATTTTGCTCCCAGGAGGGCACTTTAGCACCTGTATTTGTTAATAGGGCACTGTAAATAAACTTGGCTTCCATGAAGGCTATTGAGGGCACAGTTTGTCTCCAAAGAGAGCACTCAAGGACAAGTTTAGCACCAAGGTGAACACTTCAGCAAACCTATGGCTCCTGAAGGGGCACTTTAGCTAGACTGGCTCCCAAGAGCACACCAAAGCAAAGGTTTTTACTCCCAAGAGGGCAGGTGAGTGCATGTTTGGGGCCTGAAAGGCCACTTTATCATGCGTTCTGGCCCCTAAAAGGCCACTTCGCGTATTTTGGCTACCAAGTGGGCAATTGAGCACATACTTTGGCTCCAGAGATGGCAGTGTATCATGTTCAAACTAGACAAAGGGTCAGACTAGTGTGGTTCACCTGGTAGGACAATTCAGCATTTGTTTTGGCTCCCATGAAGACACTTTGGGGAATGTTTTACACCTGAGAGCGCACTGTAACAAACATTTGGCTCTCAAGAGGGCACTCTAGTGCAAGTATGGCTCTAAGAAGGTCAATTTGGTAAACATTTGGCTACCATGAGCACACTTTAGCATGCACTGAGAGCCCACTTATGATAAGTGTATGGCCAGTGTGACACTGGTCATACACATGTAAATACAATGACATCCCGTCTCAGTGCACAATGCAGATGAAGCTCTGAATGTTTTACACATACAGCTTGGAGGTGTGTTCTACTGCACTACAATGTAGTTAAAATGATGATGATGATGATATAGGCACTGTTTGTTTTGTTTGTTGTTCCCAGGTGTCTCACTGCAACAACCAAAACTCTGCTCTGGAAACCATGGCGTAACACAGTGATCCAGTTGTAATGCTGTAATATGTTCAGACATTTTTGCATGAACTACTGTCACTGCTAATGCATCATTCCAGTTGGTATTCAGGGTGAGTCAGTTGAAGACAAAACACAATGGAGAGCATTGTTCAGGGACTGCGTTGCATGAAAACTAATGGTTGCTATCTTTATCAACACTGGCTCAAAACACATCTGGTAAATTTCTTTCAGCTTAACTGGGCAGGCACAAAGAAACCAGTGTTCAGCACTGACTGACAAAATATGTGAGACATAAATGATTTACTCAGCCTTTAATACCTGGGCAGGGCAGCGTGCATGTGTAGCTCTTGGCGGAGTGACACACCATGAATATAACCTGTAGCAGCAAAACTGTGAAGATACATAACACGTGCATTCACTAAAAATATATGCACGATTATTAATATGCATGTCATATATCTGTTTAGGGCACTTCCATATATGCAAGCACAAGTTCCTGCATACACAAACATGCACAAACACACATGCATAATGAAGTACCTCATGTATTACTCATGCAGGGCAGTATGGCTTCATAGTGCATGTGCACAGTTCATTATAGGTTGTTGTCTTGTGCAGGGTTATCCAAACAGAGCATCAGCCAAGAGATACAGTGAATAACACCTGATACTTGTGTGTTTTCCATTAACTGTCATCCTGGATGACACTCACACTTTCCGCCCATTGAGCAAAATGTCTGCACGTTGAGTTTCCTCACAGATCTAATAGGAATGGCATCAAGTCTGCCTGTGTTGCTGTCATTGTTTTGCTTTTAAAGCCCGGAAAACAGGCTTTGCTTTAATTAAACTAACGCCTTCACCAGCTTTACAATGCCTTGGTCGTGATTGAAAGATTAAATAAAAGCACTATGTTGGGTATCTTAGTTGTTTCTTTTTCAGCAGCTCAATCAGTTGGGATCTTAAGGCCATTATACCACTCATTTATAAAAGTAGAATTAGGCCTGGGTTATTGAGAACAAAAGCCTCACAGACTCCTCTGGCACTGTGTGCACACATAAATTATTGTTTTCTTAATTGGATTAAAACCTCAAAGTGAGTTTGGAGAGACCTCCCACATCCAGACTATGGAAAAACAAGCTAGGTCATTGTAGATTTCCATCTCATGAGGTCTTCAGTTTCTCAATAGCTATTAGAAAAGGATCCTTGTTACAAATTCTTTTTTTATGGAGACAATAAATCTTTCATCTCTACAGCACAGAAGGAAATAAACTTTTTTTTCTTCCTCTCTCGTTCGTTCAGAAAAGATGTTCCATATAAATAAACAATTGGTATCTCCCCCATCATCCGCCGCAATTTTTCTCTCTCCTCCTCCCCCTCGTCTTTGTCCCCCAGGTGAAAGGAAATTGTTGGCACATGTACGCGGACGGTTCAGTCAGTCATGATGAACTAACTTCTCTGACAGTAATCCTGGCTGATCTGTGTGTGTGTGTGTGTGTGTGTGAGAGCTCGGTTTGGGCTCTTGTGTGTTGACAGCAACCTGCTGGGTGAGCTTAGTGCTCGGAGTGAGGTGAACTGATGACACTGTGACACATGTCAGCAGAAAGCATCCTGTTCAGTCAGCAGGCATTTGTATCTATTTATTGACACTCTCTCAGGAAGTCAAAGAGAGTTGAGGTTTCAGACATTTTTCATTCGGGGAAAGAAAAAGAAAAATGTTACAAGCCAAAGCTCAGCGGTGAATGCACAATTTTGCTTTGTCAAAATACAGTCTCAAAATTGACAGAAATAAAGAAAAGGAGAAGTGCTGGTTACATTTGTGCCTGGAGCTGCAAAACAGTGAAAACAGTTGACAGTGTGCTGCAAATTTAAAATGACAAATTTATTTCCCTCAGAATTAAAGCGAACACTGTTTTGGTGTTTATATGAGAACTACTGTGAACTTGTTAAATTAACACATTTCAAAGAGTCAACATTTTAACACTATGACCGTGTCACCCAATAACTACAGCATTAAATAATAACACCACAATGGGTTTAAAGAACACAACATTGGTGCAAATTGCTCTTCCATCAGCAACACTCAACCAGCAACCTCAAGTCTGAAAATATGAGACAACGCTGAAGTGCTAAAAAGCTGCTGTTGAGTGTCTGCTAGAGGCTGCACAGCAAATGTTAACATTAAAATCCCAGAGTTCTGATAATGAGAGTAAAATTTTATACACGTTGGTGTGACATGGGCTCTAAGTACACTGCTCTGGCTGCAGCAGAAACTCTCTCAGGTGTTGTCTTTAAGTACAATACTGGTGTAGAGTTTTTGAAGTGTTCATTGTAGGATGAAGGACTCCCTGAGAGTCCAACTGCTGATTTAAACTTAACCAGCCACATGTGAGTTTGAGTTCTGATTGGTCATCAGGTCGCTGCACCTTCTCATATCAAGTCTCATATCACCACTCCTCCACAGCAAAATCTCTATTTTTGTTTTCCAGTGAATTTTTAAAACCATGAAACTTCCAAAAGGAACACACTGCTAAATGTGTAGACAACTTGTGGAAAGCTTTGAAAAAATGAGTATTGAACTGAACTGAATTCCTTACTGAACCCTGTAACCATGAGTGAGAAGAGCACACAGTGGACAGAGAGCCTGCTGTATAGTTTCATCTCACAGGTGACACAAGCTGTCTTAGCTTTGTGGCAAACACTGGCTGGTTGCATTCTGTGTTGCACTCTGTGTTGCAGATGGAGTGTTTGAGTTTCATGGCGTAAACTGTAAAATGCAGTCTACACTCATTCATAAAATATTCTTCTTAAAAAATTAAATAATCCTTAAAATATTAAATAATCAGTTCTGCAAAGTGCTAAGAATTGCAGCTTAGCACTGACTGTAAGTACATTGTTTTATTCCCTAGGTGTTCTAGGTTTATGCTGCAGGTGTTTGGAAGCTCTAAAAGAGTGTCCAGAAGTACAAGTACAAGAGTACATTCATACTCTCAAAGTGTTCACACATAACTCCTAATTTGGAGTATATATTTAATTCTTTTGAAGGTGTTCAGTGAACACTGCACTCTTGGACTTATATATGCCCCAAAATGGGTGTTAAATGTACACCTAGAGAGTACAATATACACCGTGTTTTGCTGTGTAGCTCCAGAAGTACCACACGGTGCACAACAAGCCAAAAAGTGCAGTTTTCAGAGCTGAAAATAGCATATATACAGCCTGGGATAATATTGATCTTAATCGATAATTTCGCTAACGGTACACTGTACAGTTTTTTTTTTTTTTTTTTTTAAACTCAGTAGTTTAGAAGTTATTGAAATCAGGAGCTTGCCCAATCAGTGGCACAGCTCAGATCACGTGTCTGACAGGCGCCCAATAGCTGTGAGTTTGGGCACTCATCACCCGTCCCATTTCCAATATGGCTGCACCAGCCATTTTGGTTCAAAACCCAGCTCACAGAGACTACGTCCATTTATTATACAGTCTATGGAAACACTACAGGAGTAATGAAATGACCCTACACCAGTGTGACATGAACACATGTTGGTGTCCTTCAATTTTAGCCAAAATCTACAATAGTATCTAATGTTAAACTAATGCAGTGTGACTATAAATTGAAACAGGTGGAGATAAAATGTACAATTTTCTAGTATTAACACATTTATGTCTAAATATTAACCCTAAAACAGACTGACTTGAAATTGTAAACATTTTTTTCCCCTCCACAAGTCCATGACACCAAAAAATCAAAATCAATCAAAAGTGTTAATTCAACTACCAACTCCCATTCTGTTAAATTTCAGGCTTTCCCTGAGTTCAAGGTCACTTGAAGAGAGAGGGACAATGTCTGTGAGTGAAGATGAGAGTGAAGAGTGGATATTTCCCACATGAGGCGTGGAAAACAAGGTGATGGAGGACAAAGTGACCAGTAGCACACCAGCAGTAAATGTTCCCAGAAGGGAGTGATGCCTTCTGTTTGGAAGTTTCCTGATATAAAAAATCAGACATCTATTAAAGAACAGTTTGTTGTGAAAAAAGAACAATTATTGCGACCATGAGTGAGGAAGGAAGAGGCGCAACGCCACAAGGTAACGTGTGAATTGAAAAGTCAATAATGTCCTTGTAAAAATGCCAAACAGAAAAATCTTTGCTTTTATTACAGTGCATTGAACCTATTTTTAGGGACCTGTCCCTGTTTATTGTCACTGTTATTTGACATAGTTGGGTAACAGCCTGACTGGATGGTGCAAAATGCCAGGATGTAGAATTGAACTCAGTCAGGAGTGTAAGCACTTGACACACTAAAACAGCTCCAACCTCAGAGCTTTTTCAACACTGCAAGTGTAAAAAAACACTCATTTCAACGCACAGTAACTCAAAACAGTTAGCACTGGGAAATCAACACCAGAGGTTTTTCTGTGTATTTTAGTTAGTGAGTAGGTGACATCATGGAATTTCATCTGTTTGCCATGACTGAAAAGCTTTCTTGATTTCTAAGACGTCGTATGGAGCAAAGCGCTGGTTTGGACAAATTCAAAGGGATCAGAAATGCGATGCAAGCTCCCTCCAGCCTGGAGACCTTGAATCAGACCCACTGTCGTTCTTCCAACAATGCTCTGTTTCTATGACGTGTTAAATTTTATTGGTCAGCTACAGACAGTCACTCCAGAGATCAATAAAATGAACAGCACAGTTATTACAACTGTGACAGCTCTGGGAGAACACTTTCATGCAATGGAGCATTTTTTCCAGGCTAAGAAATCCAGCTGTGGAGCACAGCTGGATTTTACTTACAGCAGTGATAATGTTTAAAGACAGACTGGCTCAAGAGAGTGGCAAGACTCTGTGTGCCTTAAGGCCCTGCAAGGCAGACTGATCTGGCTTCATCTTCTACAGCTGTGATTGACATTTCTTGGGAAATGCAAATCAAAAAGGACCCACAGGAAAAATAACAATTCACTGACAAGACTGACAGGAGATAGAGAGCATGGACTCTGTTATTTGGACTGTCCATAATAATAATAATAATAATAAGTAGATCAGTAATATGGGAAAGGCAACCCCGTAGAAATGAAAACCAATATATGAATAAAAATAGTTGTCGTGTAAACAGAAAAATGTTCTGGGTCTGTCAAAGCTCTTTTCCCTTGAGGCTGTTTGTCTACATGTTTCTGAGTTGTTGGATTCACTGTTATTTTCCCATAAACAGTAGATAACCTAAAAGTACAAAGCCAACCTTGTGTCAAAACTAGTGTAAACATTTGAACTGAGGCACAGTGTATGTTTACTAAGCTGCATCCTCAGCTGTTAAAACACAAAAACAACAACAGAAGAAAAAGTTGTGGTGCAAAGACTGTAGGTCAGCAGGTCGCTACTGACACCACAAGTCTTTCACAGCCATGTTTAAGTCATTTTTATTTTATGCATTTATGTATTTATTCAGCCCAGGTTAACATGTTTTTAGCTTGGTACATATTAATTTTCTGGTCTAATCTAAGGGGGTGATGTCTGACTGAAAGGCCGCTTCCTTGTGCCTGTTTGTTTGGAACCTGAGACCTGCCTCAGCTCCACCGTTGTGCTTGTTTCTAGGTTGATCAAATATCAGGTTGAGTCAGTGTTTCCAATATAGAAACCATTGTCAGTTTGCCCGAAAACCCCGCTCAAGAAACCGATGGGTGATGTCACTTAGACAATGTTAATGTTGTATAAGCACAATGATGTGCACACAAGCAGGGGTGTGTCCAGAGGAGCCATCAGGGGTGGCACAGGCTCCACTTGGAATCTAATCATCCTTGGTCCAAAAGTATTATATGCTTTGGTGCAGGCAGGATGCATTTTTAAATCAGCCATTTGGACTGTTTTGCTTTAAATAAGTAACTTAAGCTGGTTATGATAAAATTGTGAATAAATGTTTTGGGGTTTTTTGTTTTCCCTTTATTTGTGATGGTAAGTATACTAGCAGTATATTAAACACTGTGATCTTGGTCTACTGCCTCTTAATGCGTTGAAAGATAAACATGGAACAAGAGCATTCTGTCTCTCTGTTCAGACACTGTTTTAAAAATATATGCAACATCTGTCAAGCATTTGTGTGTCAGCTTTTCAACTGGAGAAAGTAAAAGCACTCATTTATTTTATTCTTCATGTGCTGTGCTAACCTTGCATGGATCAGTTCCAGTCGGGCCTGCTCAGTCTAAAAAGCCTTGGACACACACCTGCACACAAGACCATAAATGAACTGTGCAACCAATCAAAGGATAAAAATTGCTGGTATAAGGATTTGACCTAGAATTTGTCATGAAAAGGCTACCTGAATTATGCCAATGTTGTTTTTTTCAGAAAGGGTCTGCTTTTCCAACATCTATTGTTTTTCTTTTTAAACATGGGTTGCAAATTCAACCAATTGCTATATTTAATTAATAATTTTTGATGCCAACACCTCCAATCAGCAAAATGACCAAGAAAAAGTCGAGGAAAATCTTCTTTGTGTATTTTGCAAGTCACTAGTATTCGGTAGAAGTTGATAATGAATATGGAAACATGGTCTAAATACAGTGCATCATGCATTGAGTATTCTTAATAAAGAACAATCAGCTAGAAATAGAACTTTTTTAAACTTTTTTTGTATTTGTGCAAAAGTGTATTTTGTAGATAGGAGGTTTTTCGTTCTGGCCATTTATGTTTTTCAGTAATTCAAATTTCTGCATGATTAAGTGACTTGGTGCATTGAACAAATTTAACAAAGATTTCTATGATTCGAAGATCTTGCAGGAGTTTACTTTACCCTTATTTTATTGATAAGCAACAACTTAGCAATAATAAAATACACAAATGATCAAGATGATAACAGAAGCTTGTTACCAGTCATTAAAGAGTTCACTACTACAGATTAGCCTGGTGTTCCACTGCAGCTCAGTTCCTAGAAAATCAGAGAATTAGAGATAAAGTATCTAGATGGCATAGAGTGAGGGAGTTGTAAAAAAAAAAAAAAAAAAAGGGCAGACATTGCTGTTAAACAAGCTTGTGCCTGTTTTTTTTCTTTTACAGCAAATATAGACGTTTTTTACTCTCACACACCAGGAGAGGTTTCCACTTGCTCATCTGAAGAACCCAATCCTCCCTGAATTACAAGGAGATTAGGGCTGGATTATGCTGCCTCTGAGGATCCCAGCCAGAGAGCAGCCATTATATCCATAAGAGGAGACAGTCAGCTGCACCTGTCGCAGCACGGCCAAATGGAGGGGACACTTTCAGCCCAAATTAGGATCATTTAAAAAAAGAAAACCAAATCCCACAGAGTCCATAAAATGGAAAAAACGTTATTCTAACCTTTCGTATTTCTCTTTGGAGGAAAGGAGCAATTTCACCCTAAAAGACCATATGTGAAATGTGTTTTTTATTTTAAAACATTACTTCATACTCTGGCAAAAGATGTCACCAGGAGTACATGAATGTGTATAACCCAGGAGGTTCTTTATTGTCCCTGCAAGCACTTTACAACCAGCAGTGTGTGGAGTAATTCACCTAAATGCAATTATCTTGAAAAAGTACATCATAAAATCAGGCAGTTTAAAGAAAATAGTGTCAAGAAAAGTTAATAAAAAAGGAGTTATTTACATGTATAACTGTGCAAATGACCACTAAAGCTGTGGTAATGGAAGGCAGGCATGAGTGAGCGCTCGCAATTAACTACCTCTCTTAAAAGTGCTGCCGACTCGCAGGTGGAACATGCAAAGCCCTATTAACGTGTGCATCTTGTGGAAATAAAATACGAGAAGTCACTGTTCACTTAAATGACTTGCTTTTATAACGTCTTATGACACTATTGGAGCATTTTAATGCAGTTGACATAATGCTGAATAAAACTAAATACAGCCCAGTGGACTCACATTATTGTCCTGCTGAGTGAAAACTTGTTGAGCCAGACAGCGTTTGGGAAGGATGGATTGAAATGTGAGGTTATTCATAAAACAATAAGAGCATTTAAGGATTATAGGGGATGCTGATCACACCCCACTGCTTTCCCAGGTCCACAAGCAGATTACTCAACCTCACAATGACCGCACCTTAAGTCTTGCAGAAACTTTAGAGATGTTTTTACACGGACAATGACAGGCCTTTAGTCATGCAAAGACAGATTGAGCAAGCATGTAATGGTTTAGCATTAAAGCATTGCGGTTGAATCAGCGGGCAGCACGGCGTGTCAGTCAGAGCAGCTTTTTATTCTGTTTTGATAAGGAGAAATAAAAGGGTAAGACACACTGACTCCAGTGTAGAGCGCTTATAAAAATATCAAATTACAAGGCGTATGAGACTAAAATACTGCAATTACCTGAAACCAAACTATGCTTTTTACAAGTGTATTTGTCATCTGTGTGCACAGTGAGGGTTTGGCGTTCCATAAATTGTCTGACTGCAGACAGACGAGAGCGTGTCCTTTACCAGGAACAAAGATGTAACAAGTTGTACTGTCCCCACGCCGAACAATGCAATGTGGTAATAAATTAGATGAGAACAAACCACTATGCTTGTGGGGACACAAACAGGACAGGTAACAGTGCATTAGGACAACAACCTGCGGTTGCTTAGGAACGGGCAAACAAATAGAGAAGAGAAAAGATGATGTAGGGTGTAAATCAGCCTGAAGGGACAGGAGCCCAGTCAGTGAGGCACAGAGAGACGTTTCACAAGGGAGGGCAAGCCAAGTATCATCCAGCATGAAATACCTGCCACTAATCGTTTACTTTTCCTGCTCTGTTCTTGTAATCCATCAGTCTTTTCACGTATAACAAAGCAGAACACAGATTGATTTTGTCTTTGAAATAATTATCTCATTGTCTACTTTTAAGAGACATCTTAATCTGACTCTTCTCCTCTTTGTCTCTGGGGTAGAATGAACCAGAAGCTCTGAGATGTAGTTTTATTGAATTATGTGGAATGTTTCATGATGTTAAATTTGAATTATGGTGGTAAGTTTTTTTGGCTACATTATTCAAGTTTTTTCCTCCAGTCTTAAGTCTTATTTGTGATGTGTGTCACTTTGGACAAAAGGATCGTCTAGATGAAATTTTAGATTTCTGGAATTATGGTTCAACACTTGTAGAGGCTTGTTAGAGCCTGAATTATAAGAGTGACCCATATATAATTAAAATCATGTAATTAAACCCAAAACTTAACAAAAAGACCCAAAAAAGTAATTTAACTTAAAATAAAAAAATTAAATTAAAAAAAGAAGGTTGATAATGTAAGAAAATTCCTGGCCCGAAACATTACAAAAATATGTAATACAACTATAAATGATGTAACTGGTTGATAAAGTAACAGATGCTGAGCCCAAACGTAAGACAGTTTTCCCAAAATGTAACAACCTGTTCCATGTGGGTCTGTTGTTCCATACATGTCAGGTCAATGTTACATATTGTGCTCTAGAAGCCTTTTACCCTAATTTCCCATCTAACTGTAAAATGTCTCCTCTATGCTGCTTCCTGAAGAATAATTTGGATAATAGCTTCTGTTGATATATCACCTGCAGAGATTTGCATTACCATCAATCAGATGTAAAGATTAATGAAAGCAAACTGGATCTTGCGTTTCCTGTAGTCAGTTGTTATCATTTTCCATTGCAGCTCGACTTTGTTGCAGAAATCTGACAGCTTTATTTTGACCTGTCTTGTAGCCATAAATTTTAATTACTGCTCAGTTCCCCCGTCTCACTCTGGCACGTGGGAGGTTAACTGTTTCCTCTGACCTCTTGCAGCTTAAAGACACGCTTTAAAAATTTGAGAACAAGCCACACAATCACATGAACTCCGCGTCAAACTTTCAGCTCGCACTGTGCAATTTCCTTTCCGCTTAAGTTGCTGGGGCCGATGACGGATGAGTTAAAAGGGTAGAGTGAAGTGAAGTGAGATGAAGGTATCTGGTCTTGGCCTCTCAGTATCACTGCTCAGCTGAGGTGATACTTGCTCTCTGGTTTCGATGCAGTTCCGCTCGACCGGGTAGACTGGGGACATTCCTCAAATGAACAGGGCACACTTTAAACACACATCGCACACGCCCCTGTCACATGCTTAATTCATACCCACAGGGAGAGCAGCATCTCGTAATGTGTTTCTTTTCTCGACATGTTAAGCTGAAGAATGTGCGTGAAAGGACAGTGAGGGCCTGGTGGTGGCTCTGTGGCCTGTTTTCAGCACCTCTGGATCAGCCCTCTGTGACAGGCATGCATTAATGACTGCACAAACACACACACACATGCACACACTCATGCACGCACCCACCCACCCACATACACACACACACACACATGCACACACGCACAAACTCACATATACACACCTCTTGCAACATTTCTAGCTGGTGTTCAACATCTAGCTGTTTGCTCACTGGGTCGTTTTTGAGCAGCTGTTCAAATCCAAATCAACACGTTCATTACCAAAAAACACACAATCTCTACAAAGCATCCAGATAGACTTGTATTTTTTCCTATAACAGTAGTAATTTCTTACTTGGCCCTAAAGGAGACAGGGAGGGGGAAATACAAAGATCATGTTTTGTTTTTTTTGTTTTTTTTTACTTCTTTTTTTAGTGACATCTTGCAAAACTATTGTGAGCCCTCGCAAAAATGTTTCATCTGTATTTACGTAACTGGTCTTTCGGTGTAAAGAGTCACCATAACAGGGTCACTTTTAACTCAAAAACACAAGTCGCTCTGAAACAGTCAGAACTTGACAGAAGTTGACTCCATGTTGCTGTCGATTGATTTTTGAGCTACTTTTAGTTTAAATTTAGTGTTTAAAGAATGCCATCTCATCTGAATAAAAGAAGCTAAATACTGTTTGTTTTGCAAGGTATTTAGAGATTAGAATATGTGCCATGTACCACATTACATGAATAAAGTTTGCAAAAGGCAGATCATTCACAGTAGGAAGCCTGTGAGAAACACTTTAAAAAGTATAACTGCCTTTTTTCAAACTAATTTGGTGAAAAACTTTTGCTCTAAAATATTGAGTATAAGTTTAATTTTTGAAATTAAGTCAAACCTTCAAAAATGAGTAGAAGTAAGTATATTTTTTAATGATGTCTGAATGGAAGTATTCAGTAGATTTACAGTATAAGTTGAGTAAATGTAACTGAAATACTTGAAAAACCTACCCAGAGAATGTTTAGAAGGTATTTAAAAAATAAGCCCATATAATTGAACTTTTAAATTACTTACCGTACCTTGTAACCATGAGTGAGAAGGGAACACAGTGGACATGAGACCCTGCTGTACGTGATTATGTCATGTGGGTAGCACAGGCGGTCTTTGTCCTGCATAGACTGGCTGTCTATGCTCCACAATAACACAGAAATATAGAGTATCCTAGTTCAAATTACGGGCTTAATTATTATATTCAAAGGAGTTGTCATTAAGAGTTCTGCAGAAAAAAAAAACACCCTTGTTTTACTATTATCGGAGACATTCAGTTCATGCTGTGGACAGCAAACAGCTACACTACTCCATGAAGCTTAGATAGCTGGTCTACGTCATGGAGTGTCCACTGTGTTCCCTTCTCACTCACTGCCACAAAGTATGGAAAGTGATGTAAAGTTCAATTATATAAACTCATTTTTTTCAAACCTTCAAATTCTGCTCAATATTTTTAACTGTAATTGTAACTTTGTTTCACAAAATTAAGTTAAAGGCAGGAAAACTTTTCAGAGTGTAGAAAATATTGCTGAGTATCTTGAAGATTCTTTAGACTTTCAGATACACCCAAGTTAATCAATGCTAGAACAAGTTTAATCTCAACCCCCAGAATTTTTTAGACTTAATTGAAGATTCTAGTCCAGTAACTCTGTAAGAAAAATGACAAAGGGCATCACTGTGTGTGAGGGTTGTTTTTTTTTTTAATTGCATTCATCAGTGTGGTGAAATATCATGGAGTATTTTATCAAACTTTGATTTTGAGTAGTGTAGTCTATGCAGGGGGATGTGATCAATCATAGCTCCTCACCTCTGGGGATTTAAAAACATCCTGATTTACAGCAGGGCGCTAGAAATGATGCAAACTTCTCTTCCTCATACAAATCACCAACACTGTTTAGTAACAAATCCCATGTAAGAAAAGCAGCTGTTCATGTCAATGTGATTAAGATTATGGTTTGCATTTGATTAAATTCACTTTTTTTTATTTTTGAGGCAAAGAATGAACTCATTGACTTACGACCTTATGACCGTTTTGACATAAGGTTATAAATCTGAGTCCGGAAAGAAGATTGAGGGAGTTAAATGTTATGAACAAAGGAAGGTATGATTACACTTGGAGTGAAAACATCCTCACAATTAGCGCACGCCTTTTTATAGCATGGTGAGCATACTTTCCATTGAGGTTGACTTGCAGCAGGCTACGAGGAACAGATAACATCACTTAAATTAAACCACCATTAATCCTCCTCATATCAATCCCCAGATGATTCATTTTACTGTTTTTTTTTTACCATAAAACACTGAAATAAGGTCTAGTTGTTGCTTTTCTGAGTCACCTTATAGCTCCTAACCTCATACAGGCTGGATGTTGTCATCCCAGCTGCTGGCAATATCACTCGGCACCAGCGGCATGGTGCCGTGCTGCGATGTGAGCTAATGGGCCCCGTGTTACTTCATCGCACTTCTAAGTGTTGCTCAATTTAAGAGAAGCCGGACTGACTGCAGAGACACTAATAAAGTCATTCAGGGGAAAGAGCATCCCTGGAGATTTCATGGCTCTACTTGTGAATCGTTGACAAGTCTTTCCTGAAGGCCCAGGTGTGTCCTTCAAATGGAACTTTCACTCCACTGCTGCTCATTTAGATTCTCTGTAGCACCTCAGAGTGACACTTCAAACATGTAATAACTTAATTTCCTACATAGATTTCAGTTTCCAATTTTCACTGCTGCATTATTAAAACTTTCATGGTGTTTCATCAGAATTGAAATGAGTGTTAAATGCTGAGTTAATCATTATGCATGAGGCTGTTTCCTCAAATAACTGCAGAAAGAGTGAAAATCAAAGTCTCTCTTTTTTACTCTATGTAACCAAAAAACTGTCAATTAAATCTGTCTGTTGCAGGGCTGTGAAATTTCCTGCTATATCTGTTTTTGCCTTCAGGTATACTCATCACAGTTCTATAAAAGAGACACGCAGCTCTGGACCTTGAACAAATTCTTTAAGCACCATAAACCGCAGAGAAAAGGCTTGATTCATGTAAGGATTCACAGACATGGAGACACCTGTCTAGCTGAAATGTGATATTTGTATTTTCTACAAGGAGGGGAACATCAATCATCTCCACTTGGAGAGATGCGTGCTGTATGTGAAATGTCATATGGCCCATGCATAAAATCCCTCGTCGCTACAGCCCGAAAACTCCTCACAGCCTGCTTGTGCAGCGTGAGTATACCCGTGAGGCATTTTGAATCCATAAATTAAATAGCAATTACACAACTGGTTGACAAAGCACAAAGTTTGTGCATCTGTGAGAGGCTTGACATTTTAGCATGGCTGTCAACACATACGGCACGGCCATGGCAGGGTGTGAATGGGGGTTTGTAAATCATCCTGTCTTGAAAAAGAGAGGGGCGTAATGCTTGAAAGAAAGACTGAGGCTTGGCTACTTGAAAATATCAGTTTCAAAAAACTCACCATTTTCTTTTTTCTTCCAAGCATATCAAAGTTTAACAGTTATTAATTCATCAGCTGTCTATAAAGATTATCAAAGCATTACAAGGAAACTTTGCCATCTTGAATTTTAAGGCAGCACCCTGGGGCGAACCATCATGAAGCATAAAGTGTTTTCCAAGAGCTCAATCAAACCTGTGAGATCACTGCATTGGCATTGATCCTCAGGACCGGACACGCTTGCCTTCTTCTTCTTCACCAGGTGAATTAAAGGTTGTCTTTATTTTACAAGAGGGGCATGCTGTTTTTTTCCACTTCTCAGTGGTATTTTCCTCTGTCACTGCAAGGCCTATTTCACCAGTGAGTGCACAGGATCAGATACTCACATATCAATACAAGTCACTCACATTTAAATCCCTCAGAAAACTGACAAATAGAAGAAAACATGGAGGGGAATTAGTGTGTCGTTGCTAAGGAGCAACACAGGAGAATCATAACAAAGAAAAACCCTGGAGGTGATTTCAACCTGTTTTCACCTGGAGGCTCCAGCCAAGGTCGGGAAAAAAAAAGAAAACTGCACAATACGATGTGTTGAAAAATAAATCAGTCTCATTCAAACAATGAATAATATTTGCCATGCCTTGTGTAAATGTACACAGTTGAGATAAAATAAAGCCTTCTGACAACAGTGCATGCATTCTTTGAGGATAATGCTTAGTTCTGTTAGTTTGATAAAGCCATTGTGGACAGATTGATGCTTGGACATCTGAAAGTGCAAACAGACTTAGCTTCTGTCAGCAGATACATTAATTATCATCCCCTAACATAATGAAATGATGGTTAGAGCAAATAATCCAAGAGAAAGAACAATCATCAGTTCTCAAGTATAAAAACATTCAAGTTTTGATTAAACGCTGCAGACTTAGGAAAAGTATTTGTTACAGTCATGGAAACGTTTTGGAAAAACTAATTATGACTTTTTGTGTTCTAGAAGTAAAACAGCTACAGGGTTTCTTGTGCACTTTGTCAGGGTTTTGTGGAACTTAGATTTTAGACTGGTTCAAGCGCTGACCATCTGTAGATGTATTTAAATTTCTATTTACCTTTCTTATGCTATTAACTGCAGCACTTCAAGGATAAAATCAGTGATTTTTTTATCCTTAGTTTTGATGAGATGGTCAGTTACATGAACTGTAAGTAGCTACAATGACCTCAGCTTGGCCAACACATAGTAACAGCATTTAAATCCACATAACTTTCTTAAAGTACATAAAAAAATATGTTGCATCACTAATACCATCCAACACTCCCTATTTCTGTGGAGATTGTCATCACCAGATCCATACTGGGAACAGGGTTGCCAGATCTGAAAGGCAGTTTCCAGCCCTTACACAACCTAAAACCCACCCACCTTTATGAAAACTAGCCCAAGTCTGGACCTTCAGTTATGTTGAAACCGTAAAACTATCTCACATGTTATAGAGAACCCATCATAACCACACATCTGCACTACACAGCAAAGAAAAAAGAGGAACACCAACAGCTCCCTGATCAGCTAAGAATGAATCTGCAATAACTACTGAAACAGTCACACACATTAAAAAAAATGCAGTGATCTTATCTACAAGAAACATCAACTGCCTCCTCTTGAACTCAGGACTTTTGAACACCAACAACCATGTACAGTCAGTGACCCTGTAGCCCTATAGCATATCACACTGAGAGCTGATTAACCAGTGACTATCACTTAGTGATGATGCTAAGTTTGACAGGGTCTCTAACTTTGAAAATAAATGAACCAACGATATGAGAGCAATTAAACAACAGTTCATCGAAACGTGTATGTTTTTTAGTTTTTGCCACACAATCGCAGTTATTTTGTCAATATTTTCCCCTGAATATTTTCTATAACAACATCTTCTGAAAAACAGTACAAATGTTATCAAACAGCTCAATGCAATTTTTTTCCTGCCTAACTTTCAAAAGAAGCCCAACTGGGCTGAAATAAGTCCAATATGGTGAGACTGACCTGTCCTGTGCATGTACAGAACATGTCTACGTACACTCATCCATCTATCCACATATTTAAGGGCAGCAATGCATCAAGCAACCCAATTTGTACTATGCCTGTACAATACACGTCATTTCTCTCCATTTAACTTCATTTCAATTCAACAAATGAGCACATGATAGTTTTTTTTTCTATTTAAATGTAATCAATAACTTCAAAATACTGCAATATTGCAATCTTTAGCGTTCCTGATGAGATTCAGTTGCATCTGCATCATTCAGTGCAGTGATGGTTCACTCAAAAACTGAAAAAATGAAAAACTATCTTTCATTACATGTATTATATCATCCATCCATTTTCTTAACCGTCTATCCTGCTAATCAGGGTCGCGGGTGGCTGGAGCCTATCCCAGCTGTCATTGGGCGAGAGGCGGGGTACACCCTGGATTGGTCGCCAGTCAATCACAGGGCTGACATAGAGACAAACAATCATTCACACACACACTCACACCTACGGGCAATTTAGAATAATCAATTAACCTAATGTGGGCATGTTTTTGGTCTGTGGGAAGAAGCCGGAGTACCTGGAGAGAACCCACGCACGGGGAGAGCATGCAAACTCCACTCCCGAACGGGGAATCGAACCGGCAACCTTCTTACTGTGAGGCTGGAGCGCTACCCGCTGCGCCACCGTGCAGCCTGTATTATTATGTCACTTGGTTCCAATGACTTAAATGTCAACTATGTTGAACTTAACATTATTGCTATAAACTAATTTGATGGCAACCCATCTTGGCAGCAACAAGCATGCAAAAATCGCTACATGGTGCTCTCGCATGCACACACACACACACACACACACACACACACACGCGCGCACACACACACACACACACACACACACACACACACACACACGTGTCCTTTGAAGCAGCTCTCTACTCTGCATCACCTGACATCACTTTATCAGGGCTGCTGTCAAAGATGTTTGAATCAGGTGCAAAGAAGAAGAGTTGTGCCACTAAATTAAATTCAAATTCTTTTTCTTTTTCAAATACTGGCTACAGTCTCTCTTTACTTCCCTGTTCTAATATATAATTCCAGTATCATGACAGCTCTACTTCACAGCATTCAATCTATGAGAGGTTTTCATCATTGTTGGTACAGTTCTTGAAATAAAGTAGTTGATTGCACGTTGTTCTAAGTCTAGTAACAATTTCCACTGCAACATGAGTGCTGAACAGTAAAACTTTTGTTTGGAATATAAGCCTGAGGACCCCTAAAGCTCAGAATCACTCACTAAGCACCACAGGTTTACTTCCCTCAGCAGTGCTCACTTAAGAGTTCTGTTAAGTTCAAGCTAAGACATCTATAATATCCGCCTCAGGGCGAAGGGTTTGAGGAAAGGAAGCAAGAAAAGCACCTATTCATAACACTTAAAAACAGAGTTCTTCCTCCAGGCTTGAGCTGCTGATAGACTTATGCCCATTGACTGATTCAGCGGGGGGATCTCTCAGCGTGCTTTGTCCTGCAGGGCTTACTTAGAGAGACACACAGTTTTAGCATTCAGCTGGGAATCTGGTGTTACACGCGTCTATCTGTGTCTCCAGTGGCACACGAGGTGAGCAGTGGCATTGATACACAAACTGTCAACTTTGTGAGGAGGACTGACAAAGTGTCTGACAAACAGGGCAAACCTGGTTGCAGGTGTGCAATGAAATGTATACATGTGAGGGAGGCTGTGCAGAGCAGGAGAGAGAGAGGTAGAAAGTAAGCTGGCAAGCAGCCTAGTGCTGTCTGGCTCAGATCCAGGGAGGATGATGTAATACTGGGTTAAGTAGTTCAGCCAGCTACAGGGGTTGGGGAGCAGCTTTTTTGTTTTTTAGGGTGACTGTGCAGCAGGTGAAACATAACAAGTGTTAGATCCATTTCCCAGATTTGCCCTGAAAAGGGGGACAGAGCCAGCAAAGCTAACAGATCTCTCTTTTCTTTTCTCTGTTGTTAATTGCCATGTCCCTCTTTTTTATTCCATTTTTTAAGACCAAACAGTCACAAAAATGAATGCACGCAATCATATAGTGTCTAATAGTCTGATAGAGTCTGATAGACAATAAACCCTGAACTCAGAGTCTACAATTCCTCTCACATTAGGAGCATGAAATTAAACTCGGTCTGACCAAATAAACATCACCGCACCTGATAGTTAAATGGAGCCATCTATGAATAGGACAACTGGATTCTAAAAACCCAAAAAGAGTAACTGAAAATACTGTGACAAAAATGTAGTTTCAAAACCCTTACATGTATTGAAAACTCTCCTTTTCTGTTGGAAGAGAAAACTTGAGACTGCAAACAAACAAACAAACAAACAAAAAACATGTTTAGGGGCCTAACTGACAGTTAAAAATATGTAAGTTAATAACTGGCTTGAGTGACAGTTTTTTCCCATATAAAATCACAATTTAGAAATTAAGATACACCTTTCAATGTCATCTCATAATTTGAACTTTTTTTTGGTCAAAACTTTGCTTTTATCGAAAAATATTGCTTTTTAGCTCCAATTTTTGACTATTCATCTCAAAATTATGACTTTTTGTCTCAAAGTTTTTACTTATTTCTCATAATTTTAGCTTGACACCCCAAAGTTTTTACTTAATTATTTTAAATTTTGATTATTTGTCTCACAGTTTTGACTATATATATATATATATATATATAGCGGGAATAGAGGGAAACCACTGTATATTTTCAGCTGGTCAGTAAGAGTGCATTTCCACTGCAGCATTTTCTGTCTAAGAGTGCAGCTTTGCAAACAGTCAGAGCATGTTTTCCTGCACAGCATCTTGACAGGTTGGAGCATCAGAATAATGTCAGTATCCCAGTGCAGATTTGCTTTGTTTTAAACATCAGTGGTCCATAGAACAAGCTGAGAAAAACACAAGAACAGTTTTATAAAATCACCCAGACATAATTTAACCATCAAAAAGTAGAAGGACATGTCAGGGCAAAAGAGGACGGTTGGTTACCCTAAAAACACATTTGCTTGTTGGCTTAATAAATCAATCAAGCTGTCAATAATTCAATAAATCAATCCGCGAGTGACAAATAAAACACTTGACTGGGACAGAAGCGTTAATTATCTATGATAACACTTCCTGCAGGTGGCACAAGTAACCTGCTGCAGAAATGAGGGAGCAGCTTTTACATTTAGTTTAATGTGGAAATTACAAGCACAACCAAACCTCAACATGTGATTTTATCCTTGTAATTTTATTTTCGAGTTACAGTGCTTAGATAATGCATCCGGCTCTGTCATGAAAGCTAGTCAGCGTTGGTTTAAAGACACTGTATTTACACCCAACCTGAATTACACAGTACACACCAAATGAGGCACGCTGTGAGGCGTTTATGGAGAAACACAGAACACATTGTGTGATTGCAGGGTTCCATCGCACCAGGTACGAGGCTTTTGTGTAACATCACCAGTTGCAGAGTGAAACTGCAAACCAGGTTATTAACGTGTTAAATGAAAAAAGAAAACAAGTAAACAAAAACCCTCATTTACTCTGATGTACAAATTGATTGCTTCATATTGATTTTCTCTTTGATTATCCTACTTTGAAGCTGCTCAGCACATTCAGAGCCCCGGATACAAAGAGCACTGCGGCTGACAATATGTCACTTTTGTTTTCCCCCGACCTCCTGAACAGCCCTTGAAGAACTCCGCTCTTTTTGACTCAAAGACGGCCTCATTCGGTGTGTAACAAAACAGTCAAAGTTACCAAGGAAACTTTCAAAATGACGGCATCCAGGATCTAAAATGAAAAAAGGATTTAATGTCAACAGAAAGAGGTGCCAGGTAGCCCAATATTACTGGTTGAAGTCTCGACAGTATTCAAAGGCTCTGATATTAATGGTGGTAAAGGGAAACATTATCCTTAAGTCCTGTGGCTGGATAGAGCACAGAGACCTGAGCTCTGCCAATACATATACAACTAACCCAGAGTAATATCCAAATTATATTATGGCTCATTCAATCAGACCAGCGGCTATTACTGCTCACAGGAGAGGACATAGGCACATTTACAGAGAATGGTTTCATTTATAGAGTAGGCCGTAAAAAGCAAGGTTTGGGGGTGGTTCAGCAGAGTTCTTAAAAATATCTGAGCAGGGTTGTAATAGCATTAAAATTTAGCCCTTTAAGCTGCATTGAAGTGTGTTTACTTTTCAATTATGCCACAGCAATAGGCATCAGTAAATCACAGTACGATATTAAAAATATATTGAGTTTTGAATGTAGAAATATACTTTCAGCAGACCTATGACTGCTTGAAAATGGACCTAAAACAGCAGAGAGAAAGGAAGTCTAGGTCTTCTCTGATGATTAAATGTTCAGTCTGATTTTGTTCTGCCCAATAACAACAGAGAACTTCAAAATCTCTCCAGCTTGTAAGACCTACAACTTAAAGTATTTATGATCCCAAGGTTGTTGAACTGGATCAAATGAAACCCTCACTGTCAAAACCTTTCTTTGTGAATATATATGCACAACTGTGAGCATGTATGGGACAGCAAAGGGATTTTAACCATTGGACATTTAAATGCAAAGCAAACCATCTATGTCAGTAATAAAACAAACCCCTAACAGAGTTTTTGAGCTACTTTCAGATACTTTTTAAATAGCAGGAAAGACACATGTATCTCTCATCAAACATATCCACTGGGGAGAAAAGTTGTGGCTGGAAAGACGAAAAGCAGACTAGTCCTGCTGTGTGAGACTGCAAAATTTGGTATCAATCCCATACGAAGCAAATGTGGGGCCAATATAGCCAATATCAATACTGATATCATTTTTTTTTTTTACATAGCAAAGACATGTGCCAAAATTACCCAAGAATAACAACCACTGAAAAAGTAATGCTTCCATTTCTGAATGAAAGTTAAAAACTAATTTTTCGACCAGGAAATATTCATGCACATTATTTTTTTCTCCTTAGTTGTAAAGCAGTAAATTTAAATTTTCATGTATATCAGCAATTACTATAGTCCAGCATTTAGTGTATTGTTTTAATCAAACAGCTGATAGCACTGATCAATACTCATACCAATGTTGGTATCAATATGAAATGAAATGTCGTATATGAGCCGTACTACAGAGGTAGGACAAATTCAGGGTTGGAATTTTTGTAAAACTTCTATCGTATTAGGGACAAGCTTAAACCATATTAATGTTGCACCAGGTCTAAGGCTCACATATAATAAAGGGACAGTCAATTTTTACATTTTATTGTCCAACTTTACCTAAATGTCTTTCTCCTCCAAAAAATTGTCACTTCCAAAACACAAAATCACATGAGAATAAAAACAACTTTTTAACCTGTACATATTTTTTCTTGCCCCCCACTGTACAGAGTATTTTCAAAAATTAATACACCCATGATTTTTGCATCAAAAATTTAAAAGATTTTTTTTAACAGAATTTAACATTTATTTTCTCCTACTGTATTGAAATTTGAACACTATCTTCTATTGTTAAATATATAGAACAAATCATATTGACTCCATGAGTCATCAGTGTTCAAAATACTCATACACTCATAATTAATATGAGTGTGTACTCATGCACTCATATCAATTATGATCATCAAATCTTGTTTAATGATTCAATACATTTTATTTTTGATTACACAGGTGTTTTTTCAGTAGTGACAGTACTGTTGCTATAGTTACAGAAGTACTTTGTTTCAGGTAGGGTAGTTGTCTGAGAGTAGTCACTGAAACTTTTTTTTTTTGGCCAGACAAAATTCTTGGAACCCTAAACTCAATAT
The DNA here is from genome assembly GCA_008086565.1 of Thalassoma bifasciatum. Lineage (NCBI taxonomy): Eukaryota > Metazoa > Chordata > Actinopteri > Labriformes > Labridae > Thalassoma > Thalassoma bifasciatum. Next base: position 598,483 of record RPOG01000131.1, read on the forward strand.
TTAGTTGCACACCCTTTGCAGGAAATAACTGAAACCAATCACTTCCTATAACCATCAACAAGTTTCTTACACCTCTCAGATGGAATTTTGGACCACTCTTCTTTTGCAAACTCCAGGTCCCTCAGATTTGAAAGGTGCTTTCCTGCAAGAGCAATTTGAGATGTCTCCATAGGTGTTTAATGGGATTTAGATCCAGACTCATTGATGGCTACTCCAGAACTCTGCAGCACCTCGTCTCAAACCATTTCTTGATGCTGTTTGAGCTTTTTTTTTAGCTCATGGTCCTGCTGGAACACCCATGATCTCCAACACACACCCAGCTTTCTGTCACTAGGCTCTACATTGCAGCCCTAAATATTTTGATAATGTCCAGGTTTTTTGACTCCTTGCACACTGTCAAGGTCCCCAGTGTCAGAGGCAGCAAAACAACCTCAAAATACTATCAGTTTTTTCGAGCTCATTTTTTGTGTTTTGTGTAAATTTGTGTCAATTTTGGCTTTTTTTTCTTCAGCTTTTTTGTGTTTTTCCAATGCACATTAAGGAAATGAACACATTTATACCACAAACATGTATGATTTCAACAATTTCTGGGAGGAATTGTGTATTTTATGGAAAAATCTCAGAGGTGCCATTACTTTCATTCATGACTGTACCTCTGTTACAGGCACCATGACAACATACCTGTTTATAGGGACCATAGTCTGTTTGTGTCCCTCATCTAACACCATGGCCTGTTTATCTGGGGTCATGGTCTGTTTATCTCTACTACTTTTGATTGTCCTCTAGATTGTTTTATTTTCTGGTGTCTGGAAAGTCTACCAGAGATGGGATATCTCTCTTTATTTCTTCCACTGGTCACTTAGATCGCCCTTATGAAACTGTTGGATAATCCTTGTAACATAAAATAATTAAAGACATTAGAAAAAAAAATGTCAGCATCTCAAAGTATTTCAAATAAGTTCCAATCCAAGTTCAAAATATTGTCATTTATGTTTCTTAAAGCTTTCCTGTTATTATTTGAACCAAGTATCTATAGCTGAGGCAATTTATCTTGCAAATCAGTATTAAGAACTGCATCCTCAAAAAATATTGGAACATAGATTAAGATTGCTGCTGTTGCCAATACTTTGGCAGCAGGAATTTGGTGTGGGCCAAATTTCAAGAGGTTTAGTGGTCCTTTCTTCATAAAAAATACAGATTTATTCCTAAAGTTAAGCTAGTGTTCCCAAAAACATATCTGCACCACAGAAGCCATTATGAGAATAGATGTAAATAAAACTGAACTGGTAAATTGTACTTCCTGCTAATATGACTTCTTTTTTATAATCCTCAAAGATCTAGAATATCCTGCTCACCTCCTCTGAAAGCTTTAGTTTTATTTCCAACAAGCGTGACATGAGAGGCAGCGATGGACTGGTTTTTTTTTCTCTTTATGGAGAAGCCAGGGTTTGCAGCGTATTAAGCCATTTCGCTTCACTGTCATTTAGCAATTATGTGTCTGCTACGGGGGAATGGGACGGAAATCCTTGCGCAGGAGATGAAAGGCCGGCTCTGCTTCAGAGGGACTGAGCTCAGACCCCAGACTTGTGCTAGCCATGGTGGTCTCTTTTCTTCTCACCCGTTTCCTCTCATCCCTCCCTCTCACACTCTCACTTTCTGTCAATACCACTTGCCAAAAGTGGATCCCCCTTCAATCCTTCCACCCAATCCCAGCACCCCCATACCACCCTCCAAATCCTGGCTCAGTTTTGCTGCACAGTCTCAGTGGACTGTCAGCAAGTGGCCACCTCTGAGTATGGCACTGAGCTGCTGTGATCTAACAGCTATAAAATGCCAAATAAAACTTATGGACAGCCATTGCCAGGGAGCCTGTACAACATAATGGATCATTGTTATGGAATGGATGATGTCATGACTGTGCTGCATCGTTCTGCTCATCTTCATTTTTTTTTTTCCTTTCTTTTTATTCCATTTCTTTGTTTGAAAAATGAAATCGTCCCTCAGTATCTTTAATGATGTCATTTCTCTCATTCATCAAACCTTGAAAAAAGCAATTGCAGAAGAAATAGAAAGTTAGTAATCATAACTGAGTGTGAATGTAAAGAGAACAAATTGATTAAAGCTGACATGAGAGTCATTTCATATCAAATCATGTCACATCAATCATTTGTCAAAGAGGCTACATTCTCAGTACCACAATGGACGGATTTGGGAGAAATCAACCAATCTCTTTTATTTTTTTCTTTTAAAAAATAAATCACTAATTGTTAAATCAAAAATAAATGAATTGATGAAAATTAACAAAGACAACCCAGACAAAGCTAATTTGAAGGTAATGAAAAATAAACAAACTAAAAATAACCAAACATAAATAGTATGGATAAATAATAATGTTACAATGATTTTAATATGGTTCCTAGTAGCTCTGTGTACTGTAAAAAATATCAGTGAAAAATACAGCAAAACACCATTAAACCCTGTAATTCTATTACTGTATCAAATACATTGAATAACAGTAAGCTGTGAGAATGGAGGAAACTTTGACTAGTAATGTAAAACCTGTTCAAAGAATAAAAATCTACCATGAAAATAAAAAGGCAAACATTTCAGAATATCTGAAAACTTAAAATTTATGGTATTATTTGTGCAAAACTGCAGTCATTGAGCTTGTGCACATTGAAATTAACAGTATAAATCTGCAGATTGTTATGCAACAGAAATGTAATTTAAATGAAAAATTACTAGTAGCTGTGGTTGCAAGGTAATATCAGTGAAATATACAGTTTAAATGTTTATAACTGTTATTGCTATCAACAAAAACAAACAAACAAACAAAAATACTCAAACTGGTAGAATTAACAGCTATCTTATGACCACAGCTGCCAGTGTTTTTTACTGAAAAAAACAAAAAAAACAAACAGATTGTTTTAAACAGTGTATCCAAGGTAAATGATATTTTCCAGGCACTTCAACAACTTTCTCTTGTAGAGATGATGTTTGTGTTTTCTGAATGTTTTGCACTCCACAACTGTCCATCAGTCTTTGGCTGTATAAACAACATGACATTATAAATTAATTTATTTATTTGACACACAAGCTAAAAATAAATTAATTCAAGGGTATACGATACAATAATGCCATACAACCAACAAATAAGCCTTTCATCATCATAAAAATGAGTGGGAAGCAGCTTTTCAAGTCCTGCCCCCACTTACTCTCCTTTTATAATAACCCCGTCATTCATACACTCACTAACCCGTCTATTTATTGAAAAGTGTAGCGAACTACAGAGTTTCTCATTCATGTACATCTGGCACTATTATTGGGAAGTAAGGTTACATACACTTCCTCTATTGTCTCATGGCCTGGCTGGATATTTTTGTCCTTACATCCCTTCAGTATCCTCCTGGTAAGGCTATTTGTGAGTAGCTTGTCATATATTTTGTATTTCTTGAGTTGCTGCAGCCTGGCCATGTCTCCATATTGATTTTACTTGCCTGTTGGCTTCCCTCATTTCTGATTTCTTGACATTGTTTAAAATCTAAATGTTTTAACACTTTTTAGTCACGGGAGCATCTACAATGCAAAAATGTGCCACTAACTCGGGTGTTGGACATTTCTGCTGTACACAGGGATGGCATGTATGACAGTCTGATGTTTTTCTCTCGTCTACTTTACTAGGACTGGTACACAGCTCTACATTTTCCATGGTGGACCTATTGCTTTGTACTATCTCAGATTCACAAAGGTATCACATTCACAATATTGTAAAATTAGAGACTCTCTTAATTCATTCAAAGTGAACAATACTGAACAATAAACACGATTGAAAATCAAAATGCACAGTACATGCACACACATAAGAAAGATTCAAACAGCAACTGACAAAAATAGGCTAATGTGTCAATTTCAGATTGCTTATGTTGGCTATTGTAGAGGGAGTAAACAATTTCTTCTAGATTTATATCTATGAGCTTACCTGGTTGAACTTTGTACTTGCTGCCTGATGGCAGTATGAGAGAAATGAGTGTGTAAAAATGGTCTTCTGAACAGGGTTACTGAAAAACAGGAGGTTTGGATGAGCCTTAATCTGCTGCAGAGGTCTAGAGGAAATTAATAGGGGGAACAACGAGTTGCACACACTAACTCTATTTAATCAGTTCATTTTTTGGGGGTGTTAGTGAAGGACAAGGGTTGTTGCTCCTAAGTCACTGAGTAACTCTCACTCTCAGTAGCATACTGTACTCATGCCTGAGTTGAAATACTTGTTTGTAAATCATCTAAGGTGATTTAGTGTTAGCCAAGCCTGAGGTGCACTCTGTTCTACAATCCTACATGGAAATGCACCTATACGGAAGATACGAACAATTAAATAATTACACACTTCCACACCCACATCATCACGACAGCAAATCATTGTTCTCTTCATGTCAATGCTCATTCTGAAAGCTAAGTAATAATTTGATAAGAAGCACAGATATGGTTAGAAACTATGTGCTCATAATAATTCACCCACAGCATCATCAGGCAGGTAGTTATTAAGTGGATCAGCCATAAATCATTCCACATGAACTTTATGTTCGAAGCTTCTTGCAACAGGAGTTAAAAAGTTTCCGTTTTTTTTTTCCTGTACAATGCCATAAATTATGTGAAAAGTGGAGTACATGAGATTTAAACCCTGCTGTTAGATGCTTCATGTTCGCACAGTATTTTTAAGCACTGAATAAAGCAAAGCCACATTTTTACAGTTTTGACACAGAATGATTAAAAAAGAATAGTGGAGGATGTGAACAGCCAAGTTATCAACTTTTCCATAGAGTTTGTTCACTGAAGAGCTATTATTGTCATTTTTATTTATCTATTTTTTGTGTGTTTTTAATTTATTAATTGCTTTTGCAAGGCAAGACTTATATTATCTGACATCATCCATCCATGCGTGTTTCTTTGCACCTATCCCATTCAAGGTAGTTGGTGGCTGAAACATATCCCAGTTGTCAGTGGGAAAGAGATGTAATTGACATTATATGAATGAAAACATCATGCACTGTTGCTAAAATAATAGTACTCAAAACACGGTGAGACATTTTTGAATCACTTTTAAAAGATGTATTTTATTAGGGGTTTGCACTTTCAAAACTGTGCTGCATTTAAACACATTTTACGACACTTTTGATCCCGTTTTGACTAAATGAACCTACAATAGCTACAGTGGAGTTTTTCACAGTGACTGTCTGTTCTTTTCTGGCAGCCCCTTCAGCCCCCCCACCCATGTGTGTAACTAAAGAACACAGACTCTGACCACAGCAGCACATGCATGCAGCCCTGTTCTCTCTCCCTCATCCCACTGTGCCATCCCCAGTGGTCCCCGACGTTGGGCCCACCAGCAGGACCAGTCAAGCCGTCCGCTCTTCAGCCATCCTGCGCTCCGTCACCCTGGCGTCGCATGACATTCTTTCCCACAGGCAGTCACATAGTTCCAGCGTCTCCTCATGCGAGGGGGCCTGGGACCCTGCAACAGGCGGGGGACACTTCAAAGGCCGGCCGGCCCACAGCTGCAGCCTGTCGCTCCAGCAGCCAGCTCCAGTTTGTAATCATTATTAAAGGCTTGACCTCGGAGGCATCTCTGCCGCTGTTCACACCCCCTTCCCACCCCTGATAACGCTGCACGGGGCTCCTCTCAAGACGACTCCAGTTACCCATCAGTTGAGTGGACTGAAAAGAAAAAGGCCGGGGCATTGTTTCAAGCTGTTCTGATGGTCAAATTAAGTATTACTCAATTTCCAATGACCCTGTTCTTTTGGCGTCTTCACAGAAGCACCTGTGTGCCATCAGTGCAAGTGAAGCTTCAGGGGCTGGGGACAAAGCCTTACTTCTGTCTTAACATGTCCTCTGCATATAAAAAAGGAGTGTACAGTTTAAAGGGAAATGAGCGTCACGGCTAATTCTCTCTGAATGTGATTTATATGCACAACAAGTCTGTGCAAACGACTTACAACTGAACTCATGTACTCTCATTTTCAAACTTCAATCAATCTATTCAGGATAGAAGAGCATCTGTCAGCAGAGTTAAATACTTTACTCCTGCCTGTCCTGCATGGGGTATTTTGTATAAGAAATCCATTTCCATAATGTTTATTCAACACAGATACATTTTTGTTTGGGGTACTGTACACCTTTGACTTCATGGGGGAGTAATATACCATTTCATTAATTTTCATACTAAAAGATTAATGGAACAAAAACATTTGCAAAAGTCGACAGAAAGTATTTTGCATCATCTGCTAAAATTACAGCAGCTTGAGGTAGAAATGTCACCGCATTTTCTTGAGCTTTTGTGATTTCAATTACTGCCCCCAGTGTTCAATGGGGAAAATAATTAACTGAGACAAAGATGCTGAAGTACCCTCTTGGGAATCAAATCACGCTACAGTTCTCTCTTGGAAGCCAAAATGAGCTGAAGCCTCCTTTGGGAGCCAAAACACATGCTAAAGTGCCCTTTTGGAGGATGATATGTTATTTATGTGCTCTCTTGGGAGCCAAAACATGCACCAGAGTGCCCTCTGGAGGCAGAATGTGCTTCAGTGCCCTGTCGGGAGACAAAACACACACTCCCGTATCCTTGGAGCCAAAACACATTGAAGTGCCCTCTTGATAGACAAAATGGACTCAAGTGCCCTCTGGGGAGGCAAAACACACATTTAAATGCCTTCTTTGGACACAGAACTCACATTAGAGAGCCCTCTTGGAAGGCAAAACACACATTTAAATGCCTTTTTTGGACACAGAACTCACACTAAAGTGCCCTCTTGGGAAAAAAACAAAAACAAAAAAACAAACATGCACAAGTGTCCTCTTGGGACCCAATATGCCCACTTAAGTACCTTCTTTGGAGACAAAACTTACGATTTAGTTTTCACTATTTACATGTTATTTGCCATCACAAGACAACATTTAGATGACTGATTTGTCTGCTGGGTGAGCTTCATGAGTATCTCAAACTACTTTTGTCTGACTGAACCCTGTGTGCTTTAATGGTGACTTCTATAAGGATGAATTCCTCAGCACAGTTGTTTGTCACACTGTGCCCATGTGTTTCATGGTTAAAGGAATGTGGTTTGGCTCATCACAGACATAGATATACTCAAAAGTTTTTTTTTTCCCCCCGTGTATGGTGTAGTATCAAAAGGAATAATTCTGGAGTTGGCACCAGAATTTGTACAGGGACCAGTTTGGTTTGGTCCAACAAAGAAGTGGCCGTATTGGCCTCTGAGCTTTGCTTTCTGTATGAGCACTTTCATTACTATTGCCAGAAACACATTTACAAAGACATCATCAAAACTATTGGAACTTTTCTCAACAAAAAAGATTATATGCATTTCATAGGCTTTATGCATGATTTCATATACAAACATATACATGACCATAGTCTCCATGACATTACACTGGTTTCTGCAGTCATGTTGATTTTCAGTTTTCCTAATGAAACAAAGAGATGAAGTTTAGACCTCTAGCTTCCTGGTAATTAGCTGCATTGTAGCTACTCATCAACTCAGTCAACTCGTTTGTGTTGTCCTGGGGTCACATTTAACAACGGTTAAATGTAAAATCAAACAAATACATAAAGAGTTAAACACATGTATGCCCTGCCCCTACAAAATAGGGGAAGTCGTTTTTCAGATGAGTTTTCTTATTTTCAAACTCCATGCTGTAAAAACATTTTTTTCTGCTGCTAGTTGAACGCTTGATCATGTGGTTTCTAGTGTTTAAAGGGCCAACCTGAAGTGGACACAGCCTAAAGAGGCCTGGTGGTTTATAGTTCTTTTAATCACTTATCAAGTATAAAAGTTGCTGATTGTTTGGAACATTCAGGCAAGGCTTCGCCAATCCTCAGATGAATAAGATTAGATTAGAAACAGACAAATAGACTGTTCAATGAACAAATAAACAAATAAATGGAGGAGCAGGTTGCGAAAAAACAGAGTCACCTAAAGTTTTATTTTGTTATTTTTTTGTGGTGGCGAGGTTGGGGGTGGGGATGTCCCTTGCAAATGTTGTGCATTCCATTGCAATAGTCTCACATGCAATTACAACAGTTTTTCTCTCCTTCTCTTTCACTGAGGTTGCTTTTGCCAGGGGACTCAAAACTATTCTGAAGGCATGCGATAGTTGCCTTCCATAGTGTCTTTCCATAAAAAAAAATATTCTGTGATCATTAAGGGCCTCCATGGCAAACTGACCTGTGTCAGATGAAAGCAAAAGAAGCTGTATCTCATTGCTAATTTGCACTATCAATTTACATCCATTCATAGCCGTTGCTATCTTTTAACGGCATTGTATCTCACTTTTTCTATTAGATCAGTATTTATAGTATGAACTAGGGTTGCAATGTTATCAGACCTCGACTTCATGGTTCCTGATAATGGTATCCCATTCATATTCATGTGAAGTGAAATGAGAAAAAAGGTAGCAGTTAAATCAAATACAAGGGTAAAGCAACATAAATCCATAAATATACAACTAGATAAAAAAACACTCTAAATAAAGCTCATCATCCATCTCTAATGGTACTATTTGCTTGTTTCAACACCATATCTTATGTTTTATTCTTTCTTTAAAATCTTATCTTAATTATTGAGTATCTTAATTGTACTGTTGCAACAACTTTAATTGTGAACTTAAAGAGTTTTCTGAAGTTCAACAAAAACATTGGTGATACTGTAGTGCCGGTGAGTCAGTTTACTTCTTCTTACCATAGCAATCACCTCGATAATAGCAACAATTTTGATTTTGAATTATTCCTGCAATCTGAGCTCATTCATGTCAAGTTCCTAAACAATGGTGTTTGAACATTCAGATTAAATAGCACCGTTCACTGAGTTTCGTGCAACAGTTGGAGCCAGCAGTGGTATTGACATTTCTTTCGTTTCAAAGGCTTCTTGATTAGTGGTTGGGTTAGCCAGCAGTAAAAGGACTTCAGCAATGAAGAAAGTACAAATAAAGGGCAATAGTCTACGGCCCATATCCTCATTGCTCAACAATGCCACACTGAACAGCTGGATCTATTCTGCTAATATAGATTAAAAACAACATAGTAAAAAAACACTTGTCCATATCTGCTATTACTCAGGTCATCCACACTGATAACAATCATTAGAGGCACAATGCACAATGCTCTCATGCTTGGGTAATTCTAAAAATCCTCAGCCAGGTGTTAATGTGCCAACAGCCAGGATGCCCCCCTTTCCTTTTCTCATTAATTTCTCTTGATGTAATGCTCTTGAGTCACTCAAAAAACAAGAACAACAGCAGGTGTCAAAGAATAATGGCAGGCCTGCAAAATGAGTGGGAGGGGTCTCTTCCAGGTGTGCAAGCGCGGGTAAAAAACATGGAGGATGATAACCTCTCATTAAAGATTCCTCACTCTCTATGGCATCCAGCTGAAGCGCGGGTATGACCTGGAACTATCAATCTCCAATCCTTTCAACAGCTCATTGATTCCACTGGATCTTTATCGTTGATACAATACATTCAGTCTGCTGAAAAATGGATATTCTAGAAAGCCAATGCTCAATTTATGACTTCTTTTATGAGCAGTAAATCTACTTTGACACCTCAGTGCCAAACAAACAAATCTGTTACAATCTCTTCATTCACAAACTTCAGTTCCATTCCATTACTAATACACAATTGGCAGACTTACTTTGACATTTCAGAGTAAGACGAGTTCAGAGTTTTTAATGGAACACTGAATGCCAAGTAATTCATCATCAGGAGATTAAAAAGCAACACAGAATACTTTCTCTTTTGGTTTAACCACCAACCAACAATCGCTCTAGAACACTCAATCCTGACCCCCTTTGTTTTTCTGATGTATTGAAAATGACAAAAAAACAAACAAACAAAAAAAAAACAAACAAAAATAGCAAAAAGTGAAGCTCCCTTTCTATGGCAACAGCCATAACACTGCAGTGTGTCAGTCACTATTCACAGAACAGCACTTTTTATCTCCTTTTGAGATCGAATCATTTGTTAACACAGATATGGAAAAGGAAATAATAATAAACGTTCATGCAGCGATAACACCTTCAGCTGTGTTTACCCAAAATCCATTTCATTCAATAATCACATTCATCACTGAGTCCCATCTATGAGAGGATGCTGTATTTATATTTGTGAAACCTGTCGGGGGTTTCCATGAGAGGTTATTTATGTCGTATTGCACACTTAATATTTTAGTCAGTACTCTAGAAGAATGGAACATCCTAAAACAAAATGAAAACATTATTCAGAAATCCCCTCTTATATTACATGTCAGACATTTCATGTTTGTTTTGATTTTCGCACTTGGCATGCTCAAAAAGACACTTTCCATCATCAGCACACAGTATTTCAATTATCACAGCCGATAAGATAAAAGAACTCTAAAGCAACCTCAGCTATCTGACTTATTTTGTATCAGGGTAGTAAAAACATGACATGCTCAGTCAGAGGTTAGTGAGCAGCGTGTGTGGCTAAGTGTCGGCGAGTGGAATCCTTCCAAAGCTTAAGAGCTGACAGCTCCAAACAGATGGAAAAGCCCCTCGGTCCCATCCCATGCAGCACGCTCTCTGTCCACCTTTCCACTTTTGTTATGTTGATTTGTTTATTTTCGGTTTCTATACAATCAAGAGCCTCTCGGGCTCAGAGCGCGGAGAGACCCAGACATAATACAACCGCAGCAGTGGATGAGAGGGACGGCATGGGACAGGACCCCCCAGGCGTGCTGCAGGGGGCCTGCTTGAGCTGGATGCCTGGAATGGCTCAGGGGTCCCAGCGGCACGAGCCTCCGACACTTAACAAGCGCCTTGCAGTTGTCCCTGGCCTTGACCCTGTCTAGTCTTAAGTCACATTTGGAGCTGAAAGTGGGGAGAGCCTTAGGGACATGATCAATTACACTTTGTCATATGATAAGAATATCTCCAATAGGAGGATATTATAACTGTTTTTCCATGACATGCTGTCACAAGTTTAACCTCTTAAGACCTAGCGTTGACTTGTGTTAACATTGCATTTCTGCTTCTTAGACCCATGAAACTTCATTTTTTGAGACTTGACCTATTGGCCAGTTTTGGAGACTCTTTCCACATTATTTTTAGGTGATATCACAACTTTACACCTATTCCAGTGAAAAAAATCAGTGTAGTTATGAACAATAAAACTTAAAACTAAAAACTAGTAGTTAACTAATAACACCAAAAACTAGTCATTAACTAATGACACTGAAAATATAAAGACCATTTAAAACAAAGACCAAGTTAAGTTTTAATACTTATCTCAAATCGAAAGGGAATAAAATGCACTCCAGAAACCAAATCAGGAAGATGAAGGTGTATGGGTAAGTTTTACATTGCTCCATGCACCAATGTTTTCACTGTTAAATTAACAGAATACAAACTGTCAATACCTTTTTTCAACTTTCGTGATAAAAAATAGTTGTTTATAAAAAAGATAGTTACTTCTAATTATATAGTGATAAATCATAGAAGTGTCATCTTGCCACTTACCACACAGAGCAGGCCTAGACCTGTCACCTCAAGTTTATGTTACTTTTTTTGTATTTTCTGTGAAAATATCAGCCATGTACTATTTGACAGATGACAACCAAACTCTTTGTACCTCAGGAAATGTGAATACATCGATGCTTCTGTTCACCTTTTATTCTTGCCTTTTCCTCTTGAGGCCTCCTCTTCGGAGAAAGTCTGGGGATTTCTGTCAGGCAGGCCAGTAGATGTTATAGCTCAGGGCTTCTTGTTACAAGACCTTAACAGACTTTGCTTGGTGAGTTACAAGGACACATTCCCTGGCTCCTTGCATGTCCACTGGGAAGCTGTGGATCACGTACGGGAACCAGTAATGTCGGCTGCGGCCCTGGGCAGAGAGTCTGGTAAAAGAAGAAAGGGTGCTTTTCAAGTGTTGGTCTCTGTAGTAAAAGAACAAAAGATTTTTGGCTGATTTATAAAAGGTCATATTCCACAAAATCCTCCAAAAAGTTGTAAGACTATTGTATTTGAAACACAGTTAGATGTTCACTGGCACCGATCACATTGTCTGACACTGATACAGTCAAGTAGAATGTCAAGTAAATGAGGCATGACTAATGTGACTGTTTTTATTTCAAAATGTTTTAAAGCTATAAAATGTCAAGCTGGTTCAAGCCCAAGCCTGACAGCTCTACAGTGTAATAAAAGTTTCCACAGTTGCGACGAGAGGAGGAAGAGACATGCTATGCTAATGCTTTTACTGCCTTAGTTTTATGACTTGCCAAAATCATCATATGGTGTAATTTTGGGGACTGAGAAGCATGCTGCTGGGGAAATTGTGAAACCTGAAAATACCATAAAAATAGTTTATGATAGCCGGAAAGAAACCTAGATAAAAGTCACGCACCACGCGTGACAAAGTGACAGCTGTATGTTTCACTTCAGTCAAGTCAGGAACTCAAAGTTGGAGTGTGTCACATGCTTTAAAACAAACATTTTCTTTAGTCATTAGAGAAATAATTCCACTAATCCAAGCTGTTGACATGAGTGTCTTCTTATCTCAATGCCCACTACAATTCTGTTTCTAAAAACTGAACCATTAAGAATAAACAGTCCACATACCAGGCGGTTAATGTGGTGGAAATGTGCCAAGTGTGGATTCCATGCAAACTGAGCCGCCCTGTTCAGTATTAGCCGGGGAATACACAAAATGCCCCACATGCATTATGTGACACTGAATTGTGCTGTGGAAAACGTGGCTTTTAATGTTTCCCTAATTGGGGGGCATTAATCAATTGTGCTCCATCAGCAGAGGCTAAGAGGGCCTGTAAGCATCTGCCCACCATCCAGCTCTCTGACCCAAGACCAGCTGGCTCCCAACCCACGCTCTGCTGCAAGAAATCACTTTTGACTCCATCCATCAAAGCTACATTAATATTCTGTCTTGAGCAGCCCACTACTTGGACTACAATCATGGTCTTAATTACCTCAGGCCCTGCCAGGAGAAGGTGACCGCAGAGAGCAAAGTGACTGTATCAGCTCTCCCTCTCTGTCAGTTACCATCCATTTATACTCCATCAGGGACTTGTGGCTCTCTAAGGCTTGTCCGCTTTGGCTCGTGCATACCACTTACAAAGGACGCGGGGGTATCAGAAATCGGGGACAATGGCAACAACTGCACATCTAAATTAGCTCCATGTTTATCTCAAGTTTGTAACAAGATCCGCTGCACAATGCACAATGGAATGGTGATCAGGGAGCTATTGTTTTTCAAGCTAATTAGCCTCTGACCATACCTCTGAATCCTCTGAGGGGCACAATCCCAGAGTTTAAATGTAGCTAAAAGTGGCATATGTCCCTGGTACCATTAAAACAAGCCTTACAAGTCAATGGTATTTAGGGATGTGTTATATGATGGCCTAGTTCTCTGCTCATTACATTGCTCTGTTGAACATAGCCAAGGACTTTGGGAGCCAGTTTACCACACAACAGTTGTTTTTACTCTAATGTGGTCCATTTATCTGCTGTGCTGCCAACTGACATTGTCTTTCCCACAATTGACACTGAAACTAAGCTCAGGAGATTACGCAGCAAACTCCTATGACGACTTTTAACTTTTACAACAGTACATCTCCTATCTTGCATAACAATTTAATTGCACAACATTTAAAAATGGAAGCATTCAAACTTCAAATATTATTCCTAATGTGGAAGAAATGTAGATTCCCTTATAATAATTGCCAATGATTGCAAAGTGAGTTGCATGCATAATATGCAGCTCCTCATTTACAAAGTACATTCAACTGATTGGTCTGAACTGTTGATGAAAACATTCAGCACCCAGGGTGGGAAGTGTTACAGCCGGAGAAAGCAAGAGCTCCAAAGCAGCCTTGTAGAAATAACCTCTGACCTCAGAGCATTAGCCTCTGACCTGCAACAGGTGTAGACATTGTCTTTCCAGCCAGTCGGACCAAGAGTCAGGCCCTTTCTAGCATCCACTCTCAGCTCTTTGGACAAATATTATCATTTTGCCAAGGGCTAGTTAGACAAACATGGTGTAGACGACATGTGAGGTCTTATGGCACATGTTATTGTGGGTGTATATGCTGTGTCTGGTACTAGAAGAGGTCTAGGGAAGGTGATCCAATGAGGAAAACAAACCACGCACCTGTTTTGCACGTACAGCTCTCCACCATACTGAAAGCTGAATAAGCAGAGGGGGCGTAGAGACAAAGCAGAATTTCTAAGAACTTCTCAGAGGCTCTTAACCAAGAAATGTTTAGTCTGGGGCCTGTAGATATGGTGTAATGTGAATCACTTTAGTGAATAAAAGCATTGTGTGGGTGTGACAATATGGTAGTGAAAAAAGTAAAATTAGATTCATGACTTTTTGGTCTTTCTGTGAACTGCACTCAAAACTTTTAACAAAGTAGAACCATTAAATTCTTTTCAGGTTAACAATTATTCCTTTACAAATCTTTCTGGCTCTGCATCTGCCGGACTGCATGCTGTTCAAGAGCGTATATATATCAGCAACGGGGCGAGGAGGCACAGAGTGGTCTGTTGGCTCAGACCCAAATGGACAATCTTTGATCTGCAACTGTGTAGTTCTTTGGGCCAGGCGGCTTCATGAGCCTATTGAGAATAAGAGGCAGGCAATGCCACCCCCCCAAAAAAGGTGTCAGCAATCTCCCCCTGGTCTGTCCTCATTGCGGGGAGAATGCACACAAGTGGCCCTTGGAGACTCACCCTGACGTGGCTCTCAATGGCAAACGAGTTTTAATGGAGAGGTCAGGGAGAGTTCCTAACCAACGGGGCCAAGGGCCAGGTGGCACATCACAGCGTCCCTATGTGCAGCTATCCCCAGAATGCGACACAGTGGCGTCGGCAAGTTTGCCTCTGATCAACAAGGGGAGGGCTGGGCGTGATAGCATCGCCAAATGCTGAGGGGACTGTGGCACAGGCCCACATGGTCAGCTCTGTTGGGCTATTGTGTTTTGCAGTGGCAAATTTAAGAAATAAAGAAACATTTCAAAAATTGCAGGAGAAAAATGACTTAACCTAAAGCAAACAGAGTCCTGCAGTTGTCCTGAAGGTTAAAGATGTAGGAAAATGTGGTTACAGCAACAAGGGGGGTCTTTCAATTTATGTCCTCTTTGGTGGCCCCTGAGGATGAAACGGTACATCTTATCTCTTTGCTGATCCTGTCCTGCACTTGGGTCCTGCCAAAGAAAAAGAAATCTCCCCCTGCCTTATTTTAACTGTCCAACAATGTTTTTACTCACTGTAAACTCTGCTGGGAGAAATGCTTTCTGACAGATTTGGTAGACGTAAGGACAGGTACGAAAAACAAACTTAAAGAAATATTACATACAATCACCCTCATCATGGCCAAAGTCATATTATCAGGTTTTCAGGGAACAGAATAAATTGAACCAAACAGAGCACACTATTGATCAAGATCATTAGACTTCAGTGGTTAAACAGGATTATCTTTTCAACTAGGATGTTGGCCATTTTACCTTGCGGAGGGGGGGGCATCCTGAAGAGCTGGCTTAAGCAAAAATATAATTTTCCTAAAAAAGTGACTTAGACCAGTTGATGAGGGTGACAATGTCCTTCCCATTTGTGATTTGGGTATAAATGAACTCAGGGATAAGATCTGAACACCATTAATCAGAGCTCTTCAACAGGGGGTCCACAGCTCCTGGGGGGGTCTGTGGAGGGTCTGGTCCTGCAGGGGTCTGTGACATTTTTGTTCAATAAGGCAATATTATGTTTATAAACAATTTTTTCCAAATATTTCTACTTCTATTCATATTGATACTTTCGTACAACAGTGTATTAGGGCTACTGAAAATATTTTTTTTGAGTGGCAAATTTGCTAGTTTCGAGTTCCATTTCTCCCAGGTTTATATTTTGTGGATTAGTATGGTGTGTGTCAAGGCATTGTGGAGTGACTTTACAGCCTTACTGGGTTAAACTTTCAATTTGGACTCAGCAACAGTAAGATACTGCTGGGTTTGGGACATACGGACACGACACAACATAAATATGTTAGAGTAAAGTAAAACATTTAAATAAGTGGCAAATGTGTATGTTTTTAAAAGGTGGCATGTTTTAATTTACTTTAACGTTTTTATGTAGTGTTGTGTGTCCAAATGTCCATAATAATGCAATGACTCTGGTCTAAATCCAGCAGTTTGTCCTTGTTGTCGAGTCCAAGTTGAAAGTTTAACCCAGTAAGTAAAGTAACCCAGCTGTAAAGTCAGTCCATAATGCCGTGACACACAGCGTATTAATCCACAAAATATGAATCTGGGAGAAATGAAACTCGAAACTAGCAAATTTGCCACTTATTTAAATTGTTTTGTTTTGTTTTTCCCTTAGAGTGGCCCCAATAAGCCGTTGTACTTTTATGAACACATTAATGGATAATGGAAAATTGGCATTGGTATCAATTGACATGGTTTGCTTATTAAAAACACATATATACATGAATGTGTATATATATATATATATTGCTCTAAATCACTGTTCAGTAAACTGCCGTGCTACCTTAGCCCTACTTTCAACTGATCATGCCATTACCAACCTCTTCTTTCCAAGATGAAGAAAACAGCACCTAGCAACAAATTCAAAACATTTCTTTTCAAGTAGTTGAGCAAAACTTGCACCCTTTGATTTTCAGTGTATTGATAAACTTATAATTCATGTTGGAAATGATGCCTGAAATGTGTTTGTTTAAGTTGACGTCCTCTTCAAGTACCCTTTTTTAATAAGAAAAATATTGATAGTTAAACATAATTTCACAATGAATCATGTGCACAGTGACATGTATTAGGAGGTTAGTTTCAATAAATTCTGTTAACTCCTCGTAAATTCTTCTGACCACTTATTTTTGTTATAGTCAGGCAGGCTGTTGATTTTTGGTGCGTGTTCATGTATGTATTTTTTTAATTTCAAAGTGAAAGTGTGAAACATTTGCCAGAGCATCAGAGTTTCAGTGTAATATGTAAAACAGTGTAAGGGATTCCAAGCTAAGACACTGAACAGAGATGTCAGTATGACATGAAAGAAACCTTTGTAGCTGTTAGGAGTGATTCGGTAATGCCATCTACTGGCTGCTTATTGTTTCACTCATCTGAAGAGGTAAGCATCAACGCATACAGAAAACCTCTGAAGTGATTGCTGGTCCTTGCATTTCTTACTCCATATCTGCTGCTGATTAAGACTCACCTGTCCAAGGAGCAGGCATCATCTTACACATTAGAGACACTTAGTGTGTTCTTTCAGTCGTTTATCTTCACTTTAATAGAGCTCCATCCCTGCTGGAGAGGAGGACAGGGACTAATTAGGCTGCGTATGGCCCACAAAGTGGCTCTGTCATCTAGTGGCCATTGAAGTGAACAAACAGTCCCTTGCCACTTTCAGCTGTTCAGAGATATTAGAAAAACATTTTGAAACACCAGCTGTCTTGCGGTTTTCAGTGCACAATCCCCTAAAACCACAAGCGTTGCAGTATAGCAGCTTATCTATTTGCCCCGAGTCAGAAGATAATGTAACTAGAGCCTTTTGTTGTGAATCGCCTAATAAAAAAGCTCAAAGGCTGACAGTTTTTTACATTTATATGCAACCAAATAGCTTGTTAATGACCTGCTAACCAATTTATTCAAGGAATAATGACCTTTTCTCAACAAATTTTAACCCGACCAAAGCACCACTCGCTGAGACCTTCAAGTAGCTGTTATGTTCTGTCTTTAGCCAATGCCAAAGCTCTGCAAACCCTTGCTGTCTGGCATCATTTGCACGCTACATGCAAATGTGTTCACTGGTTTCATTTGCATATGAAAGAAAGAAGTATTTGCACGGATCCTCATTTTAAATTGCTCCCAAGCAGAACTGTAATTAAAGATGAAAATGTGCATGGACGGTGGATTCATATCACATGTCCAAAATCCTCTGTAGTAGCTTTTTAGCATAATATCCATTCCAACTGAACACCAAGTTGAGTGTGCATCATTTCTGCTTTTTCTTTGTCAATATGTCCAATTAAAGCACAAGCAAGAAACTCATTTCTCTTTCATATTCTGCCAGGAAATCTTCAAAAAGCAGCAGCATGTCCCCTTTCCAGGTGAGCAAAGCAACACGACTGTCCCAAAGCAGAAAATGTAAATCTGTGTTTATACATCTGTGTATACATTATCACTCTGAATTTTAGAATTAAGCACTGGCTGGAGCAATAGATTCAGCTCTGAATAGTCATCAGTGCTGTGTACACAGCAATATCTAGTTTCAATGGAGTAAACATTTGTAATTTGTGTAAACAGATGTGCGGTCTGGTTTTTTACACCTGCAACGTTTAATTAGAAATGTGCACCTCCCTACAGGCTCATTCAGTCATTTATCTATTTTGAGGTGTGATGTTCATTTGCACATTGTGTGCATATTAAATAAACAATTTTGTGTTTGTAATCCCCTGAAACTGAACTGTGATTCTCAGAAACTAGGCTTAACCTGCACAGCAGTGTAACAGCTGGAAAAAGCACTGCATAGCTTATTTATTTCTGACTTGAATCTCATTTGAAGGAAATGTCAGTGCGACAGAATGTGAGTAGACTTCCTGAAGACAGTCCTGCTACTTACATTCCTAAATGTAGTTTAACAGACAGCATGCACTGATGTAGAGTTATATAAATGCTCAGACTATGCTGTTATGCCTCATTCTGTACTCTCTGCAAAGGTCAAAAATGATTGATAAAAACACCCCCTGAATAAGAATAGGGATTTGAACACCTTACACCACATGGAAGAGTCAAGTACACTTTGGATTCTCGTGTATAGATTTATATAAAATGTATTCAGTGAGAGCTACACTTCTTAAAAAAGCTAAGTGTCCAAAAGCAGCCTTCCTCCAAGGAATTATATCACTCCAGCAACGACGTAGTACATCTGTTATCAGTTGTTTTCAGCCTAAAAAAAGCATCACAAGGGAGAACAAGCTAAGCCGTGAACAGTAAGAAGGACACAAACATCCCTGGATTAGAGCAAGTTTTCTGTGGATCTGAGCATTCACAAAAGCCCAGGAAACACAGCTACTGTCACTGAATGTTGTATTCAGATACAAAAGTAAAAAGCACTGGAATAAAGACAATAAATGACTTAGACATGATTATTTAAACAATAAAAACTACTGATCTAGTATAACCTTTCAGTGCATGTGAATTCAAGTCAACCTGGTCACTCATGATCACTTCTAATAAATGTGATGAATTCCTCTTTCTCTTCAGTCTTCATCTTCTGCTGGCGTCTGTTTTTTGGATCTTAACCTCCAAAAACCCTGCATCCAAATTTGCAGACATAGGATTTCACACTCTCAGACACATGATTACAGTGGCCAGTAGGTGTCAGAATATTTGCAACAGCCACAACACAAATACATCAGCTACAACAAATACATCAGCAAAAACACAAATACAACAGCCACAACACAAATACATCAGCTACAACACAAATGCAGCGGGTACTACACAAATACAATATCTAAATGAATACAAATGCTGCAACACGAATGCAAACACTACAATAATTCAACTGCCACAACACAAATACAAAAGTCACAGCACAATGGAAATAGAGCCACAATGGGAGCTACAGAGTTCAACTTCTGGTGGTTTCCACAGTTATCCAAACAGATCAGGCCATGCAAAAGTAATGTGAGTGAGTGAAACTTTTTTATTTTATTAAATGTAATTTCTTTTAACAAACATAATGCAGTACAATGCAATGCAAAACAGAGTAATGATAACTGCCATGTAGTTGGATACATTCAGAGTATTTCAAATACATCATATTACACAAATACATTCAAAAGTACATAAATCATAAGTCTTGATGGCTTTCATATTAAAAGAATGCTTAATACTCTAAATATATTGTTTGACCTCATTGTTAAAGATAACTAGAGTTGTGATTAATATTACTTTTCTTTCTTGACTAGTTAGTTTGAATAACAGCCCCCGAGGAAACAGCTTAGCCACAACACAATGGAAATGTCCCCACAATAGAAGTTAAAATATATATTTCCATTGTGATGTGGCTTCTGCTTCGGTGTTTTTCTGTCTGCAGTTTTGTAACTGTTGTATTTGTGTTGTGGTGTTTGTATCCTTGTGATCCATTTGAATTGGTGTTTTTGCTTTTGCAAATTGTCTTATACCTCCCTGCCACCATATATGATACTTCTTCTTTTTAGAACTGCCACTTCTAGAATTACAATAAGGCAAATGACAAATGACTAATAGTGAACTCAAAGCAGTAACACTCAAACTTCATGTACAAAGGCCACGTTTAGTTAGTATACTTATTAGGTCTAACTTATCCTAAACAGTAAGAAAATGAAATAAAAGACAAAAAATAAACATGCCAGACACAATCGCATGTCTAGGAGGTGTCAGAAGAGTTACCTCTTTGAGAGCTGCGATTCATACCAATACAACACCCTGTTTCCCTGGACTTTACCTGAACACTGTCTTACTATTACCCATCATCCTTCAGTTCCAACATAATAACTCCTTGTGATGTAGGACCATAGGAAACCAGAGACTCTGGAGGACTGATGTCGGTGTCGTAATGCATGCAGACATCCAAGGTGTTGATGCAGCATTTGATTTTTCAGCATCTTCTTGTATAATTTGCTGTTTTCATAGCGCACTGCCATGTAAAAAGGGTTACAGACTCCTCAAGACAAAATCAGCTGCTATTGAAAGCACACAGGAACACTTGCCCTCCATATTACACCTCAGAGCAGTCAAAAGAGTTTCCCTGAATCGGCAACATAATAAAGACTCTGACCCTGAGCGTCCCCTTAGACGCTCAGACAAAGAGCAGACGAGTTGTAAGCAGTGAGGATCTCTTCTCCTCCTCCTGAATCATAATATAGTTAAACACTTCAGAAATATGAGATAAACTCTATCGAGAACATTATTCAACTCCATGGGAGCACTGTTCCGGAATGAATGCTGTTTCTGCCTCTTAATATCAAAGACGTCTCTAAAAAAGGCCACAGGTGTCAAAAACATGAATACTGAGTTATTAGGTGAACACAAATGCTTGTTTTGCTTGCATTTTCAGTAAGATCTTTGAATTTGACTCACAATACAAGGCACCTTTGAGCTTCCTGGAGGTGAGTATTTATGACCTTGTACATGCTCATGTTCATGCAGGTAAACACGGATTAGGTGGTGCTGAAAATGCTCTAAGTGCAATGATCTTATAGGACAAAGATAGAAAAACAGCATACATGGTTCCCCTCAACATGGCAAACACTACGATAACAGAGGAGGCTATGGAAAACACCCATATCAAGAACTAATCATCGATCACTTACTTGGAAACTTAAGGTTTGATGTCTTGTCAGAGAGAACTCTTAAATGTGGAGTACAGGAACTGAAATCGAAGTACCAACCTTCTGGCTGAGAGTTGACCTACTTGTTCCTTTATTGGTGCAGCAGTGGTGATCATGAAGACACAGCAGAGTGGCAGCAGATCACTCTAAAATATATATTACTTCTCACCTTAGAAATACATTTTCTGTGAAAGTATTCTCATCTGGGAAACTTTTTACATTACACTGCCTGAGACTGAATTTCACATAAAAAATTCTTGCTCTATAAATTAAGTACAGATTGAAAATGATTGAATTCAGTTATACAGGTTAAAAAATGAATTATCTTTTATCTGACAGAGTGCTTCTGTTTAGAAATGCCAGCTTTAATAAACTAGGCTTCTTGTCCTTTATCCCCAACATTTTCCAAATGAACCTTCCAGAAGGAAGCTTTACTCCACTGCTCCAACAGATGGAGCTGGTGCTGCACTGCTCAGCTCTGCTGGGCTTTTCTGTTAGGCAGCTTCTTCCCAGATGGTCCAAGTGAAGACAAAAGCCAGTGTGTATCTTTGCCATGTAATACCTCCCCTTTAATCTACACGACCATTCTTTTAACTGTGTGCCTCAAAGCAAAGCAAGGCTATGTCGCCAGCTTTAAGCTCATTAGCTCATTAGTGTGTGAAGACACTGACTGCACAAATGTGTCAACACTTTGTTTGTTGGAACAACACAAAGTGTTGTATGTTTTCAGCGGTGTAAAATACAACATTCAGTGCTGAGCAGGGCTGTTAATTTGATGTACTTTCAACACTGCACAGGGAGTTTAGCGAATTGACGGCAAATTAGCCATATTCACCTCCTGCCTTGTCTCTTTACATTATGTTCTAATGTGTGTGCGGTTTCAGATAGTTTGTTTTCATTATGGAATTTACATTAAATGAACACATCTTACACTGACTAATAGTCCCTGTCAGGCAAAAGAAAGAAGGATCACACATAACACTCAGAAACCTAAACAAAATACTCCATCTAATAAAAGTAAACACAAAATACTTGCAAGAAAGCACGTTTGTCACCTCTTAGGGCTGAAAAAAGTATCACTGTGACGGCAGCTCTTCAGTCCATTGGGACTTGGCTTGGCAAGTGGAGGGTTGCTGGTTCAAGTCCCAGCATGAACCAAAATTTCAAATTGGCTGATAGCTGGAGAGATGTTAGTCTTGTTTTCTGGTCACCAAACCTTCAACTGCTCAGAGTGCACACTGATGCTCCTTTACTCTGCTCTCTCCATCAGTGCATGTTTGTGTGCCAAGTACTGCTGCTGCTGCTGCTGCTGTGTGTGTGTGTGTGTGTGTGTGTGTGTGTGTGTGTGTGTGTGTGTGTGTGTGTGTGTGTACATAGACCATGTTTTGTCCAGAATGAAAAATTGAATTCCCACCCAGGGGATTAGTAACACACATCTTCTTCTTCTGTATATGTAATGTCTCTGGCTTTTGATATGTCCTTTGCATTTATATGCTTAAATTAAGAATTCTTATCATGTCGAACGTTAATGCATCTGAACAAAATCTGATTGTGATTCAGTCTGCACCACATGGTCTGACAGGTCCAGCAGCTGAGTATTGATCAGGCTGCATTGATACAGATACATATGACAGCAGCAACCACAGATATTTGAGGCAGTAAAACACTGCCAGACATCTTATTCACATTCATAAGGAAGTCTATAACTGCCAGTTAAAAAAAATTGAAATTGAAACTTGGCATTGTTGAGAAGTTTCTTGCCCATATTTAAAAGTAGGGTGTGCAGGATTTTCCCAAAACATAAAATATCAACTTTTACAGTAATAATCCTGCTCAACCCTCATGTCTGAGCTTCTATACATGTATCTCTGTGTCTGCTTCAACCCCCTCCTCTGCCCGTTGATGTTTTGGTGTACTCAAAACATTTCTGGGCGGAAAATAGGCGTGAAGACCGGCCAATCACTGCGGGCCCAGTGGACAAATAACTGCTGATGAGAGCGAGCTTACCCGAGCGGCATCGATAGCAGCGGTAACAAGGAGAAAGATATAACACAGTATTTGCAGGATACCCCATTTACCTGCAGGAAGTCAGTCCCTTCCCCGTTGAAATGTGATGCTGCAGGTGCTCGCTGGGCTGGTGAGTGTGTTCACATAGCTACGGTTATTAGCTACAGTCAAAGGCAGTGGGGTGAGGCAGCGCTGCCACTGGCACTGAGCCATGCAGGAGAAGTCCAGTTTGGATGTTGTGTTCACAAACAGTCATGAAAATTCCTGCAGACCCTACCTTCAAGACATAATTTTGCGATGAAAAATCAAAAGTATGAAGATAAAGAAGGGAAAAATGTGAGTTAAAAAAAAATGTACATTATGAGATTTAATGTTAAAAATTTGAAGAAAATTTGAAAATGTTTTAGATGAAATCAAAATTATGAGAATAAAGTCAAAATTCTGACAAAGTTTGGGCAAAAAAAAATTCATCAAAATAATTTTTTCTTATTTTTATTTTAACAGGCAGAAATGGGCTTCTTTAGCCTCGTTTTAAATATAAAGATAAATAAATATTTTGCAGTAACAAAAAAAAAATATTGCTGTGCTTTCATAGACACTGCTGCTACCAGTACCACTAAAAACAATAGTAATAATAATACTCATACTACTTCTTCTAATGCTACCACTACTACTTCTACTACTACTACTACTAATAATAATAATAACAATATTAATCATGACACTAATAATAATAATAATAATAATAATATGGGGAAATACATGCAGGTAACCCTGTGAAGCACTGATGTAAGTTTATAATATTAGAGCCAAAGATAACAGGCCAGTGTGTACATCTCTCTCTCTCTGTTGAACCAAAAAGTGATGTGACCTGAAGTAATGTGTGAAATCTGAAGCCTTCATTATGGCTGTGCAGCGAGCACTGTTTAGTCTTTATTTCTTGGTAATGAACAACATCTTTGACAGCCAGAGGAGAGGAGTGTAAGGGTAGTTGAAAAGGATTCTCTGACTGCTGGATTTGATTTGCTCTTCCCGTGCATTTTTTTTTTTTTTTTTTTTTATGGAAACAAACAAGCTGAGGAAGCCTTGTGACAATCCGACAAAGACTGACTCTGGTGATTTTTCCGTGCGCTGCTATCTGATGCAAAATGTGACGTGCTTTGTTTTGCAATGGGCACATTTGCGTGCACAGCGAGAGGACAAAGCCTTCAGAATCTGATTGAAAAGATTTGTTTTCTGCACTTTTCAATTACCTCTTACTTGGCGTTGGAGCCCATCTCCCACACAGTGTGCCAATCCAAGGATGGAGAGGAAAAGAGCGGCAGTTGAGATAAATAATAAAAAAAGAGTGATGCATCCTGTTGACACATGGTAAAAGGAGATGCGCTTCATGCTTCAGGTGGGTGACATACCTGAAACAATCAAAGAGAATGAATTTGTTAAAGCTCGAAACCTCACGATACTGGCAGAGTGACTTTTCTGTCAGGCTGGTGTCCTTATGTTTGCATGAGCAAGCAATGGCACTGATACTAAAGGCTTAACCCACTTTCTTAACTGAGTTCAAAAGCAACTCCCTGTTGTACTTCCCCCACTTGCAAGCAGTATATACTCAGTAATTAATGCAAAAGTATCAGCGGCAAAAACACTTCTCGTTGGTCTATTTTGCATGTATGGCCTCGATGAGAAACAGATACTAAAAGTGTCCTTGAATTGAAAGAATATGGACTGCAGAAGCTCCTCACACAGCTATTGATATGCACAGCACTGTTTTTTTTGTCTTCCCACACCAGAGACCTCAACTTCTGCTTTTATAATGAACCGCCCACCTCAATCAATGAGTTAATTAACATATTCTAGACTTGCTCCGAGGAGTGTTGACGAAACTTAACACCAATCTTCAGCTGCAGTCAGTTACTCTGCGGAATGAAGACGGTTCCCAAGGTCGTACTAATCAGACAACTGATTCAAATTATATTCCGCCTAAAGGGCTCTAAAGCAGCCACAGCAGAGAGAGTCCACTAACAATGGGTGTTTAAAGAGTGAGATAATGCTTTTTTACACTCCGATGCTCCCGTTGTGTTTGTCAAACTAAGCTGTTTTCCGAAACGAGCTTTTCTTAAAATGTCACTGTGGAGCTCATGTGCAGCTTTGTTTAGTTTTCACCACTCAGACAAGCTCTTCAGTCCATAGCACAGACTTATTCTTTTACTCACTGGGGGTTTGCAAAAATGGCTACATTATGCTTAATTTGCAGAAGTCGAAGGAATCAGTTACCAATCCTACTTTGAAGTATTTCCCAGCCCCGGCTTCTTCCTTACCATCACCTGCACTGCACTGCCCTCTGTCAGATTCAATTGTTCTTTTCTCTCAACAACCTCATGGACGCGTTCCTTCTTTATCTCTCATTCCCTTTCCTCTCTCTTGCTCTCTAACCCTCTCTGTCATTAATGCTTACCCTTTAGGAGGGTATTCTTTGCATCATCCGACAAGCGCTCTCAGCACGAAGAGCGAGGGAAGGAAAGGGAGGAATCATGGGCTCACACTTGCTCTGATAAGCATTCTGATGAAGTGCTTAACTGACGAAATGCTGTAATTTTTACTGCTTTTTCTCAGCCTCGAGGAGAAGAGTTGGGGTCATGGTTTGGGTGAGGTGCTGAGTTATTCCTCTTGCTTATTTAATTTCTACACTCTTCAATTTTAAATAACTGTCTGTTTCTGTTAACTTCTCATTTAAAAAGAGAACCATGGATTGTTCTGTTAGTCTACAAAAACAGTAATGGATATTGTACTTCAAATATGAAGCCATTTTTCTCCATTATTCTTACAAATGATGCTTGTCTTTTAGGCCGTCATGACAAGTGACAGCTGATTCCTTAAAAAAAAAAAGAACAATACAGGTTCAATCAGTGTGTGGCATGTGGACATGAGAGAGCCATGAAGACTCTTTGTCATCATTCACTTTGCTCTGAGTTTCTGAAAGCATTCCACAGAAGCGTTCCTCAATACAGCTTCATCATTGTCTGCTGACATTTCGACAAAAATGTAGGGCTGTTGTATGCTGACAGGCCACACAAAGGGCCCAACTGGGTGTGAGTGGGTCCAAACAGCAGCTGGAATTCGAAAGACAGAGGCTTTGTGGCGTGTTTGCCAAAGTTTGTCCAAGGTAAATATCACTGAGCAAGTTTATGGAAGCCTAGAAGAAGTTTTATTCATAGCTTGGTATATTATGCATGATTTAGTTTTAACTTTTTTTCAATTTTATCGAAAATATTCACTTTTTGTTTTGTATTTTTATAATCACAGATACCTTTTTATTTGCTACAATTGTATTTAGGTAATAAATGTCTAATTTATTTGTACCAATATCAGAGTGTTGTATTTTAGTACAAAAAGTACAAAAAACAATATGACATCAGCAAAATTATAGTCATTGGCTGATCCATTTTAAAATGACCGGTGGCAGCATAGGTGCTTGAAAAACCGACACCCAGTCAACTGCTATTGTGGATGTACGTCAAACACCCGCTTGAGAAAATGGCCACAGCACCAGTGAATGACATCTGTGGGAGATGAAGGACCCCAATGAAAGGAGGGATGAAATTCCTCACAAGCATGTAATACCAACCAATTTTCCACCTCTGAAATTGTGTATAATGCTCAATTTGAGATTCCCCTGCACAGAAAAGGAGACCCACAAAAGCCCTTCACAGCACCAATGAGCTGCCATTTCCTGGTTCATCAAATTCAGGGTGGTATCATGTTGATTTTATCATATGTGTCAAAAAATATGCAGCTTATCCAGTCATTTTGTGTTGCTTTAACAACTGGTGGTTGTGATTTGACCACTTTCACAAGAAAAAAAAGGATTAAAAAAAAACATGACAAAATGGAAAGGATGACAAGGAGACAAAATCTAGAGGACAGAGCTTTTTTGTTGGGTTGAACAGGATTTTCACAACCCATCTGCTTCTGTGTGACAACAGCTAGCATTCTAGCTTTCGAAAGTATTTTTTATATGCTGCTCCTAATTCTTAAAACAACTTTCAGAAGGATCCAAAACTACCTCAACTGGTCACCTTGGGAGACTTTGAATCAATTTTAAAACATTGTGAAAAGAACAGTCTGGGGTTCAAAATCAATCATTTTAAAATTGCATGTCATCCATTTTTTAAAATATGGAAATAGATCCTTGATTTCAAAACTTCCATGGGCTGTGTTAAGTAAAATTTTTTACAGGTGTCTACACAAATGAGATTCAGTCTAAAAAAAACATGATACGAGTTTATGTTGTTGACAGAGATGTAAAACACTAGGTTTCTCTCTCATGAAAACCTGTCTAGACTTTGATCCAAACCAGGACACATCTAAAAATGAGGATCCTGCGGTCTATGTGTCTTTACTCACTCAGCTGCACAGCATGAGGCTTAGCACTCGTTTTTACATTATAATTAACAATTAATGATAGACATATTATGAACACTTTTTTACTAGAACAGTGAAATGAGAGAAGTCGATTTTTATGAGTGCAGCAAAGTTTCACAGGTGCCTACAGTGAGGAAAGAGTGCAGGGATGTTTAATTTTCATGCTATGGAGAAGGTGTTGGAAAAGAAGTAAAAGCTCTGGGCTATGTCATAAAAGTACCAAGGCTGAAACATTGTCAGTGAGTGAAAAAATAAAGCCTGTGCTCAGTGTCAGCCACAGGCCTTCAAACAAATGTCTCACCTTTATGAAACTTTTAATTGTCTCTTTCTGGCTGTGATTGTCCATTCAAACCCTTGAATACTTTTCAAAAAATGTTTTTTTAAGTTTTGAATTTGGAGAAGCAAAATTGTAGTTTCTTGAAATATGGAGCTTTTAAACAAAACTGTGTATTCAGAGGCAATGCCACAAACTTCTGTCATCAAAGATTAACAAAGAGTTGAAAAAACCAGCACACACAAAGGAAAGTCAGAGCTGACCTTGTTTGAACAGTTTCTTTTTCCATTTTATGTTTCTTTGGATCTCCAATGACTCAGCTATAGATACAGCTAAGCGTTTGGTTCAGAGTTTCACCCAGGAAAGGGTTGGAAAAGGATCCAACCTGTGGACCCAGTGGCACTTTGTCTGTTTTGATAGTGGTTTTAAAGTGATGAGTGTCCAACCTCAAATGACCCTGGTTCCAGTGGTTATCAATTCATTCAGAATGTTTGATGATTCCAATCAATCTTAAATCTCCCCCTCACTCCCTAACCCCTTTTTTTGGCTCATGTTCTTAAAACTTACTGACTGGGAGGAGAAGCACAAATGGCTGTTATTAAAAACTCCTCTGAGGAGGGTTAAAGGCTTGGTTTGAAACAGACTGAAATTAATACTCTAATGCCTTGATCTGACCTGCCAAAGTAAATGAGTCTATCAGCCAAGATAGAAGTACTTTTGCTCATACTGGAGCGTTTGCAGACAGCACGCTACCAAACCCCTCTTCCTTTTACATTGTCCATTACAAAAACCCACATGAGCTGTAGGTCTGATGTTTGAAATTAGGCACTAGTCAGGAGGGAAATTCACTGAGAACGGATTGCAACCAGTTATTGTACATAATTTGCACCTGCTGTCTCCACTACAGTTGTGCCCAAAAGTTTTCACCCCCAGCAAAAATTTTGAATGATACCACAAAATCCTTTCTGTCACTCATGGTTAGTGGTTGGGTGAAGACATTTATTAAAAAAAAAAAAAAAAAAAAAGTTTACTCATTGTAAATCATAATGACAACAGAAACTTCAAAAATGACCCTGTTAAGAAGTTTACACAACTCTGGTGGTTTTGGTTTGAATGTCTACTAAAGGCAACCATCCTCACCTGAGATCTATTTGCTCGTAATCAGTGTGTGTGTGTGTGTGTGTGTGTGTGTGTGTGTGTGTGTGTGTATAAAAAAATAAAAAAACAGGGTCATTTTTGAAGTTTCTGTCATCATGATTTAAAAAGAGTAAACGCAGTTATTTCTTGATAAATGTCTTCACCCAACATCTAACCATGGGTGACAGAAAGGTTTTGTGTTACCATTCTTATTTTCTGAGAAAAGGCCAAAAATCAAAAAATTCTGCTGGAGGGGGTGCACATTTTTAGGCACAACTGTATCTGAAGGTCTGAATCAAAGAGCAAACAGTCGTAATGCTTTTCATGTGTAAAGACATACCTGCAAACTCCTGCAGCTCTGTGCAGTTTGCACTAGTATATAAATATAAATAAAGCATGTTCTTGTGAATGATGGCACATGTATGTGCAGGGGTTAAGCTTGAGACTGATTTAACCCTGTTTTTCATCAAAGGAGGACATTTAAAAATACATACAGAGTTTATTCACAAATGTGCTATTTTGAGTTGCCCAGAGGTGGAAATTTTGTTTTAAGTGATGAAAACTTGAGTGTGGGAACTATTGACTCAGGCTGCTGTGGTTGGCGCTGCTGCCTCACACTAAGAATCCCAGTTTGATTTCCGGTTCAGGCAACGTGGGCCTCTCTGTGTGGAGTTTACATGTTTTCCCTGTGCAAGCCTGGGTTCTCTCCATGAACTGTGGCTTCCTCCTACAGTCCAAAAACATGGGCAACAAGGTGGCAAAGGGGTTTTAGAAATTACAGTTTTTGGATCATATAGGATACAAAAAAATAAATAAAAAAATAATCACAACAACCTTCAATCTGAAGACTGACTCTTTTGCTGGAAAAAAAAAAACAAAAGAAAAAAAAAACTGCAAGATCTGCAAGCAAAGCCATTCACTTCGCAGCTGAGTATAGCTTTCCTTCCTCCATGCTAAGTTTAAAATAAGCTTATATCTGATTGCAAAGCAATTTTACTCATTTACAGCCAGAGGGCAACTGACCTGCAGAGCAATATTCAATGACTGCCAAATGAAACACTGCAGGCACGATGATGATGACTGAGACTGTGATACAGTGTTGTTTGTGACTGTGAAGGGATGATGGGTTTAGACTTTTCCAGAAGAGAGCATTGAGCAGAGTGCAGATCAGGGCGCAGGCGTGTCTGGGGGCGTGTGGATGGGGAATGGTAACCTTTTCACCCCTCTCATCACCCCAAACAAAGACGAGCTGAGTCTAACTTAATTGTCCCCCCTGGCTCCCAGACAGCCAAGATGGCAGAGCGGATAACAAAAATGGGATTTGTTCATTTGTGTCAAGCGGTATGCTCAGCATGTACAAACTAGACAATTTCCACGGAAATCGTGAGAGGGGCTCGGGCAGCTGCCGGGAATTTTGGTGTCATTACATTAGATAAGACTGAACCATACTTTCACCACACCTTCAATTTTTTCTTGGTTTAAACCTTAAAATATCTGGTTTCTGGTTAGACAGTGGTCGATTGAGAGGTTGATGCACTTAGTGTGCAAACTTTGGTATGTGTGTGTGTGTGTTTCTGTGTGTGTGAGTCTTTATTTGTGTAAGGTTAACCCTGACTGTGTGTGTTGTTGTCTGTGTTACTGAATGTTCTGATTGGTTAGTGTAAACAGCTGTGTGGAGCACCAGAGACATCAGTTAAGGGGCTGAGTGGTTTCTATGGCAACAGAAGATGAAGGGACATCAGGGTCTGCTAAGGAAGATGAAGGGAGTATTCACTCTGCCTCAGTCTATGTACATTAGGATTAGACCCAGAGATGATGACCCAGAGTTCTGGCTCCAAACAAACTGACCGTGGGTAAGAGCCATCAGACATATGAGGGCATCATGACCTTCAGGAAACACTAAGGATTCTGGATATGTAAATTTTATTCATCATTAATGGCTGGAAATATGACTAAATTGCGAGCGAAAAAAGGGTAAGGACCTCAGCCAGGAATCCTTTTTTTTTTTTCTCTCAGCCAGGAATTCTCACCACTGATAATATAGAAGCAGATAGCAGCAGGAAGCTGCATTTGAGTGACAGTTGCTTGCTTACAGAACAAGACTTACCATATTTTGTTGAAATCTGACTTCTGTGAGAAGAACAACAAAATTACCTTTGTTTTGATGTATTTTTTGTGTCAATAGAGTAAAGTTTGTGGCTTCACACCAGTTGGATCGTAAGATTTTTTTCTGGAGAGCTTCCACTCTAATGATGACATCGTCAACTCTGGCTCCACTGATTAAAAGGAGATTTTTGTCAAAGCAGGGGGGGGTTTGAGGACTCCCCTCCAAAAAAAACATAAACTCCAGTATCAACAAAAAAAGCTGCGTTTTGAAGTTTGAATGAACTCTCTAGGTGAAAGTATGGCGAGGCAGAAACGCTGGGAAAAAATGTGTTATTATGGTGTGATTTGGGAGTTTCCCATTCATTGTCCCATAGACTTTTACTGTGGTTTTTCCTGAATAACTCAGCCCAAATTTGAATAATGTAACAGAAAAGTCATAGCCCGCATGTCATAAGCGAGCCGCTCGATTTGATATATGATTTGTTGGGGTTTTCTCAAAGCCCTAGGACAGGGGTGCCCAAATTCTTTTTAGTGAAGGGCCATGACTGGATCGCGGTAGAGGGTCACAGGCTAGAACCTTACATTTATGCTGCAGTGTATGAAATTGAATGTGCCTGAGGCGAAATTGTGCAAAATAAACATGCAAAGTAATTTTGAAAATGAATAACACTTTTCTTTACTGTTTCACCGCATGAAATTACTGAATATCAATATGGCACAAATATTAGGCCTTTGTCTTCAAATACATTTGGTGCAATATAAATTAAACAACATGGGACACAACCAGTGGTATAGTAGAGTCCTCAGTGCTTGAGTCTGAGACAAGTCCAAGTCACCAAAATAAAATCCGAATCGAGTCTGAGTCAGGTCCAGGTTTAGTCCTCAGTACCTTAGCCCAAGTCCTGCTTAAGTCCCCAGGACGAAACAGGAACTCACCAAGTGGAACTTTAAGTACCTTGCTTTTTGTGTTTCAAATTTGTCAAAACAAATTTAAGGCAGATAATGGAGGATTCATTTTGTGTATCACATGCCTTGTAAGCAGTTATATTTTGAAGAAGGTGCTTTTATTTTGAAACTGCCTGTCAATCAAAAAGACGTAAGGTGCCTGCGCTTCATAGCAACGAACGGAGCAGAGAGAAAGAGGAACGTGCAAGGATTGTTATATCCTGTAATTTACATGTAGCTAACAAGTCTAATGCCACAACCTCCACGAGAAACACAAGAAAAATACTTTTCAAGTTCTCCCAGGATCCTCTCTGTGAAGGAGGATTCACTCTGTCTTCTAAGGGCTGATTATCACCACAACACCCATCCTCTTGTTTTTCTATTTGAGAGACAAATCTCCCTGTCTTCACTTTAACTTACTCTTCACATAGTGAAATTTTATCTCTTAATTTGCAAGTTTTTGCAGGAAAATATTCTAAAACACAAAACCTGTGGCTCCTCCTTTGACGGCTCGCCCAACACTGTTGCTGAAGGAGATGCATGTAAACGCGCATGCAGGTGATCAAACACACGTGCCAGCCGCAGCCTGAAAATTTTGGAGCTTAGACCAGAAGAAATAAAAAGATGAAACTCAACAAACAGTAAAATAATTGAACATCAGTATTAGATTTGTTTTGCAAAGCATGCCCATTCTTCTGTGCTTGAAGAAGATGTGGGACAGTACTGTGTTTATGTTTTTTGGCATTCCTTGGCAGCGGGCCAAAAATAATCACTTGCAGGCCAACTTTGGCCCACGGGCCCCAATTTGGACAGCCCTGCCCTAGGAGGAGAAAAAGTGTCCAGAAGATGAAGAATTTTTTTTTTTTAAAGAGTAAAATGGGAGAGTAATAGGGGCTCGTGTCAAGCCTGAGCCCTGTAAAAAAAAAAAAAAAAAAAAAAAAAAAAAAAAAAAATCACACACCACCTCTGTATAAAATGGCAGCTGAATATGGTCTTCAGAGATGCAGGTGTACATGTGCGGAATTAAGATGCCACAACAAGTTGCTGTATCAGCCATGACAAATATCAAAACAAAAATAAATGAGGCTTTTGAAAAAAATTGTATCACCTCAACCATGAGGAAATGTGTTGCATATCGACATATTTGTGCATGTAAAGCAGCAAATTAATGGACTTCCATCTCAGACACCAGGGATAGAACGGATTATGGGAAAAATCTGAGGAGTTTGGGTTACCTGATTGCTTCAGGGAACATGTCCTTTGAACCATTTTTCTTGTCTTTATTTCACCTGTTAGTTTGGAGGATGTCTGTAGTTCTGATCATACACATGCACAACGTGAGGCAAAAGAGTACAGCAGGGCAGTTGTGGAGGGAGGTGTGTGTGTCGTGGACATGGAGAAGACAAACAGAGTTAGAGGATGGATGTGCCTGTGAGGTGGTTCTGCTTTAAGGGAGAACTTCTGATTAAATGTGAGCAATGATCACAGTTGTAAAAAAGGATAAAACTGAGACTGCGTGCAAGCACCTTAGCTGCTTTGTCGCTATATTTAGCTATTTTTCAGACTCCTCTGGACATTTACTAGACCCTAGTGAGTTCTCCAGAGTTCGGAGACCCTGACGTGGAAGTTTGTTTTAATCTTGCTCTCCTCAAGGTGCTACCATGGGCCCTTCTCTAAAACACTCACAGGTGGACAAGTCATCCTCACTCCCAGCAGTCCTTCAGCTGCAGTCAGAGTAGGAGACTGTATGCAGATGAAATGTTCGTGTGCCCGACTCTTTTGGCTCACTTTGCTGGTCTCAAGTCCAGATAAAGGAGGAGGGTTGATGTTTGGACACCAATAAACAAAATAAAGCAAGAATCAGCAAAATAAAGTTCATTTGTAGCTCTAAACCTATTTGTGGTGTTTATTTTTTAACCGGCTCCTGTCTTTACAGTGTCCATGACAGTTACATGCTTATTATGCAAATTAGGCAACGACATAATTTAGCAACTTTTTGTGACTTAGTCTAAAACAGCCAATAGCAGCTTTCCCTGAGGAGTTGTAATGTTGAAGCAAGAAATTTCTCACCCAGCTTTAATGACTGTCTCATTCCATCAAGTTCTTACATGACTGCACTTGACATTATTGATTGAAAAAAACAAACCAAAAAAAAAAAACAACTGTTGATCTTTACTTTATTTCATTGGTCTGGTATGACCCCATATGTTGCAGAGACACAGTTAGATGATATTTTCTGAAGGCACTGGGGACTAGAATTGTGGCTTCATTGGCAAGGTATTTCACTGTCTCTTTCTCTTACTGTCAACACAGTGAGGAAAAAAAAAAAGTCCTGCAGAGAGGATTGGCATCTGCTTCCAGTATGATCACCTTGGGCACTTGTTTTCTTCCCTCTCATAGTGTAGTACACAGAGTGACACACTGCTGAAGTTGTTTGATAATGAGAGCTTTGAGTCTTCTGTGGTCTGACTTCCATCAGACCCTTATTTACATAGTAGCAGTAATGAGATCATCCTCCCACACAGCATCAGGTCACCTGGTCATCTGGCTGTCTTCTGGGCAGAACGCTTGTATTAAACACCGTTTTATGTCAAGTGTTAATAAGACTATACCAGAGAATGAAAAACAGAGTGGAACAACAGACATGAGATCAGAGCGTGTTGCAAGACGAGGGGATTGTATGTTTGAACTTAGAGCATGAATGTTCATAAATTACTGTAGATCTTATGTATAGTGTAATTCTTTTGTGGAATGACAGCTTTCTGTTCATTGCAAAACAGCTGTTTAATTTTCTGCACCACCTCAAAAAAAAAAAGTACATTTTTTACAATAAACAAACAAACAAAAAGTTTGAAATGAAAAAAGTTGGCAACAGCTTGAGTATGTTTTGGTTGCTAATACTAGTTTTTTTTTTTTTTTTTTGTTAAAACATTTTTTTGTTAGTTTAAATGTCAAATTTCAGTGCATATACATCAATCAAGTAAAGAAAGTTGATTCCTTGCTTGCTAATAGGCTGATAATGTGTTCTGCAGCAATGGAAGGTACAAAGACAATGTCCAATGTCAGGCTAATGTACGACATGTCGATTATCTAGGAGGTAGTTGTTGAGTACATAGCTTCATATTCTTGTCATAGAGTGGGATCAGCTCTTCAGATAGATATTTGTGTTGAATATGCAGTCAGCGTAATGTCTCCAGGTTAAGATTTTTTTTTTTGTAAACTAGTGCACTGACAAACGGAGCCCTGTCGGTGGCAGCAGTGCCCTCTTTGGATGGGAGATCAGCAAAGATTGTGAGAAGAGATGGCAGAGAGATGATGGTAGATACTGCAAGTAAGAAAAGTTCAGGCAGCTCACACTGGAACGGAGTATGTGTTGCGATTGTGAGGAAAAAAAAGGACAGAGTTCATGGAGAGGATAAAAGGATAGAGCTTCTGAGACAAGCACTAGAAAAGAATGAAAGCATGTTTTTTTTCCACATTTTTCCCATCAAAAACAGGTGATGTTGATAAATCCAGCCTGTTTTCTACAATCATTTTCCAAAGAATGGAAAAAGGTAGCAACAAACTTTTTTCCTAATGAAAGAAGAGTCTACTTCTTTTTTTTTTTTTTTTTTTTTTTTTTTTTTTTTTTTTTTTTTTTGAAGTTTTTCTGTTTACATAACCAGAGCACAATATTCTGTGGGTCTTAACGAAGGTCAAAACACTCTAAGATAGCTGGCAGAATAGAACTCTGCTCTGAAAAAGGCTAGCAGCCAACAAGTTGATATATATATCACATCCATAAAAAAAAATGCACTAAAAGAAGAAGAAGAAGAGGAAGGAGATACACTTTATCAATTCTAGTTGGGGAAATTAGATTTCTTACTCTGAATGAATCTTGCGCCATCTACACACAAAAACACAAACAGCACTTTATGACACAGAAACATGCATTGATGAAGAGTCCACAGCCAAGGAGCTGGACCATCAGTGGTTTGGAGTTTGGTGCCTTGCTCAAGGGCAGTGCCCAGGAAACTATGCTGACATCTCTCTAGCTATCAACCCAATTTCAATTTTTGGTCAATGATTGGTTGAACCTAAAACCCCTTCACTTGCCAAATCAGTTCCCAATGGACTGAGCCACTACTGTCCCCCCCAAAAAAGTGGAAAATGAAAAAATACATATACTTTGAAATTAGGAATAATTAAAATGGAATTTAAACGGGATTGGATGTGAAGAATGTTGGCCTTATTGCATATCATTCAGAATCAGCTTGAATAGTTTGTCCCTCTCTCTCTCTCTCTCTCTCTCTCTCTCTCTCTCTCTCTCACACACACACACACACACACACACACACACACGGGAACATGTTTGAGACAGTTGATCATCTGCTAAGGAGGAAAAATGTGATAAAATCATCACTTGTGCAAATTAAAAAAATTAAAAAAGTTTATACTCTGTTAATACTTTGTGAAAACCCCAGACTTTGTTGAATCATTTCACGTGAACAGTTGGATCCAACTTTACCTGATTGATTCCATGCTGATTCAGAACAATGCTTGCATCTGCAGATGTTGAACACAATCTTTGTCAACTTGATTTTTTTTCCAACTCCAAAGCAGGCTGGGCAGTCAATTTCAAATTAAAGCACAGTATGGCCTGCTGTGCTACTCTAATCACAGACAGTGACATTCTGTATGTCTTTAACCTTAAATGTGTTAGAATACCAGATACATTTTTTTATTTTTTTATTTTATTTTTTTTTTGCAGTAGATGTTTTATGCTCTTCACCAGTGTTACTGAACTCTGCTCAACCAAAGAGACAAAATGATAAAAAACTATCTTTGCAAGGGCAACAATCTAAGTGAGGAAAAGTGTCTCAGATGGCAAGAATTAGCCATAATAATAGGCATTTAGTGGCAAAAATGGTAAGGGAAAAAAAGCCGCAAACAATTGGTGAAAATGAGCAAAAACTGGGAGGAAACTATGAAAATAGTCAGAAAGTAGAAAATAAAATGTACAAAATGAGGAAAAATGTTAGACGTAAGTAAATCTGCGAAAAGCAGTCACCAGAAGCAAAAATGGTATTGAGTGCAGAGATATGGACTTTTTTTTTCAGAAGCCTGACTTTGCTGTTTAAACTGTCCTTTTTATTAATATTTTGTAGTCTTTAGTAATCTTCTAATTTTCTAAGACACTGAATTCTAGGTTTTCATTATCTCAGAGCTATAAACATCAACATTTAAGAAATAAAGGCTTGAAATATTTCACCCTATGCGTAATGAGACTGAATGATATCTCAATTTACTCTCTGAAAAGAGTGACCAACAATATTGAACTTTTTCATAATATTCTTTTTTATTATGATGTGCGTGTATATGTAAATGGAGTTTCTCTTATTTATTTATTTATTTTTTAACAAAAACCTGTCTGTTCTCTGTCGTGTATATGCTTTTCTTATTCAAAACGAGAATGAAAGAAGGATCATCCTATTCACTATAGCAAGTAAAGTCATGTTTGTCATATAAATCAAGATAGCATTTCTTTAAAAAAAAAAAGTGTAATTCCTAGTTTTATTTGTATAATTTTGTGCTCTTCTTAAAAAAGAGTGATTGATTGCTTGTGTTTGAAACAATCACATAATGTATTGAAATTGCAATATAGGGGGAAAAGAAATATATATTATGTTGCTCTACCCTTCAAATGATAAAATGAATTTGAAAAACTCAAACATAAATTCCTGCCAACCTCTGTAAGTGCTCATGGATAAATGTGCTTCATCATCTGTTTTTGATTGACTTTTTTTTTTTTTTTACTTGATGGTGCTAGAAGGTAAAATGATCATACTCTATAGATAGAGGTTAGCAGCTATATCCTGGGGCAGTTGTTGAGCAGCATGGTTGCATTTATGTGTGTTATGTGGGTGGGAGGTGATAATATAGCATTTGTATATGACACCATATAAGTTTAATGCTGTACCTTGGCAGTAAATATCCAACAGATTCTGTTTCATCTGCAGCTTAATGGTGGGCATGGGTCACCAAGGTAAGCTTTTAGCACTGGAGCTGACAGGCAGGATGAGCTTAATGGACTGGACTTCCTTCTTAAGCAAAGTGCACAGGCAGAGAAGCTGGGCTGGGCCCTGCCTGATTGGCCATGAACCCAGGAATAACACGGTGTCAAGGAGGCTGCTATGTCTTGCTCATGACTCAATAGAGAGTAAGAGCTGGAATGGTTTTCACTCCTGATTACCATGCTGAAGTCTCAGCACCAACAGCAGCACCCACCCTCTCAGTTCTGTGAGGAGCTTGTACTTAATGAGGCATGCAAGGTAATTAGCAGCGACAGAAGCCTCAACGTACACGTACTGTCTTCATCTTCTTTTTACTCTTATCGCCCTCTCATCTCCAACTCTTTCATTTCCCCTCCTCTTTCATCCTGTCTTCCGTTTCTTGCCTGCCCTTCTTCATGCCAAACAAACAGCCTTATATTTGTCAAGAGGCCAAGTACAATCAGAGGCAGTGGAGCAGTAAACACACGTGACGGCAGCAGATAAAGAGACAGACAGACAGAAGGAGAGTCATCCCAAACGATTGATGGACAGGTCCTGCACTCACTACAGATGATTAACTGCAGAACACAGACGTTCTTTTTTTCCTGATCCCATAAGAGACTCAGTCAAGGTGAACGCTAAGACATGATGAAACCTGAAGCAATCTGACCCCCAGCAGGGGAAAATGTGAAAGCTGTCTTCTATCTGATAAATGCTAACAAACACATATTGTCATCTACTGCAAGACAAAGCCCATTTCTCATTGGTGTGAGAGGAGTGAAGGAACACTTTGTGACCTGTGCTAAAATGAAAAAAAAAAAAAATGCGTTGAGGATTCTGAAAACAACAGAGCACAACTTCTCACCTTGAGGAAAGCAGCACTGAGTCCTTCCTCGCTCCCCTTTGGAGGGTAAAGTTCACTTCTCAAGACTTGCCATTCATCCTGATGGGCTGTTGGAGTTGAAATAGCGTGTAGCCTGAGGCTGACATAACAGGTAAATAAAACGCCACGCTGAATATGAATTGTGAGGGAGGATATATAGAAAAACAAATGCCATGTTTGCCTGTTTTTTTTTCCATCCCCATCATTTTTATAGAGTTTGACTGTGATACATAGAGCTACACATATTTTCCACTGCTCTTTGCTTTCCATCTTCAAAACAATGTTTCTCAGAAACTTGAAAAAGTGGACCTTCAGAATAAAGACAACCTCCACCAAAATAACTCACAGGGGTGTTTTTTTTATTCTTTTTCCTGACAGGATCAATTTGTTTTGTACATTTCACTTCACAACCATACCTTTATTTATTTATTTTATCCACAGTGAGGTGGGTTCTTATTTAAAACAACTCAAGGCAGTTAGAATTGGCAGGACTGTGTGTGGATATAAAAAGGGACCTCTGCATATGGATGCTCTCCATCCTGTGCTCCAAACCAAGAGCTGGTTAGTCAAGTGGATGGATGGATGGGCAGGGGTTCAGGAAGGCAGGGGATCGACTTAAAGGTGTGAGGGTGATGAAAGGTGCAGGAAGTCAAAACTGGCTTATAGGAGTGATCTGAAGTGAGCCGCTCGACAGGCCTTGTCCAGTGCTCATTCCTGCTTCCATCTTACAATCCGCCTATCGATTCTTTGTTTCTTAATGAGTTCTTTGGGGCCGTGTGGGATTTCTGTCTGGCGATGCTCCACTCTCTGTCTTCTTGATGTGGTGCTCTTTTTTTAAAATTTCTGTTTTCCTTTACATCTCTCACATACGCACATACCGCTCATTAGCTTAACACTTAATTTTTCTGTTAGATGGGCTTTTGTTTGAGGCAAAGGGAAAAACAGTTTCAACATCTACCACATTTACATAACAATGGCTGTAACTTGCTACTTCCCTTGAACCAGGCTTCCAGTGGTGACTTAGGCTTTTTCCTTAAGTGGGTGCTACAGCAAAATTAAAAATAAATAAATCTACTGAACACAAAAAGAAAATCTATCTGGTATTTTGAATTAACATATTATTTTCCATGAATATATTAAACCCTGGTCTGCCTCACAAAGCCCCCTGTTTCAACATCAATCTTTTGTCTCTACCAAAAAAAATATATTTCGACATTGACATATTATTTTGAGGTGTTTTGCCAGTTTTAAGTTTATGTGTTTGATACCTGCAGCATCACATTTTTACATACGAGGGTCTCATTTCCTGCAGGTAAATGAAGTATTCTCCATTGGATGATTCTTTCTCCGTTATAGCTGCTATTGAAATCATCTTTCACTTGCTTTCTTCAACATGAAAAGTCACTTGCTCACTGGGAGCACTGTGATTGGCTGGGGTCACCACCCAACCCCCCGCCCAAAAACCATCCTGAGACAACCATAACACCAGCATAAAGGCAGAGGAGAGGGGTTGAGGCAGGCACAGACACTGACACACATGCATAGAGGCCAAGAGATAGTAATTATGCAGGATTATGGAAAACACACACGCACACATCTATCTATCTATCTATCTATCTATCTATCTATCTGTATATATATAAATATATATATATATATATATATATATATATATATATATATATATATACACACACACATATATATATATATAAGTGTGTGTCTGTGAGTGTAAAAGCATTTGAACACTTGGAGACCCGTAGAACGATTAACAAACCACTTTTAAACAGTGTGGTGCCAAGGTGCACTAATTACCTCGTAAGTACTAAAAGGTTTGAACAATTGAACTGTCTATTGAACAGTAAACAAAACACTTTAAAATAGTGTTTTTAAGGTGCAGAAGAACTTAATTAAGCATACTATCTAAGGTATATGTTTATTTAGATAAGCAGTCATTGTTACAGTTGCAACCCTCCTATGCCAGGGAACCTGAAAATACTTTTTTTTAAGCATTTAGTTTCAAAGCTAGCATAAATGCAATACATCAAATTAAATTATAACAATGATAAGAAAAAAAGGAAGAAAAAAAAGAGCCATTAACTGAGTTTATGTGAGTCAAACAACTGTATCTATAACACAAAGACACAAAGAACATATTTCAAAAATATTTGTGATGAAAATATTCACTTTATTGCCTGAAAAAAAAGACTTTCGGCTCAGAACAAGGGATTTTTCATCTCAGTGACATGAAACATCACCAGTGAGTGCAATTTGTAAAATGGTATTGACTTTATTGATGACAGCATCATAGCTTGTTTCTGATTAGTCCAACTGGATCAACTATCCCATCGTACTAACATTCCCAGTCTCCCCTATTGAGAACTAAAATAAACTCATCTAGACTGGCTGACTTACTCCCATAGTTTCCTCATTTTTGTCTATTGGGATTTCTTTTAATGATAGATGAAACACTCAGGACATTAAATGTTCACAAATCAAGTACAAGAACCAAAATGTAAAATTGATGAGCTTGGTTGTGATTTAAATTGATCATTATTAAAGATTTATCTCTTAAGCAACCAGTAAAAACACAGAGATAGAAAGAAGTGTACTTTTATAATGCTCTGTTCTTTATGAGCCTTGATTTGGGCACACACAGTTGCTGCAACGGACTACATAATTATAAGCTCATTAAGAATAAATAATTAACAACTTCTTTTGTAGCATGGTAAAATTCCCTTGACACAGCCTTGATTGGGTCTATTCTCCACTTAAGGGCAAACCAATGAACAAAGGATGTTGTAAATGCAAAACAAACCCACCATGGGGTCAGTTCATTCCCTGCTCAGTTCACTCAGGCCTCAGTGGTTTGCTTTGATTGCTTGGCTTGCCTGGCTTCTCCTGACAACAAGATGGATCTTTTGGATTATGTGGAGCCTTCATCTATCTGTCTGTGTGTCTGTCTCACTTCATGACAGTTGCCAAGGGTTACAGCAACACACCAAGAGACAATTTTACCTTTTTCATTGCTTTGCACATGGAGTAGGTCAGGAAACCCCTGTTGTGCAGCACCTTTTGTTTTTCAAATTTTTCTTATTTTTCTTCTTATTTTTTTGTGAAAGAGTGATGATATAGCTATACATCTACACACACACACACACACACACACACACACACACACACACACACACACACACACACAAACACACACACACACACAGGTCTAAGTGTTGGAGTTTAACCCTGTGGTTTATTTTTGTCATTCTGTCTTGAAGCATTGTTTCCCCCCCACCCCTAAAACTGCCTTCTCCGATGTTCCATCAAGTGCAGCACAGACGATCCCTGCTCCCCTGACTCACCGCCTCTGAAATACGGCACCATGTGACATCCTATGACATCTCCTCTGCCTCTGGTTTGTGTCGGCATGGCTGCGAGGACACGAGTCAATGAACACGCCCTGACCACTGAACTGTGAGGTCTTTGGGAACTCCTGCAGGGGCTGGGTGCTGGAGGGGTATGAGCCAGAGCACGGGGATGAGACATCAATGGCGTCAGCTGGATACACCTGCTATTTTGATGGCTTAAAGGAATCGCAACCACCTTCAGGTAAGTCAAACAATGACAGGAAAAGTGTTTTTTTTTCTTTGCAAGCCCATTCAAAGAATCAGTTTGTCTGAGTATTCTATCACTGTTCTTATTATGTAAGTCAGGACATTTACCAGACACATACAAATACAGAACTTTGATTTGCCACATCCAAAAACATCCTGATCCCATCTCTGAGGAACTATGACTTTTGAAACAAGAAAACAGTTGATGTGATGATCATGATGAACAATACTGACAGTGAGAATGTTTTTTTTTTTTTTTTTTCTGTATACTGTCCTACATTATTATCATTTTATATCACAGTCCTGTCATTTAAATTCCCGTTATAAGGAGGCTGTGGGGGCACTGTTGTTGCAACTATACTGTGCTTTGTTTTACAGTGACCCCTCTGGATTAAATAAGTGTTCCTCAGTCAACAAAGTGGCAGCAGCGACAGGAAGTGGTCTTAGGTTTGTGTTAAAAATTGTGTTTTTCATTGTTTTCATGTTACACATCTTTGTTTCACCAGTCCAGTTAGACTCATCATAAACAATTTAATAACACAAATATGTGTGTTAGAATTGTTGTAACTTAGTTGGTTAGAATTTGTTTTATTAACTTAAGTCCTTGTGATCATAACAAATGTTGAACTTCTATTTGTTATGAATGGCCTATAGGTCTCATCGATCAAAGCTTATACATGACAAATCCAGGTTCTAAAAGCAACATGTCTGGATTATTTTGACTGTCAGAAATAATCAGATGGGACAAAGTACACTGTTTATCACGGACTGTTTGGGTCAAAATTGAAAAAAATATAATAATAATTCTCGGTCGAAATAAAAGCAAACAAATTAGACCTTGTTCAGCTAGTCATGAGTCAGTAGGTTTGAGGTTTTACAGCCCAACATGAATAAAATGAGACTTCTCACAGGAGTGGGAAACACAGGAACTCCTCAGTCTCAAGCCTCCAACCGTCCAGCTTGGTGAACTGCTGGACAGCAGACGGATGTCGTGTATTTAAGGCATGAGTGGACCAACCTGCAGTGATGCTGCAGAGCAATGAACAGATCAGCAAGTGCCTCATAAAAAACTTGCTGCATGTACCAAAGCTATGAGACCAGCACATATTATGTCCTTAAGGGAAATGAGGAGGTTACTGGTCTTAGTTTCATAAACTGATTTTACACACTCTCTTATTTAGTTCAATGGCTGGTCATTTTTGAACAAACATCAATGGTCTACTCAAATTGAATCAAATACACAAAATAGTCTCCAAACTCGCAAAATTCATAGAAATTATTTTGGGTTCAAAATCTCTG
Source organism: Thalassoma bifasciatum (assembly GCA_008086565.1). Taxonomy (NCBI): domain Eukaryota; kingdom Metazoa; phylum Chordata; class Actinopteri; order Labriformes; family Labridae; genus Thalassoma; species Thalassoma bifasciatum. Next base: position 642,622 of record RPOG01000131.1, read on the forward strand.
TTGACAAAGTTATAAAACTTAAATTCAGTCTGATCAAGATGTCATTTTTAAGGTGAAATGTTCAAATCAATCAAATTTGACCAATACATGACATGAAGGTTATAAACTGATTCTTGGACACATTTTTAAATCCCAGTAAACATTTCAATAATAAAACACAAATACTGAACAATGTGACCTTCCACCATCTTACAAAGCTCAGTGCAAATATAAGATAATAGAGTCTGAGGTGATATTGATCAGTAGTGACCTGCATCACAGTGTCATTAAGAATGAGATGAAGACGGGATACAATGTGGAACCATGCCACATCACACAAGTATTAAAAACACACCCCAAAAGTCTCAAAACCATACACAGAGACTGTCAAAGTTGTTAAATTCAGCAGAGAGAGAAAGTGGCACTTACATGAAATGGCTAGACCTTCAGACCTGACCCATTCCTACGTAACTATCACTTCCCATTTCACTTCTCAGAGAAGAAGTCATTTAAAAATGTAACGCAGATGAGCACTTTAGAGCATACTGTCCATTTCTTTTATTCCTCTGTTTTTATTTCACAAACATTGGGAGATACCATAAAGTATAATTTGGGTCTACATGTTGTCAATTTCATATTCAAGCATGTTGATCAATATCAAACCGAACTGATATTGAATGACATTGAATTGAATTGTGACACAAATAATTGAACTTTATTGTAAGGTTCATGACATATATACTGCTTTAATCATCAGTGTCATACATTGCAGTTTTGTCAGCCTACATGCATTTAAACTCCATTTTCAGTGTAAAGACTTGTTCCCCTGTTTGGTTTTCTGATTGATTTCATCTGTCCAAACAGTTTTATGATCAGCCTGTCAATCATGTCTAGCAAAAGCTTTTCAAGGCTATGTACCAGGACTGCTGAGAAGAGGAGCATTATATTTTGTTTTCATTCTGAGCTGTTGAAAACTTTGAGTTCTTGACAAATTGCAGAAACAATCTGGTCCTTTCTGACACAGGCTGTCTTTTTCTCCAGGGGAGGTATCTTAACGATCTGAGAACTGGACCTTGCAGACAGTCTCTGGATGTTTTCCTCGCTTTCTGCTAATAGAGCTAAGTGAAGACTACAAGCTGCTCTCCTATCGCTACCACCCACCACTATTTGACATGCTGCTAATGATGCATGTGTGTGACTCCTGTATTGTAACAAAGGACCTGCTAAAGCCATTCATGGGTATCTGTAATTTGATTGTATGTGAGGCACATGGTGGGGATTATTATGCAGGTTTCTTACTCAGTCAGGTTAATCAGGTTAATTGTTCGAATAGCCTTTTTCCCTTTATCAATGCAGAAATGAGAGGACTTCTTGCACGACCTGCTCTGAAACTTCATGCTAATGACTTGATTACTAACAGAGTTCCAACGTAACCAAAAAAAACAAAAAAAAAAACAGCAGTTGCAATATAAATTAATACAAAAGGAGTTTGCCTCAAACGTACAGTATTTCTCCTGGGTAAACAGCCAACACATATATTTACAGTTGCATACTGAATCCAAACTAATCAAGCAGTTCATCCTGTAACTCCAGCCCTTTCTAGAAACACTTCATAGCATTCCAGAGAGACCCATTTGCACCATAATGATAAATGGATGTCAGTTTGACTCCATCACCCTGGAAGTCTGTAATGAACCTCACTTTAAGCTCCTTTGATCTTGGCAACAGACAAAAACATGAAAACCCACTCTGTGGCTATTTATGAAAAGATGCATGGCACACACCCACACAAACAGGGACACAAGCGCACACACTTTCTCAAATGTCACAGGGGCAATGAGCTACTTATTAGAGAATATGCTCCAGAGAGAGGCCCTGCTTTAATTAATTGTGTGCCTGCCAGTGACGACGACAGGAGAGGGTCAATTAGGTCTCCTTGGAGACATTTTCAATCCAGTTGGCAGTAGCTTCCATGAGTTTACTGCTCTAAAACTTCAGCATATCTAATGATTCATTTTAATATATCTGAAAAGAGAAACACTTACTGTGGAAACTGCGCCTATCAGTGGAATTTCACCAGTTGTAACGATACACAGTCGAAGGAATCCCACTATGACAATAGCCCTGGCATCAAATCCATTCTAGTAACATGAGTCAGATTGAACTCTGCCTCAAGCTGGAAAGCTTTGGCATGGACCATGAGCATTAGACCCTCAGCTGAACCACCACTAGGGCCTCATGTCTGACTAACAAGTCTCTGTAGCCCTTATTAGGCTTGTATTAGCTCAACACATTGTGCCATGCTCCATCCTCATTGTCTGCTGTGTGGGGTGACAAACTGTTTCGAGGCACTTTCATTCCACAGTACAAACACACACACAATTAGGACTGACAGTTCCCCGACAATTCCCCACAATGTCCAAACTGTATACAACGGATAGATGTATGCCGTTTTTGTGGTGGCAGAAACGTGGGAGATTAAACAGCTGACCAAAGAGAGTTTTTCCTCGAGCTCATTATAGTGTTGTGGACTGAACGCTGTCCAGGGATTTGTGGCTTGCCACGACAGACATGTGGTAAATAACCATGACAACCAGGTGGGGTTTCTCTGGAGGGATCATCAGGACCTGTCCAGAAGATAAGCAGATTATAAACAGCTTTTCTGATGTGGAAGAGTAAAAGAAAGAGACATTAAATAAAATCTGGGAAGTAATGAAGAATTCTAACATGAATCTAGCAGGATATGAATGACACCTTTTGTAAGAGAGAGGAATACAATAAAGTTTAGCGGTAAAACTTCAAAGAGTGTCCTAATAAACAATGGCAGAACAGGCATGCTCATCCTCAGTTTATTATTCTGTATATCCTGGAGGCAGCAAAATATAGTTTGGCTCATTAATCAACGTCAATACATCCTTGGAAATAAACTTGAGGTCGGTGTAAAGGAGCAAAGCAAGACAAATTAGGCATGAAACCTATAATGAGACAAAAACTTATGAACGGCAGCAGAACTTTATGATATATGATCTGAGAGTGTGACTAAATCATGAGCTCAATGTGAATTTTATATCTTAACAAATCAGACGCTCAAACCTGCTGGCTGCAGTGCTTTGCACATACCTAGAAATGTGTATATAGCCCATAATATATGAATGCTCTGCCTGGGGTTTGCAGACATAAGCGAAGACATTGGTTCAGTGTCTCCTTGAACATAAAGAGAGGTTATTGCATTGATGTAAGTACAAAGACTGCTGTATAGTTCTATTTTTTTTTAACTCTGCAGCACCTTTCAGACACTTCCTTTTGATATCAGTTATATTATTACAAACTTAAATGCCTTTCTGTCAAAATGTCATTCAGATAAATTGGCTTTACTTTTCTTAGATGACTGTAGCTAAAGAAGCAAGACCTTTTCGGAAACTCTGAAGAAAGGCTGGAGGTTGCATCGGTGTTAGGTCAATATTGTTATAAAGATAAAACTTGTGAAAAGATAAGATCAATGCATTTTTATTGTAAGTGAATACAGGATAAATGTTTGTATTGGTGTGAAAGTACCCTGGATCTACCTTTGTGCATTCAACAACAGCTTTTGATTCTACATTTCCAAAGTGTTCAGCTATCAGTATTAGAAATTAGAGTACTTTGCTTTCAGTTTTGTTAAGTTCAAGGTGCTATGAATTCACTTTATCCTGGATTAAACTCTCCATCATAACAAGTGTCAGAATACCCTGGAACAAAGTGAACTGCTGTTAGGGGATGGAGGAGATTTTATTGGTCATGACTGATGCCACCCTCTTTCCACACCCACTGACAATGTTTCATACTAATCCAACTCTCAGTGACAGAAAGTTATAACTGGGCCCGCTGCAATGAATTTTATGGGCCCACCCTGGGGGACGTTGGATGGGAAAGAAAACTGAATAATTCAGGTGGCACTGAGCTCGGCCTTGGGACATGCAAAAAGATTATCGATATTTACTTTTCCAAGGACCTGAGTAAGCTGCTGTCAGGCGGTAAAGGATTTCTGGCAGGGATTGTGACCCCCACTGAAGCAGGGGCACATAAACAATAACCAATGAAATATGTCAGACTTGACTGACAAATTAATTAAATCAATTAGCACAAAAGAAACATTAAATTGAAGGTCCTCACAGTATACAAGGTACTGGAACCACTTAACTATAAGCTCATAATGACAGTGTAGGCAGCAGTTCTGTCTATAAAAAGCATTCAAAAAAGGACACATTTAAAAACTAAGAATATGTTTATTTACATGTACATTTTACATTAAAAGGAATGAAAGCAGTTTAGAAAACGGCATAAATAAAGTAATTTTCAGAATATTTAAAAAAAACAAGTGTTTACATGCAAAAGTAAGTAAATGAAATAAATACAAATACAACGAGAGAAGATGAAATAAACATATGTACAGGATAACAGTTTGTTAAAGTGGGAGTTGTGCATGGCAGTGCAGCTACAGTCACAAATAATGTAAATGATACATGTCTCTTGGGGATGGGTCAGTGGGGATAGGGGGTGTTAATGCAGATAGGAGGAAACCATTTTTGTGGCGTGAGGTTTTGGTCTTGATGGACCTAACCTGCCTGTAGAGGGGGAGATTCAAAGAGTTGTGCTCTTCGGCAGTTTGAACCCCTTCAGCCACTGCAGGAAGTCCATCCTCTGTTCCTCTTTGTGATGGAGCTGATGTTCTGCTCCGTCTTGAGGTCCTGGGTGATGATGGTCCCCAGGAAGTGAAGGGACTCTAAGTTAACAAGTTATTTAAGCTGTGCCCTCTCTTGAGCCAGCTCTCGGGGAACGTTACTTACACCCTGCAAACAAGTGATTGCATCTTTCCCACCACTGTTGCATGGAAACCCTGTGTTGTTTACAGCCAGGATCAGCTGATGGCGCTGAAGCACAGCTTTCACAACAGTTTTTATCCCAGCGGAGTTATGAAAACCCCTGACACACTGGGGATGGGGCAGGGGATGCAGAGGAGGAAAGAAGCTGTGAGGGAAAAGAGACAGAGATCTTTGGGGAGGAGGTTTAACCCACTATCATCATGGTACGGTTAGGTCCCTGGCTAATAAAATGGGTGAGCTAACGGTGTTAAGCAAAGAGTCAAAGGGAGTTTCAGGGGTGTGACTTGATGTGCTTCAGGGAAACGTGGTTGATTCAGGACGTTCCTCACGACATCTCCCTCAACAGCTTCCAGGTTGTCTGGGCTGACCAGGACGCCACCGGTGGTCAGTCGTACTCCATAGGTGTTCACTTTAACCCTCTGATGCATGAATTATGAAAGTCAGTGTCAGGATTTTTCCCTTGAGTGTTTTTATTTGTCTTAAAGCATGAAAAAAAGTTTTCCTTTTTTTTTCATTTATTTGTAACTGAGCATTCAACATAAAACAGTGTGAATTTAATGTAAATATGACTTATTTTTTTGTTTGACTTCTTTTCTTTTCTTTTTTTGTTATTTCATGAATAATTTTTTTATGCTTTGCGAAACATTTGAACTCTCTTTCATCCATTTTAACACTGAATAATTTATAGTTATTACACTGTTTTACCCTCAAATGTTTGTCTATAACTTTTTAAAAATATATATATATATTTGGAAAAAAAAATTGCAAACATTTTTTCAGGCCCTAAGAAGAATTAAAAATATCCTGACACAGGCTAATATGAATTTCCACCACATGAACCACTGAATTTAGGAGTAAATAAGTTTTAAATAGGTGTCCACTGTAATGACCACTATGCACCACAGGGTTAAGGCATAGATGGGACACTGGACTATTAACCTGGATAAATTCATTTCCATTTTTACCTGGTCATATTTATCTATTTATCTACCATTTTTAGCCACCTGTAGATTGCATGAACTGTTTGTAAATCTGTTAAAACATTTACTGCTCATTTTGCACTACTTGTTTATACTGTTGCTTATTTTACCACCTCTAACCCATGTATTTTCTTACTGTTATATATTATTAAGAGCTATGGTTACAACAATTTTTTCCCCTGAATTAGTTATGTAGTTTTGATTCAGATTCTTTTGGGACTTGGTACTGATGCTGTAAGAGACCTGTTGATCCAGCTTCATGTACTGCCTTCTGTCAGACATGAAGCCTGTGACCCACCTAGAGGTGGTGTCAGGCCCGCTGAGCTTGGAGAGCTGGTCCTTGGGGATCCTGTCAGGATTGAAGGCAGAGCTGGAGGCAGAGCTGAAGGCCACAAAGAGGATCCTGGTACAAGATCCTGAGTAGTCCAGGTGCTGGAGGAGGTAGTCATAGAAAAAAGACAGTGCACAGTGCAGCAAAGAAAGGATAACTTCAAATCTGCTCCTCACTTCAAGTCTTTACATTTATCTGAACCTTTAATTAGCAATAAGGCACAGTTGTTCTTAATGTCTACAATGTAAATACGACCTCATAATTACCTAAAAGGTTGGTCCCAGACAAAAAATGAAGACCACACAAGCTCACACTGACTATTTGGACAAATAATCAGTTGTGACACCCTGAACCAACCATGTGAAGCCGGGATCACTTGAATAAAGCAATGACTTTCAACAACACTACATATTACTGCAGAGAGTTAAATGTACTCCAAAGTCTTCTCAAGTGTTTCACTGTTTCTGCTAGAAAAAAAAAAAAAAATTATTGGCCTTGACACATTTTCAACAACATGCACCTTTGCAAACACAAAGTTAATTCAAGTCAGGATCTTTTACATATTGCCTCCAGTATCGACTTACCCTTAAAGCTGAAAGATGGCTTTTAGAGTTCAAGATTTGCCTTGAAAAAGAAAATCATTACTCAGAAAACAAAGGCACTGTATACAGAATTTAAAAAAAAGCAAAAAGAAGAAATACAATAAGATATCCTTCCTCCACAGAGTAGCTTTTGTAAGACGCAAAGCAAATCAAATAAACAGCAAACATGAATCATCCCTGCAACATGGAAAAAAAGAAGAAAATACAAGCTGCAATGCTTTTGCAACAATATAATACGAATGACATAAAAAATGAAACAAAAACATGGTTTAGTTTCACTTTAAGAAAAAGTCTGAAATGACTCTTTCATTGTTTGAAACAAATCAAACATACACAGTCAGAATGATGGAAACAGAGACTTTCTGAGGCCATAAAGCAGGTCTACAGGCTGAACTGTTTGTTTTTCTGCTGTGGGAGACGTTGATTCCAGCAGTACTGTTGTTGAACTCTGAGTGTCAGGCTGCATAACCAAAGACCACAATATAATGTTTACTTTACTGTGCAGGGAAAGAAAAAAAGAAGCAAAAAGGGGAAAGGTTATCAACAAGGGTTAGTTGTGCTACAGTCAATACTTTTTGCACCCAATGATCAAACCCAGCGTCTCTCTGACCTGTTTCCTGAGATGTTTTCACTGCCCATCAACATCCTTCAATTTGTGCCCTTGCTACAGCTGTGAAAATCATGACTGTAAAGTTGACTCATCATGCACCTTTGTGAAGTAACTTTGGTCAGTAAGTTCTGGAGGCCCTACTTCTTTAACAGCACATTTGCTAAATTTGATTCCACAGCACCACATAGCAGCCATCATAACCTTTTGTCAGCTCAAGCTTTGATCCACAGCTGAGCAGAGACAGAGAGACAGGAATACCATCACACCAGCATAAATGAGCTGAACTGGTCCAGCGTTAAAGCAGTACTGCCCTCCAAGGTCTGACAGAAAAGTTTTCAGTATAACTCAGTCCTTCCTTTAAAGTGGTATCCCTGTTATGTTGAGTAGCAACTGGCAGAGCAGAGTGAGGAGAAATGGGAGCTTAAATCAACGGTGTTGATTTGATAAAAAATCTTTGCAGTGCTGGTGATGCTCTGCTTAGCAACACTGACCCCCCATTGTGATGGCATATGTTAATAAAAAGCTCTGCAGGATGTCCTCGACAGCCTTAATCTGCTGGTGTCAAAATGATTTTGTGTGTTTAGTGTATGGAAGATTCTTCTACTGCAGCCATAATCATGCATACGTGCTGATTCCTGTTTATGCACGTGCTCCATGTGTTAATGCATGTCGAAGTGACAGGCACAGCCCCTTATCTACATATCAATTTCCCTCATTTGAATAAAGCACTTATTGGGTGATGGTGGTGATAATTACCTGTTGTGCGGGGAGTAGGGCACAGGCTCCCACTGGGCCCCTCTGTCAGCGTGGATCACTGAATCTGTACACAGTGCAGTGGGGTATCTTTCACAGGGGACTGGTGAGACATGACAACACAGCATGGGTCCCTGCTTTCCTTAAATTGTCAACACCCAACAATCCCTGGCAGCACGCTCAGGACCATCGTGTAGGAAATGACACGAGGAAAATGTGTCCTAACATCTGGGATGTTTTCAGCAGCGACATGACAATTGTGCACAATGGTAAAATGATTTCCTGAGTACAATCTGTTGTGTCAAAGAGGTTTAAGAATTGCAGAAAAGGTCAGGAGATAATGTTGTGAAAAGACAGCTTTCAAAGGATATTAGCGCTGAGGAAAATATTCTTTTTATATAAGACAAAACACGCTTGATGGGGACTATTACATGAGACCAGAGAGATTCACTTTGACAGTTTGTGTTATCAGGTGTCAGAGTGATCAACCAAACAAAGAGGACAGAACAATGAAAAATGATCACAAAAATGAATGCATGAGAAAACTTCCTCCGTACAATGGGCCTCATTTATTAACACTGTGTACACACAAATATGTACCTACAAATGTCTAAAGCACAAATCAATATCTTTTCACTTGAGTTTATTCTTGCACTGAAAACAAAAACAGGACTTCCTCAGACCAGTCGTACACATAAATGACTTTCTGATTACATGTAAACACATACTCTCTCAGTTTAATACATGACATATTCATACTACTTTCAGAACAAAACAAAACAAAAAAACTTTAACCCCAACTTCCATGCCAGGTCTGCCATATCATATCTTAACACTTTTACATGCTGCAGTGTCACTTCATTGTATATCAACTTCTGCTTTATATCAAACAGATCCAAAAATCCCAAACATTAATATAATGTTTAGACTAACTTCCTGGTGGACTAAAAAACTGTTAAAAAGTGCAAATGAAAATGAAAAATGTTCTCTAATTTTTTCTAGATACAGACATGTCATGGCTGTGTACTTCAAAAGTGAAGTATTAAAAGTAGGAAGTGATGTGAGCAGCTGTGGTCTGGATCATAACCTTTTTTTACCTTTTATACTGGATTTCTGCAAACACATAGGTCCAGCTCCGTGAGCTTTCGCCCACAGTACACACACATACACAAATACACGCACATACACACACACACACACACACACACACACACACACACAAATATATATATAAAATTAAATACTTGATTTTCAATATAAAATGACAATGTTTGTATTACAATGTGACATTTTTAAATGATCTTCAAATCATTGACCACCACCACCAACTGTGCTATGAATTAGCACAAACTGATCAATAACATAAAACAACTTGCTTCTTCTTATAACCGAATACATTCTTGAGCAAATGACACAAACGCACACAGCTTATCTGCTTAACTGCTCGCTCATACTCAATTATTTGTCTGCAAAAATATCAGGCAACTCTTCCAAGTTATCGTTTACGTTTTAGATACACTTTCTCACAGATCTCTCTCACAGCACCCAGAAGAGACAGCTGATTATTAATCACCTTGATGGTCAGGATGTGGGTCTGCCCACGAAACTCCCTGTGCAGGACCGGGGGAGTGGGCTGTGTGGTCGACACTGTTCAACGCAGAAAACAAGGTCAATGGCTCCTCCTTCAGAATTAGGCGGTGCAGTTGTATGATGATGACAGCTTATGGGCATGCACGTGTCAATTTAGAATTATTTTAATTCAGTAATACAGACATGGTGATGAGGACTAAATTGGCTAGAATACACTTGCTATTGATGATTTTGCATTCTCATTTATCCTTATTCTAAATGGAAGTAAGAACACTTAAGCACATTCGTGAATAAGGCCCCTCGAGCTCTTTAGACATCAATGCTAAGTTTCACTGACTACAATAAAAAGGTGATAATGAAATTAATTTCTAAAATAGTGCATGCTTGGCATGAAAACAGATGTGCATGGTAATTTTCTGGTTTTCTCAATCCACATAAAGGAGCTCCCACTGTGTTTGTGTGATCACAGGTGAGTCATCCTGTCCAAACAGAAGCTCTCCATTGGAGCGCCTGCAGCACCTCTGCCATCATTCTGCATGGCTGAATCCTGCAGATGCCACTGAACATTAAAAATGATCTCACTCATGCTCTACAGCTGTATGTTCCCTGTCACCACTGAACCCCTGTACTGCAGTCCAGGATGAACTGCTGTGAAGGGCCCACAAATGGGAATGAACAGGTGCCACTTTAATTATATGTCCTCTTGTTGGAGCGCGGTGGAGTCGGCCGGGAGACAGCGGCCTTTTTAATTAACCTTGGAGTGCTGCTGTTGAAACACAGTGACAGTGCCACGATGGGCACCTGCAAATACAGGTGGACAATATCTGCCAGTCTACACGGCTCCCTGGATTTTAATTACAAGCACCAAGAGAGTGTGTTCGATCTCCTTCACCTTCACATAGGTTTCAGTTCCCACCCTCTCCAAGTGTCTGTCTGTGAGAGATAACATCAGTTCACATGTTTCACTCCACTCACTAACACCACCATCATCAGGCCATGGCTGCGAGTGGCAGATTGCTCCTCTTATGTCATTTTCACCTGAAATGAGGTCAGTTCACCCTCAGAAAATATTTTCTGTTATCTTAACAGAGATGTCTGACAGCCTGAAAATGAGCTGGTATTGGAACTTTCAATTTTGAGAGTCCTCTTCTGGTTCAGAAGAAGGCAAATAAATCAGTTTGTGAGTATCTCCATATTGGGATGATGCCAAGAGCAGAGAGGAGATACTATGCAAACCGATTTTCTTGTTTCCTCACAGAGTTTCAAAACTGTATAGGTGACTTTTCACACCAAAATTATGATTAAAATATTTATCTCATGATACTTATGATTATTTGGGAAACTCCAGTTATTGCCTCTCAAACGCTCCAGCTCCTTTTTGACCAGATAAAACAAACTGTTTCGACAAAGCTAAGTCTTTTATTAAATCCAACTGATGCTGCCATTTATTGTTGAACAGTAGACAATGTCCTCAGATTAACAACAGAGGATTCATGACAGAAATTGCTTGTTGTCATTTGTAAATATAACTCTATGTCTGTTTTCTCTGTTTTAGACTTGAAATAGGTGACAATACACTCCTGGTTGAAATCTTAAGACCAGTTGAAAAGTTGCTCAAATTTACCTTTTGCACTGTTGGATCTTTAAAAAGGTTCTGAGTAGAGTTTCAAAATGCACAAAGAAGAAATTGAAATGAGACAAAAACGAGTAAGCAATTAGTTGCAAACAACAATTCAAGTGTATTAGTCTGTTCATCAGCTGAGCAAAAGTTGAAGAACAAACCCTGTAAAAATCCTGAAAAAACCCTGAAATACAAATCAACATTTGGTATAAAGGACAGTAATCAGGAGCTCCAGCATTCTTGTTGATCTCTACAAAAATTAGTTTGTTCATGTCTGATGTGAGTTTTTCCAAGGGAAGAGTGTGAACATTGCTCCAAGTGGTGAAGATGACAGTGCATGTCATGTTTCACATGCACTGTCTGAAACCAACGTCCATTTTTGTAAACTTCCCACTTCATCCATCCTCAAATGTTCTCAATGGGATTTAGATCAGGGAAACAGGCAGGATGCTCCAAAAGAGAGAGATCATTCTTCTGGAAGAAGAAGAAGTCCTTTGTCAGGTGGCCTCTGAACTGCAGCTTTGTCCAGTCATTAGAACACAGACCAGGGCCCTCACCTGCAACTTCTCCACAGAGCCAGCTGCCATTTGACACCCCCTGCATGCAGCCTAGGTGGAGGATTGTCCCGTGTCTTCACAGACAGCCAATCAAACTCAAAATGTCTGTCTTGTTGCATCGAACCTAAGCAGTGATGGTGTTGCGTTGTGAGAGTCCTCGTTTATGCAGCTCAACAATCTGACCACGTTCAAAGAGAGAGACCTTTTGACCATCAGGAGGTCGTGACAGTGTGAACAACTGACAATAAATAACCTTTAATCCACATTTTTGTGCAGCTTTGGGCTTTTAAAGGCTGTGCTCTTTAACTTTTGATCAGCTAATGAATAAAATATTTCACTTTAATTGTTGTTTGCAATAGTATCACGTACTATCTTTATGTTTCACTTCCGTTTCTTCTTTTTGAATCTTGTGAGATAAACAAACAAACAAAAACGAACAAACAAAAAACGACTCATGTCATCCTTTACTTTGAACCTTTTAAGATCTAACAGTGCAAAATGTACATTAGTGCAACTTTTCAACTGGTCTTAAGATTTTGATCAGGTTTGTATTTACTGGAGACTTTGTGGGGTTTGCAGCTTCAGTGCACCCATTGGTCAATGAAATCACCCAAAACATGATTTGCTTTAGAAATATGAATAGAAGAAGGGGAACGGTGTCCTTGTCTGTTCCTTCACATGATCATTTGAATATTGGTGAAAATAACCTGAGAAGCTCCACTATTTAAGATCAGTTCTGATATCGTCTTAATGTAAATGAACCATTGTCATTTTCCATCTCAGTCACACTTTTCAGACTTTATAGCAGCATTACATCATTTTCCCCCCATTAACGACCTTTCTGTCTTGAAACAAAAGACATCTTTTTATCAGTGAGTGAAGCTACGAGCCTCACACACTGTTATGATCAACACAGCACCACATTACAGGGAACTGCTTCCAAAGACGCCAAAGGGAACTGTCTGTTTTACAGGACCTAATGAATTATACTGCTTTGTCGTTAACAAACCAAGGGAGTTGCAATAAAGAAAGCTCATCCCAAATGCAAAACGGGGATGAGACCCAGTGGAATCATTCAACGTGTCAGGCTTTATTTCAGCTTAATCAGCTGTGATGATGAACACAGTGGTCAGTGCAAGGTTGTCTTTAGGATTCAAGTCATCACTGGATTGTTGACCATGGATTTGTTTCTCATCGATTCATTTCTTTTTTTTCTTTACAATGATGGACACAATAAAGCCAACAGAATATCTGGGAGATAATTACTTTTTTATTGTTGGAGTCAGTCAAATAGATTGAGTTTAGATCTTTTGTCTGACATTTATCATTCTGTTCTTTCCCTAAAGTCAATCTCCATTCAATATTGATCTGTTCCATAATTTGAACTCAACTATTTTTTTTCCATAATTTACCACATGACAACTACAAGACTTTTTACAATACAAACACTCATTTATTTAAACTGTTTTGGGGCTCATAAGTATAACTATACCTATTCATTCATTTTTCTACCACTTATCCTGTTCAGGGTCGTGATTGGCTGACGTCTATCAATTAGACTATCTTGTACATGTGACTTATTATTTCATGTGTTGGATTTAGTATCTCATCCCAGGATTCCAACAAGATGCCTCCATTTGAGGATATGCTTCTAAGTTTTTCTTTGTGACATATACCTAATTAAAGAAAAAATGAAGAGATTTTCTTGATCATGACAATGAGTCACTGCTATTGCTATTGCTTTGCTATCTGCCAGTGATTCGCACCTGCAATATAGTAACTTGCACTTGTGAGATAAACAAACAAACAAACAAACAAAAAAAGCACTTGTCACCTGCACAGCTCTCTAGATAATCTCAGAAACTTCTATGATAACCATGGCCGTGGTAGCATGTTGTAAAAATAATCAAAGAAATAACTGTGATATGGGACTTTTTAAAGAGATCTTGGCCTAATTTAGCAATTGATTTGGTTTGACTGCCTTCCTATCAGTATTTTTGGAAACATTCTACATTCTACATTTAGCCTATGACTCCAGTGTGTGGTTTCCAGCAAATAACCCCTGTATTGCACATACATCTACCAAGAGTTATCTGTCCATAGCCAGCATACCTCTTTAATGCTCTGACATACTAATACATTGTAGTGATAGGATTAAGTATGGTCAAACTGAGCAAGGATTATGGATTTTCTTCATTTGGCAACTGAAATAGAAAATGCTAGTGAAGAGAAAATGAAGTTCCCTTTAGTACTGAAGCTGCTGACACAAAACAACACAATCAAACCATATGACACAAGGGAAGATGAGAAAGTTTAAGAGAGACAGAACATTTTGGAAATGTGATGTGCTCACTGCTTCAAACAATTCTCCATTGTGTAATATTTTCAACAATGATTACTTCTCATATAAGTGATGAGAATATAGTTTGAGAGACTGCTGGTTAGGAAACAAACCTCTCTCTTAGCCCGTGTCTCCCTGGCTGTTTCTACTGACTTCTTTCTCCAATGAATTTCTATTTACTGTGAAGGACTGAGCTGCAGACTTCTTGGTCTGATATAGCCAGGCTCCATTTTCTGCTTTCTTTTCAAGCTCTCCAGTAGCTCTTAATTCATTCCAGGCTCGAAAAGGACCTCTCCTCTGGCAGTATTGAGGTTTAGGCCTTTGGGCTCGACAGGTATCGCTCTTAGACAGCTCGCCTTCGCCTCACACCCACCACACTCTGGGTTTGAATTAGTGGGTGCTCTTCAGGTCTGATACTGTCCCTTCAAACTGCAGCTATCAGATTTTCTCCCTAGAATTCCACATCTTACATCTGAAATAAAGCTGCGAACTGCCTCAGGGCTGCTCGAGTGTGTACATGTGTTTGTTTGCGTAATGGAATACTTGCCACAGTATTGCTCACCATGTCAATGTGCAAATAAAGTCAGGATCTTGGCCCACGCAGAAATCCAATCAATAACGCTGCACTTGATCAGGATCCAATTTACCCGCTGTACTTACCTAACAATAAATACAAGAGCTTTTGAGTTTACTGGCTCCAGCTTCGTTTTTATTCTTTTGTGTGTGTGTGTGTGGGGGGGGGTTAGATAAGGAATGCAGCCTTGCTTCTAGTGACATAACTCTGGCATTCTTTCTCGCAGGCCTATAGAGCTGCTTGTCAACAAAGCTACAAAACAAATTCATTTCTGAAAGGTCAGGGAGGTAGAAATGTTCAGATTGGTAGCGAGGCAAAAGCAGCCAAGATTTAAAAGTCCATCAAAGCAACAGAAAAGTTTATTCATTTTAAAGTTTAAAGATATCTTTCTAATCATAGTGGCATCTGCGAACTTATCGAGGAGGAAAGCTTATGGTAATGCACGAAATGTGCACTCACATTGACTGTTTCCAGCTTCAGTGTACAAGACGATCAGGATCTGATCTACTTTGGTTCAAAAATATCACAATTGCAAACAACTTCAGCTGCTCATACATCAGACTCTCCAAACCATCACCTTGAATTAATAATTTCTTCCACAGACAAACAGTGTCTGTCTTCAGGGGGAATTACTCAAAGTTATTGATATTCAACCCTAAAACTGATGCTATTATTGTTTTCTGTGAAACATTTTAATGCTCTTGCAGAGTATTTGTGTGAATGTTCTCCGGAACCAGCCTTACTTTGCATTTTAAGGTCTAGTTTAGAGAATAAGTCAAACTGAAAATTTAATTCTCTCCCCTAACATTGTGTAGGAGGATATTATATTGCAGATATTTTGCATATATTTACATTTACAAAAGACACCCTTTTCAGGATAAGTGGAAACAGAATCCAGGTCTTTATTTCTCTTTGGCAGCTCTAGCAGATGTTGAAGAGCTGTGAGACATCTCAATCTATTATTTATTCCTGAACTTATGTACCACAACATTTTGGACACTTTGAAAACCCTTTTCTCTTTCATATAAAACACTGGCTGTTTTTATTGCGCAAGTGAGGCCAATTACCCAAAATAACATAAAAATAGGAATATCCAATCATGTTTTGTGGGATATGAAGCGTGGAAGATCCATCTTGCTGCACCAACTGTTTGACATGTTTCGTCCAATTTTTTACATTATTAGTGATAAGAATTTGCTTTGTTCTGTTGGAGCAAAAACAGACCAAAAAACAGATAACATTTACTTAAAGAGGTCTTGGCAAATTGGACCTAGGAAATGGGTTCCACACATTTATAAACTGTTCCAACTCATCTCTTCTTGTCGACATTACAGGGCTCTGAACGTCACAATATCAAGTCAAAGGAACAGTTTCTTTCCATAGGACATCACTCTGATGAACATTTAATCTGCCTGTAAACTATAATTCAGAGGTGCTCACAGAGGCAGGCAAGAATGGGGGGCCCACCCCCTTCATGGCCCACTTGTTGTAAAACACCTGCAGAAGTTCACTCTCTGAAGACAAAATGTGTAGTAAATAAACTCTTGGGAGCCAAAACACACCAACTTGGAAGCCTAACGCATACTAAAGTGCCTTCCTTAGAGACAAGGACTGAGGTTCCTTCTTTGGAGCAAAAAAAAAAGCTAAAATGCCCCCCTGGTTGAGGAAACACACAAATCTGCCTTCTTCTGGCTAAAACATGATAGACTACCCTGCTGGGTGCCCAAACACAAGCTAAAGTGCTCTTGTTGGGGCCTAAACATGAGCTCAAGGGCTCTCTTTGAAGCCAAAATATGCTAAAACACAGTACAGTGCCCATCTTGGTATCAAACCCTTGCTCCCTTCTTTGGAGCAAAATCAAATGCTGAAGTGCCCTCCTGGTTGGGGAAACACAAATCTACCTCTTTGACTGGTTAATCCATGAAAACTGCCCTGCAGCCAAAACACGTACTTGAGTGCCCTTTTGGTAGCCTAAATACACTTAGATGCTTTTCCTGGAGCCAAATGCTTGTTGAAGTATCCTCCTTGGTCCCAAAACTAATGTATCTACTTTCTTGGGAGCCAAAACAAACGTTGAAAGTTCCACCTGGTGGGGAAACCATGCTTATCAGCCCCTTTGGCCAGGAAAAAAAAAATTGACAAACTACCCTGCTGGGAGCCAAAACATGCTGAAGTTCCCTCCTCTTGGGGGCCAAAATGCTGGAGTGCCCTTTTAGGAGCCAAAACACACTAAAGTTCCCTCTCAAGAGCCATATACATGCCTGTTTGGCAGGTCAAAACATGATTTATTGACTCCTTAGAGCCAAAAACACATAAAGTGTGCCCATGGAAGCCAAAATATATTCTTAAGTGCTTTATTGGGTGACAGAATATGCATAAGTGCCCTCTCAGAGGCCAAAATGTGCTCAAGTGCCCTCTTCTGAGCTGAGATGCGCTGTATGTGCCTTTTACTGGCTTTAGCCCCAGCCCTCCAAAATGTCTGTACACACCACTGCTATAATTCACATACCTCATGCATAACTACAGCCTGTCTCTTTCTCCTTTGAACATTGTTTAATATCCTTATTCGTTGCTATATAAAACCTTGCGTTCAAATATCTATTTACATACTTTTTTATGTTGTAAAATCTTTATTCTGATTTACTTATACTCTGCTCAATTTGTGATATTTAGTGTTCATTCATACATGTTTGTAATGAGCGAGTACAGATCAAACTGGAGTCAAATGTCTTGTCTGCTAAAGCAGATACTTGGGGAATAAAGGCTATAATGATTCTTTATTTTCCCTTTTTTATTGTAAGACATGAAACTTTATATTCAAACATGTTACACTATAAAATAGGTTCTGCAGATAAGTTACATTCCGAAAACAACACATTATTTGGATTCACTTTTTATGAGAGAAGTTTGTTTGTGCCATTGGCTTTGAGCAAAAAGAATTTAGAATTTCATTTTAAAAACTAAAGGTCTGTTTCATGCTGATTAACCCAGATCTTTGATGACATTTTGGTTTTTCCTTCATTTAAATAAATGCCCACTCTATCCATCATCACCCACCCTGTTGCAGTCAAAAGAGGCTAGGCTTCTCTTTTTCACTGCACCACTTGGCTTTCAAAAGGGTTCATCACTTCATTGCACCCCAACTGTTCTCAACACGAGATCCTGGGTGATTAGAATTTTTTAACATTTACGCTCTATTAATGTTAATCATAGGGAGCCCTTTCCCAAACATCACACAGATGAGTAACTTTTAGGCAACAGTGATGCTCAGATCTAAACTTGATCTTCCTTTGACTTGTTGAATGAGACTGATGGGTGGTATGAATTGCGCACTTACAGGACCAAAGTCTGATTAAAAGAGAGGTAATTAATTAAGTGGCTTCTTGGGAGAAAATTGCTCCATGTGGATGGTGATGTTCAAGGCACCTGAATTCTATTTGACTGACTCCTATCTGAGCTCGCTCCCATCCATAGACTGCTAATTATTATCACAGACGGAGGTGTTCTTCAATCACTTAATTCTGCACCCTGATTATGCTTGACATTTAACTCCAGAGTTTAGAAAAAATCTTCTGCAAATATGTAAATGACTTCAGAATTTCTTCATTATGCAAATAGGGCTGCTCGCACATCCCGAGGACAGTCACAACGTACCCCTACTGTATGGAAGATAAGCATAAAAAAAAAATATATATATATATATATATATATAAATAGTTGGTCAAGTACGATTGAAATGCAATTGCATAAATTTGTCTCACGACAAATTAAACTTGAAGTAATTAAATTATTGTGCCGAGCTTTGTAAAGAAGAATCAGATCTATAGAAAATCAACTGTGTGTGCTGAAAGAAAATGTTGTGATGTGTTGCAAACACAGGGGGGCAGTGTGGAACCATAATCCCTGAGTGACGTCTTCACATAAATGAGCAGAGTTTAAGCTTTCTAAACAGAAAATCTGAAAGTCTTTGATATCTGATCCTAAATGTTTGATCTCTGCCAAAGTCTCCAATCTGCCATTTTCCCTGGGTCCCTGATGTTTTTTTTTTTTTTCTTTGCTGTTTAGACTCTCTGCATTCTCTAAAAATGCAAATGTCAGCTTCAAATGAAGCGATAATTATCATAAATGTAATAAAATAATCAGTATCAACGCTTACTGACATCTTGCGTAAGGCATTTTGAGTTTGCGCTCAGTGTCTAATTACTAACTTTGTGCTCAGATAACTTCATCAAAGGGGTTGTTTTGTAATGTGAATGGTTTACATCTGACTGACCAAGAGACACTTAGAGGGAATGTTCAGCTCATTAAAGAAATGACTCATTGTTTTCTGTCCTTTCTCTATTCCCTCTTTGACTTCAGGCTGGACTCAACCCCTGGGCCCTACCCCCCTCCTCTTCCTCGCTTGTGTGAATAACTCAATAACTCCCATCCGTGGCACAATTAAGGCATTATTACACCCTCCGCTGGACCTCATGCTCCAGGGTGAATTGTGGGGGCAGAAGGTTCCTTTCCAGTCCCCCATTTCCGTCCCCAGCCCACTGTGAAGAGCTGGCTACTCGTATCCCTGACCCATTTTACACTCCCCATGTGCCCCTGATTCTGCACACACACACACACACACACACCATGTCCGACATGCTCGGTTGGGACGCACACACTTAAGCCCCCCCTCTGTTGTCTCCATCCAGCAGGCAGAAACATGGCATCGTGAGTCACGTCAGTGCCAGCAGCTGTGCAGTGGGCACCATGTGGGGCGCTTGTTCGGCCAAGCAGTGGGTGGGGGTTGGGGGAGCCTTGTTAGGGGGTGAAGGGTGGTGTGTGGGCGCCTCTCTTCTGTCTCCTTCCTTTAACCCTTCTCTTGTGGCTCTGCATGAAGGAAGCCATCTGCCTACTGCCAGTCATCTGAAGCTGAAAGAGTGTCTGTGACATTTTGCACTCTGAGTCTGTCCATCACCCACCCACCTCTTCTTTACACACATGAAATCATGCAGAGATCAACAGCTGACCATGTCAAGCTCAATGTCACTTCAGCTGCCTCAAAGATTTATTTCTTTGAACCATGGAAGTAGTTTTGTTATAAGTCAAGCTAAATGCACATTTTTTTTGACTCCATGTCTTCAGCTTCAGTCATTGTGAATGTTTCTTTATTTTTCTTTCTGTTGTTTTGTTCTTTTTCATTTGAAAAGGAAAAAAGAAACTTTGAATAAACTGTAAGAGTTTCATTGGCCTTCATCTGCTGCTGAATCTCCCATTGAATTTGTTGTTTTTTACACAGAGCGCAGCAACTCTGAAGTATGAGAGCATGAGTGTTAGTTAGCTCAGAAAAAGTCTGCTGCTGGATAAGAAAAAGTTTATCTATGGAATAAAACATCGGACTTGAGTCAATATTTGTGCAAACAGCCCTCTTCCAAGATGATCAACAGGGAACAAAAGCTCATCCCTTTATTCTTTATCATCGTAGCAGCTCTCTCTCTTGACAACATCAGAGACCAAGGTCTTGTTTTTCTGTATTCTAGCTTTAGGGAAAAATTCTTTTATTTAGTGGATTAACTGAAACAAAGGTCATAGCTGCCTTTCATCAGACCGCAATAAACAATGCTTCAACATTTTTACAGGAATCCACAAGACAAGCTTTGGTTTCAAACAGCCAAGTCTCAAGCTGCCCAAACAACTGCTCGTGTTATTCTCTAAGAAGCTCTTCCCTGTGTCCTGTGTCCATGTGCTATTAATATTCATACACACTAACATTTCCTTGAATGCTTCCAACTCAAAGAGATGAGTCTGACAAATGGACTTGCAACAGAAGAGAGGCTTGCACTCCAAATGTCACGTCTGCTGCAGGCTGTTCCATTTGTTTTGAATTCACTCCAAATGAAAAGCAATTTAAGAGCTCCAACGGTTAGAAAGAGCCCTCACCAGTGAAGTGCACACCCAACCTTAATTAGGAAAACGATGATTGTTTCGTGCACGCGCTCAATTTGCTTTACAATTGGCCGAGCCTCTTCTCTTATGCCGCCCTGTGACAATTTGTGTACTTCAGCCTGTCTGCATTTGCAAAATGTCAACATGCCAGAGATTAAATTAAAGGAGGTCTCTGTAAAGAAGACACATCTATCATATCATTACTGGCAGAAGATTAACTGGGTGACATTTCTCTTCACTAGATCTGCACAATAGGATCTGATCCAGACGATTCGCTGTCAACAAACCTTGCCAAACACAAGCACATGATGGAGAATGCAATTAAGTTGAAAATATGTAACTCTTATTTTTTTCACCAAAGAAGTCAAAAAAGATTCTGACTCTGTTTGCTTTTGTGTTAGTGTCAAGGGCGCCATGCAATTATGTCGCTGAAAACATCCTTTCAATCAATTTGGCAATAAATCAAAAAAAGTAAGAGTGCTGTTATCCTCAGTAGCACATTCCTGTGTTTAGTGAGGCATGTTTAATGATACATGCCCCGAGCGCCATGCCTCACCTGTTATAATACTCTGCATATACACCCAGAATAATTAACAGCCTAATATGGAAAGCAAACATTTGATCAATTCAAACTACCCTGTAGTGCGAGTCCAGTCAACAGCACTGGAACAAACAAGAGCAAACCTTAACACAGGGAAAGGTCATGGGATCAATAATTCATTTAAGATGCTCTGTGGGATTGACTCTGCAGTCGCCCTGTAATCAGGAGGGGAGATTTATTTATCTTAACCAACTTTAAATCCACATTCCTGCTCAGGAGGAAAAATAAATAAATAAAAAAAACAAACATTGTGCCACATCGGTCGATTTTCAGTGCCCTCACAAGGCCATGAGATTTTCAATTTTATCTACCCCCCAGGAGCTAGAGAGGAGCAGCACTTGAATACTACTTCAACTAAACATCCATTAAGGGAGTGATGTGGAGACAAAGAAAAGTGCATGCAGTGGAGCACTGTTCTGACAGTTATCTGTACAGCAGCTGGTAACCTCAAAAAGACAGGCTGCACTTTGATCCACATGTGCTCTTATTAAAACTTGAGAAATGTAATGTCTCATGTTTTCAGTTGATTTAGTTATTTCATTAAAGCTTAATTTGTTGTGATATACATCACTATTACAGTAACATAGCCCTGATACACAAACAGGAATATGACCTCTGATCTTAAAGAAAAAAAAACAGCTGTGTAATACAGACATTCAGCTCAACCACTGCAAACCTGCATGGTCCAGATGATTGATTCAACTCCAATTAAAACCAAGTATGCTGCGAAAAAGGAAGCCTCAATCAAACATAAAAACACCACATTTGTTGAGTAAAATGTTTTAAAACAAGCCAAATTGTTTTTCCATGCAGGAAGGTATTTGTACTTGACAAGAAATCTTGAAATAAGAATTCGAAATGTAGAAATAAGTGTGCCTTGAGAAATATAATACAAGCGTGATAACGAGACAAATTGCTAATTTTTGACAATTAAAATACTTGAAAACAAACATCTTGGAAGACAGTAAGTAAAAATATACTGAATTTGATTAGATAAAATTTCTTATCCTTTTCTTCTTTTCCTTAACTTAGCACATGAAGCCCAAGGTTAAGAAAAAAAAAAGAAAAGAAAACAAACTAGTTTAAGGAAGACTGACTTGATAACAAGTTGGCTCATCCTGAAAAAAGCATCATCTCATATTAATAAGCCCCAGACTGGAGCCCTGTCTTTAGCACTTCTTTGTCACGTTGACCTCCAAGGCCACAGTCTCATTCATCCACTCACACTCAGTTCAGTGAAGAAGTACAGGAATGGATTGGATCACTCTGGATCAAGCACACACGTGAGAGTTGGAACTGAACCCTGACCTTCAGATTGTACGACAGCAGCATTGTCAGTGTGATACAGCCCCCTGTGAGTCTGGGCCTTTAAAACCTGTGCTTATTCATTGAACAAACAATCTTCATATAATTTACTGAAATCAATTGGGGGTCTTCTGCTTTTTGACCCATTCTCCTGCTGTACTCCCCATTTGTAACTTCTCCTATTTTCTCCTCATTTATAATGTTGATACCAACTAAAGGTTTGTTCAGAGGCGCTGTGTAGGATACCTGTCGTCAGACCTGGAAAACCTACAATGACAAACATGCAGGGGGAATCAAGTGCTTTGTCAAAATCTAATGTTGGCAGTAATGAAATAATAATCAAAGAATTACAGCCCATCATCCTCCAGGTGTAGACAAGGAGGAATAGAAGGTTGCATCCTGTTAGGACTGATAAAGTTCATTTTTGTGGTAGACTCCTCTTTTCTGGCCTTTGAGCAGCAGTATTAATCTGGGCTTTTTGAAGGATGAAGCATTACTGCCTGTGGTTACCCAGGTAACAAAATTATCAACTTATTCTTCATTTCTTTCTGTTTCAAACAAAATGTATTAGAGCAAAAAAATATATAGCTTTTTGAAATATTGCCCATAAGATGGGCCAAAGGATGTATATCTGAATCAGGAGTTGTTGTTTGGTTCATGTTGTTTTAAATTCATATTGTTTGTGTACGTCTCTGTGCCGGTCACTGCCTAAAATCTGTTTTCAGCTGATGTTTATGAGTAAGTCTTAAATCAGGCACCTTGAGGGTGTGAGCGAATCTTAAAAAAAAAGTCTTATTTTACATCAGACTCTTTATGAGGAATCAAATTTTGCTCTTTTTTTGAAAACTGAATTTTAGGATCCCCTGACTAATCAAGACACACACACAC
Organism: Thalassoma bifasciatum; assembly: GCA_008086565.1. NCBI lineage: Eukaryota > Metazoa > Chordata > Actinopteri > Labriformes > Labridae > Thalassoma > Thalassoma bifasciatum. The sequence continues at coordinate 666,138 of RPOG01000131.1, forward strand.
ACACTTATACAAATATATATATATGTGTGTGTGTATGTGTTCAGGCTCAGCTAAAGATTATACTTTAAACTCAGATAAAAACAAGTAAATAACTTTTAAAACATGGTTAAATATCTCACATGTCTAATTGTAAGAATCTAATTCTTGGTAAGTGCAGAATAATTTGCCATGTACAGGTGGGGTTAAGAGAACACATTTGAATAAAAGCTTTATTAAAGAGGTTTTCCAGAAAAGAAAAAAAAAAAAATCTGCTCTATCTAACCCAATTTGCAGTCAGTGGATGAAATGTTTTATTCCGCCACACAGATCCTTTCATGAATGCACGCATCTCTAAAAGACAGATGTTGCTTGAATGAGTTTCCTGCTGAAACAGCTGTCCCTAATAAACAAACAACTATAAAAGCGGCGTTTCATAGGCAATTGCATCAAGGAAGCAGCAGTGTGAAGTTTTTCTTCAACATGTCACTCAACTCACTTTTCAGCTTGCTATGAGACCATATGGTTTACAGTTTGGAGACTATAAACAAGTTTGACTGACAATCCAATCAGACTGTCAAAGCAGAGCCAGAACAGGGAGAAATGTAGTCGGAATGTCAGCGCTGGCTTACACGCAACAACACAATGACCTCAACACAAGATGATTGGTTCCTAGCATGGATTTTAATTACTTCACATGTTGTTAAATCTGTTCACGCTGCACCTCCTACCACTCGTTCTCTCACACCATGTAAATACCTGCAGTTGGACAATTTTGTAATAAAGCACGTTGGCACACCAAACGCTTAGTCTGCTATTCCCTCTAAATTTTGGCCTTTGTTAAATTGGATTCCGAATGCAATTATCTGTGAAGGTAATTCATGACAGAGTAGCCCGCTGTAGCCGCTCATTTAAAAGCATGCAGTCATTTAGGTGTCATTTCGGAACAATACTGTATCTCCTGGAAGAGATGAAGCCTAGAGGGAACACAGCGGGCTTTTTATTCTGTCAGGACAGGCAGCAATGAATGATTAGTGCCTTCCAATAACTAGTTCCAAGGAGAGTGTTTAAAGCGATACTGTAAGCAAATGTCTGGCCTAGATCTGTTTAGTAATGAGTTGGATCTCTATGATTAGTCAAATCCATCACAAATGGTGCTATTTGTATAATGTTTGCAAAACACAAGCATTTTTTAATTCAGCACACAAAGCCTTTCCAGGGAAATCATGTCAGTGGCAGATGGATTCTCAGTATCAATACCAGACTGGTTCTTGTACTTGCTTTGAGGTAACCTTATTTAGTCTCAGTCACTCCTTTGGTCTGTTGCGGTGCTGGTTTGATGTCTTGCAATGAAATGCTTACTTTTTTCCCCCCTTCTCAGCCACACAGTGTTCACAAATCAGTGGATTGTTTCTGATGTGGGACTTCAAGAAAGCTACATTTCCAGGCAGCCTGCAAGTGGATTAATCCAGCGGAAGAGTAATTGCCTTTGCATTGTATTGACTGGATGCATGGAGGAATTCAAATCACTTTCAGTACTAGAGGAGTGAAGCCAGAGCTTGAGACAACCAAGGTGTTTATGTGTGTGCATTTCATTTGGAGTAAGACTGCAATAGTCCTATTAATGGATTAAAGGGCTGCTTGTAAACACAGTGACATGAATCTGCTGACTGCTTAAGAAAATATCAGAGGGAGGTGAATGAACAGCAGTCTGCCAAACACTAACAAAGGCTTGCATCCTGCAAACATGGCAATAAGTGAAATTCTCACAGAATTAAAGAACACAAAGTCTCACTCAAAGACACAATTTTCCCTTTTCCAACTACAGTTTAGAAGAAATTGATTCCAATGAAAGATCAGTTTTCTGATTGGAGCTCAAAAGCCTTTTAGTGTCATATCATTCAATCAATCTTTTGTGCATGTTATCAGGCCAAAACCACCACAGTGGGTTAAGTTTTGAAAAGGGTCATTTTTGAAGTTTCTGTTCTCATTATGATTTAAAAAGAGTAATTTAATTTTTTTAAATAAATGTCTTCACCCAACCACTTACCATGAGTGACATAAATGTTTTTGTGTTATCATTCACATTTTCTGAGAAAAGGCAAAAAAAAAAACAAAACAGAAATTCTGCTGGAGGGTGTAAACTTTTGGGCACAACTGTACCTTCCACAAGATTCTGCTGTAAATATAACTGCGTCTATTTTTACTCATACAACACCCAGCAGGATTTCTCGTGCTTGTACGTCTTTCTAATGTGATGTGGTAAATCATCTTATCAGCTTCAAAGTAGACCAGGTAATCTCAATGGAGCCAATAAAAATAAAATAATTAAGTGGAAGTGATCACTTATTACATGATTTGGTACTTGTTATCTGAGTTTTACTTTCCTTCATTGTCAGGACACTGGGCAGTGTTTGAAATTCATTGTCTCCATTTACAAGCTATTACTACAACAGCTCAGCTCACTGTACTCTCTCCTGTGCGTCTTAAACTTAAGTTGACCATTTTTTGGCTCAGAAACATCTGAAACATCTTTAGTTACTGAGGCCTGCCTGAGCAGTTCAAGAAGACAGCATCAACAGATTGAGTTATCACAGAAAGAATAAAAGGCCGATTTCTGATCTCTCAAGCAAACTGCAAATCCTTCTTTTCACATCATCTCACAGACTCTCTCTCCCTCTGTGTGTGTGTGTGTGTGTGAGTGTGTGTGCACTTCATCATGTAGACTGCTGACTAAGAGCTAAAAACGCAGGACAGCTCCCCCACCAAAAATGAACACAGTTATTTTAGACCAACACATCATGGTGCACACACAGCAGGTAACCTTCCCAAATTCATCTTTATTAAGCAATACGTCTATTGTTTTGAAATATGACATCGCCACATCAAGCCTGTGCTTAATTATTTGAGACAGATTGATTATAAATGGCAGTTATGTAGCACACCTGCAGTTGGACCCCTCTAGTCAGAATATTGACCTCTGCTTCCATGTGTTCTAGAAGCGAAAACACAAAAAAGGGCCGTCTTGGGTGGCAAAACGTGCACTACAGTACCGTCCAACCTTCCTAGTTGGTGAAGTATGGCTGCAAACAGCAAAAGAGCGATGAAAGGGCCTTTTTTCTCATTTCCCTCTTGCCCTTCAAAAAGTCTGTGCATGCTATTGTGGGAGAGTGATAGAGCACAGGCTAAAGGCTAACACATGGGCCGAAAGCTAAAACAAGGCTTGAGCTGTTTGTGATAATGTTCATTTCAACCCACATGCAGCAGTTTTACTGCAGTGATCTGTTCAAACCTAAAAGTCTTTCAAAAATGAAGAAAATTTTTGTTCTGTTTGGTGAGGTTGGTAGATGAGCACTGGTAAGACTAGCCAGGATTCACGAAGGCCTCATTTACTCGACAACAGTTTTAGGGTTAAATGCAAAAGTATTGTTACTTTTCAGCCTCCCTCTTGTTACTTTTTTACACGGAAACAACGTTTTTGCCAACCAAAGATGCAAACTTTGAAAGCGCACTCCAGAGTGGAACTTTTTGGAGACGCGGTTTTCAATGTCTCTGTGTAAACACTAAGCTGAGGAAATCCTGGAAACGCTGATAGCTCTGCGCAAGAAGCCTCCACTGTGCCAGGCACAAACCCAACAACAACAACAACAACAGTGACCTACCGTTCTGTTCTTCTGCTGTTGAATCTAATGGCTGCCTTCTACCAAAACGTGCATTTATTGCAGTATTTCTGCAATTAGAGAAGAAGTTCTTAATATAAATTTCATATGACCGGCTAACCTCTTCTTCTGCCTCTATACCATTGTTGTGTATATGGCTTCTATGGTTATATCACCATCCTTAGGCCTGACATGCGCACTACAGTATTTTAAGTCCCTCAGCCTTTCTGTTTAGATGCAGATTGTTTTCATTGCATTTTCATGCGTATCAGGGTGAAACACTGTGAAATGTTGTTGTGTAAACGGACCTAACTTTACACATTACTGACATGTCTTAGAGCACTGGGCTGTGAGTAGCACTTAAATATAAGTAATATCAAAATATGCTGGCTTGTAAAGTGAGTTTCAACCAATAATGCTTCATAACTGATGATAAATTCATCGCCCCATGACTTTGTTTCCAGTGACTTGTTGGTTTGAAGAAAAAGTAGAGTTAGAAAGAAAACGAGAGCGACTCCCCGCTCCTCGCCGCTTGCGGCTTTAATTTTAAAAACGACGACCTGTGTGCATGTCTGAACATGCTGCAATCGTTCTCAGTCAGCCACATGAGAGCGAGGGCCGTTCTTTCCTGCATGTGGCTCTACTTTTAAATACATTTACTTCTGTGTCGAATTTAAACATTTTCTTGCTTTTATAGTGAAGATTTTTGTGGCTGTGGAATGACCTTGATCCATGTGAAATAAAGAAAAATGGCTCCTTAAAGGTTGCAGACCCCTGCTCATGTGTTTCAGGGTTCAGCTGAAATAGAATAATGACAACATGCAGAGAGCTGCATGGCCACAGCACATTCCTCTGTCTGCTCTCATGTTTCTTCAAGAAGCCTCCCTGTGCACTGAAAATAGGTCACACAGCAAAAATGGTCATTTGGCTCCATCTGGTGGCCAAACTCACACAGNGCATGTCTGAACATGCTGCAATCGTTCTCAGTCAGCCACATGGGAGCGAGGGCCGTTCTTTCCTGCATGTGGCTCTACTTTTAAATACATTTACTTCTGTGTCGAATTTAAACATTTTCTTGCTTTTATAGTGAAGATTTTTGTGGCTGTGGAATGACCTTGATCCATGTGAAATAAAGAAAAATGGCTCCTTAAAGGTTGCAGACCCCTGCTCATGTGTTTCAGGGTTCAGCTGAAATAGAATAATCACAACATGCAGAGAGCTGCATGGCCACAGCACATTCCTCTGTCTGCTCTCATGTTTCATCAAGAAGCCTCCCTGTGCACTGAAAATAGGTCACACAGCAAAAAATGGTCATTTGGCTCCATCTGGTGGCCAAACTCACACAGACTACCCAAAGTTTCAGTTTGGCCACTAGATGGAGCTAAAACCCATTTTTGTTGGAGCAAAATGATCATTTTCACAGGGTGCAGAGTTTGATTGGCCTGGAAATTGGAAAAAATGAATTATTAAAAATCCATGAGACATAGAGTTTAATCCTCTCAGTATGAGGGTGTGTCCAGGGATGGATTTTGACAGTTTGAATGAAATCTGAAGAAGATTTGGCTAAAAATCGGGGGCTTATTGAGAGTCTGTGGTTCATGAAACCACTTCAGACTTTGACACTTTACAAAGGAATTATCATTCAAAACAGTAGCTTGACCTAATTAACTGAGCTTGTTGAAGATGTTTTAGAAATTTCAAATATAATATCAACATCAAATGGCTGCATGCTCACAGCACAGCCTCCTGCTGCTCTAAAAATGAGAGTCACAATGTCAGAACTGAAAGAAATCACACCGCAAAAATGGTCATTTGACTCCATCTAGTGGCCAAACTCACACAGACCACCTAAAAGTTAAGTCTGGCCACTAGATGGAGCCAAATGACCATTAATGCTGGAGCTAAATGATTATTTTTGCAGGGTGCAGAGTTGATCAGCATAAAACTTGGAAAAAATGAATTATTAAAAATCTTTAAGACATATAGTTTTATCCTCTCAGTTTGGGGCTGTATCCAGGGATGGATCATGACAGTTTAAATGAAATTAGAAGGAGATTAGGCTAAAAATCAGGGAGTTATCAGGAGTCCTTGATTCATGAAGTCACTTCAGACTTTGACACTAAACTTGAGACACATCATTCAAAATAGGAACTTGACCTTATATATGGTGCTTGTTGAAGATGTTTTTGATGTTTCTGTGCAATTGTTTTAAAAAAAAAGATCAAAGGGGGAGGAGCTAAGGGTGACCGCATAAAACACTTGTTTTGCTGTTGCCAATAGGGGGCGCCTTACTTTGCTTGAATAAAAGCCACATGGCTTCACTCAGGCTGGGACAGTGAACATTTTTGTGTGATTTGGTCAGGATCTGACTTTGTACGAGAAAGTTATTAAGGGTTTTGTGTTTGTGAGAAAATGCTCAATTTTGGGTCGACTTTGACACAACACTGAAGACACATCACTCAAAATAGGAACTTGACCTTATATATGGTGCTTGTTGAAGATGTTTTTGATGTTTCTGTGCAATTGTTTTTAAAAAAAAGATCAAAGGGGGAGGAGCTATGGGTCACAGAGTACAACACTTGATTTCCTGTTGCCAATAGGGGGCGCCTTACTTCACGTGAATAAAAGCCATATGGCTGCGCTCAGGCTGGGACAGTGAACATGTGTGTGAGTTTTGGTCAGGATCTGACTTTGTATGAGAAAGTTATTAAGGTTTTTGTGGTTCTGAAAAATGGTCACCTTTTGGCGCCCCTAGTGGCCACGCCCATCAATATTATAACAATCCTTCAATAACTTTTGATCATCAGTGGGTCTAGTATGCACCTGTTCAATTTGGAGATAATCAGAAAAAAACTGTAGGACAAGTTCGAAAAAGTTCGTACCGTGCTAGCGCAAAAATTCTAACTTTGACGTAAAATTTCAGAACTTTAGATTATTGTTTTGCCTTAACATTTTACATTTTTATAAAGGTCTTGGGGTGATAAACGTGCCCAAAAAATTTCATACAAATCGGAGCATGTAAATTTTTCTTTTTTTTTGGCGCCCTCTGGTGGCCACGCCCCTGAAGATTATAACAATCTTTTAATAACTTTTAATCGTCACTGTGTGTAGTATACACATGAGAAATTTGAAGCTGATCCGACAAAAACCCTAGGACAAGTTCGTTCAAATACGTACCCTAAAAATCGTCAAATTCCGACTTTTGGNGTGTGTGTGTGTGTGTGTGTGTGTGTGTGTGTGTGTGTGTGTGTGTGTGTGTTTGTGTGAGTGTGTGTGTGCACTTCATCATGTAGACTGCTGACTAAGAGATAAAAACGCAGGACAGCTCCTCCACCAAAAATGAACACACTTATTTTAAACCAACACATCATGGTGCACACACAGCAGGTAACCTTCCCAAATTCATCTTAATTAAGCAATACGTCTATTGTTTTGAAATATGACATCGCCACATCAAGCCTGTACTCAATTATTTGAGACAGATCGATTATAAATGGCAGTTATGTAGCACACCTGCAGTTGGACCCCTCTAGTCAGAATATTGACCTCTGCTTCCATGTGTTCTAGAAGCCAAAACACAAAAAAGGGCCGTCTTGGGTGGCAAAACGTTTGCTACAGTACCGCCCAACCTTCCTGGTTGGTGAAGTATGGCTGCAAACAGCAAAAGAGCGATGAAAGGGCCTTTTTTCTCATTTCCCTCTTGACCCTCAAAAAGTCTGTGCATGCTATTGTGGGAGAGTGATAGAGCACAGGCTAAAGGCTAAAACATGGGCCGAAAGCTAAAATAAGGCTTGAGCTGTTTGTGACAATGTTCATTTCAACCCACATGCAGCATTTATACTGCAATGATCTGTTCAAACCTAAAAGTCTTTCAATAAATGAAGAGCCAGGTCATGTTTGTTCTGTTTGGTGAGGTTGGTAGATGAGCACTGGCAAGACTTAACCATTCACTCGACAACGGTTTTAGGGTGAAATGCGAAAGTATTGTTGCGTTTCAGCCTCCCATTTACACGGTAACAGCGTTTTTGGCGACCAAAGCTGCGAACATTTGAAAACGCACTCCAGAGTGGAACTTTTTGGAGACCCCGTTTTCAATGTCTCCCTGTGAACACTAAGCTGGGGAAAACCTGGAAACGCTGATGTCACGTTCAGCCCTGCGCAAGAAGTCTCCACTGTGCCAGGCACGAACCCAACAACAACAAAAACAACAACAACAGTGACCTACCATTTCTTTCTTCTGCAGCTGAATCTAATGGCTGCCTTCTACCACAACGTGCATTTATTGCACTATTTCTGCAATTAGAGAAGAAGTTTTTACTATAAATTTCATATGACCGGCTAACCTCTTCTTCTGCCTCTATACTGTTGTTGTGTATATGGCTTCTATGGTTATATCACCATCCTTAGGCCTGACATGTGCACTACAGTAGTTTTAGTCCCTCAGCCTTTCTGTTTAGACGCATATTTTTTTCATTGCGTTTTCATGCGTATCAGGGTGAAACACTGTGAAATGTTGTTGTGTAAACGGACCTAACTTTACACATTACTGACATGTCTTAGAGCACTGGGCTGTGAGTAGCACTTAAATATAAGTAATATTAAAATATGCTGGCTTGTAAAGTGAGTTTCAACCAATAATGCTTCATAACTGATAATAAATTCATCACCCCATGACTTTGTTTCCAGTGACGTGTTGGTTTGAAGAAAAAGTAGAGTTAGAAAGAAAATGAAATCAAATTTTCAAAGCAAACATGCCTTGGTTGGAGTCTGTTCTTCGTGATAGTGGACAAGTGAGCAAGTGCTCATCTCATTAGAAGCAGAGTCTTTATCCTAAGTACTTCTGCTAACTTTTCCAGAAGGTCCTCACAACTAATTTAAAGTAAAAAAAGACAAACAAAAAAACTTAAACTTAGTGAAAAAAAAATGCAAGCAGCAGCCTGAAAGTATTGAGTTGGCATGGAAGCCCAAAGGTTTCACAGAACTTACTTCAATGGTAAGTGTACTTGTGTAATGCAGAGATTGACTCTCCAAAGTCTTTGCTCTCTGCACCAAATTGAGCTCAGCTATTTGTCCTCTAAGGTTTTTGATCTTTAATTGGTCAATGTTTGTAAATCAGAAACCTGCAAAGATTTCAAATCTGCAGTGATTTCCTCCTCATGAGCAGTAATGATACACTTGGCTACCATTGGGAACTTTGTTAGATGTGCTTGTAAATTCTAGTCATTGTTGCTACTGCAGGAGGTGGAACTTGGCACAGCTTCACTTTCTGTGAATCAGTTATTGGTCAGTTTTTCTGCTATTTGAAATTCATCAACTGATTTGCCAGCCCCCACTCAGTTTATTGCTGGACACCAATCACAAAGCTGGATTGAGGCAGCTGATTACTTCCACTATAAGGTGACACAGGCTTCTTACGTTTCACCCTTCACATCCCAACACTAACATGAATTCTATTTTGATTATAAAAATTATAGCTTGTTAGATAAGAATAGATCTGAGGATGATTTTAATATTAATTTTTAACTTGGCAGAGACAACCTCAAATGTTGGCGTTTGCTGCAGTATAAATAAGTTCATATCAAATGTCATTTGAAGTTGTATTTAATCAGTAATGGGTGCTTGCTCAATGCCGGTCATTAGAGATGATTTACAGTACATCAGGGTATAACTCTCCCTTGTTGTGAATAATATATTTGTTTGCATTGCTCTGTCTGCATTTCCATCCAAGAAAAAGAAAGATTGCTCCCTCAGCAAGACCACTGGTGTGAAGAGAATTTGAAAGCTTTAGTTTCAAATTTGTGAAACAAATATATTCCTGAACATCTGAGTAAATGTAATATGTTCAATTTGCAGTCAAAGTATCTCATGTGGATCTTTATCTTGACTTTCACACATTTTCACTGACAGAAAAGGCTGCGTAAACACAAACTCAAACATCATTTTTATTCTCCAAATATACAGAGCAAAAGCATCATAGATTCACAGACCAGTACAGTTAAAATACAACCATTTTCTTTTTTTTTTTTCTTAGATACAGAGGGCCACTGCCTGAAAACGATGATTCACCCAGTAGAATTTACATGTTGTCTTTTTTATTACAGTGATGCTTATGATTTACTATTTATACAAACGTTTCAAATGACCATCCTTGGTTAAGTACTCTCTCTTAGACCTGGTTAGTGTAGTATTTGCAGACTAGTTTGCTTTATTTGGACTACAAACCATTCAACCAATCACAGGAAAGTGTACTCATTTGACTTGCAAATGCTTCTCATAATTTTCTGTGATTTATCGTACACTGTATACTGCAAAACAAACCGCTTGGCTTCTTGGTGTGCCCTGCAGGCGCGAGCAAACTCTGAGCTTTATTTGCAAATACTATTTATTCCAGGTCCCTTTCCTTTCAGTTGTAGTTTATTAAAGTACTAACAAGGTATTGATTTGTAGAAAAGAAAAGGAGTGAGAGAGAAAGAGAGAAACGGCGTGACAGAAAGCATTTACACAGTAAAGAAAGGGTTTTTATGACCAATTAGATTTTCATATGGCATCTTCCCTAATCAATCCATCACTGACAGAAACACTTATCATACAATGAGGGAGACATTAAAAAGCTTCATGTAAACCAACTTTAACAAGCATAGGCGAGATATTGGCAGTACTATTGCTCAGCCTTTTTTCTTCCATTTTCCCACACCGAGAAAACATTTTGAGTAGAAACAAATATAATATCGCCGGTGGGCAGAGGAGTCATAACAGGCACGTCGCAACCAGTCTTCATTTCACCCTGCTTCTAACCTCTGCCTCTCACTTTAGAAATGTCCGGTGTACTACAGCCTGGTCTTTAGTGTTTCTGAATAATAAACTATCCAGTATCCTCCACTCAGAGAGGTTTCTCTGTTTTATTAGGGAGAGGGCAGCAACCCCTTGTAATTGTTCTGGGTCTCAGTGTTTATTCATCTGTTATGCCCTGGCATCTGTGCTGTGCAGGCAAACAGAAGCTGCCAGCCGCACAGAGGCGTCCGCAGGTGAACAGGGGCAGACTTTGCGCCCCCCCCCATGTGGGCTTTGATTCCCAAAGACCGACATGGCACTCACTTCCCGTAGTACTCTCATGCTCTCCCCGCTGTAGCTGCTGCCATGGGGGGATGGGATGGGACAGAAGGCTGGTCTATCAAATATTTATCTGTTTGCTGTGCTCTCTGCAGATTCTCTGGACAGGGAAAATGCATTATGTTTGGATCAGTGCAGCAGGGAAGTAAAACTGGATCCTTTGGATTGAAAAGCAAATTAGTTTTATTTTTGGTGGATGTCTGTGTTGGTTTGATTTTCAAATGTAGAGCTGTTTCATTTCTGATGCATATTCAAATAATTAATGAATGAACTGTATTTTGACCCATGCAAACTAGATCACTTTGTAGTTTACTGCTGCCAGTAACAAGGTGAAAATTTCCTCCTGCACTCCAAAAATCTGAAGCAAATAATATATAAAAAGAGAAAAGGGCAGAGGTGCACTTGACCGCCATCCTGGTGCCAAATGCAATATATTCCTGGGCATCTTGGTATCTCTCAGAAGGGCTAAAGGTATAATAACCTCTCACTGCATCTCACTTCAAAGCTGTCCCAGCTAAGCTCTGCGCTCATCCTATGGCTCCCCTGTGTGCTCGCTGCACACAGCCAGAGTTTTCCCCATGAGATCTGCAGGAAAAAGAAACTGCACACTCAAGCCTTTCATATAATTTGTGAGAAACAAGTGAGGTTGATGAAATTTTTGGAAGGGAAACAAAGGGAAAATGATTGTCTGTCTTGCAGTTTTGATGCCACATGGATTTGTTGAGCTCTTATACAGTGAAATCTGACTGAGAAAGAAAGAAAAGCCAGGACAAATTATATACAGAGAAAGACAGCATTAGAGATTTATATACCGTCTACTAAGTGCCAAGCTGGATTATCAGCGTTGAAACAGAGCTTTTTGTCTTAAGCTGTACAATGGGCGCCAATCCATTTGTAAAATTACAGTCCAAACCACTGCCACTCAAGTGGAAAACCCTATTCAAATGCTTTGAATATAATCATATGTAAAGTGCTTACAACAACAACTTGCCTTTGTTGAAAATGCCTTGCTTGGTTTTTCACAAGTTGAGAAGCAGATTTTTTCGTTTCATTCTCATTTCATTCTAACTGATTGCTGGGCAGTGCAAGATACTGAAAACAGCACCACACTGAGTAACGTATTGTTAGCAACTATACCTTATCTCTTATTCTGTTTTCTCTGACAAATAAAGCAAGTTGAAAGGAAGCACTTTCAAAAGGTTTTGCAACAATCTGTTGTTGTTGTTTTTTTCTCCAAGACCTTCTTTTTAGCCTTCAAAATAACTTGAAGTGAAATAAACAATAATGATCCAATACAGAATGGTTGAAGAAGACCTTGAAAGCCAACTGATACATGCGGCTACTGAGAGCTCAAATCAAACAGCGTACAATGTCTGTGTAACTGCAGCTGTCAAAGAAATGATCTGTCCCCTGTAAATATTCCCTTTCAGTTGGCAAAAGCCTTTCTTATACAGCAGACCGAGTTCCAATAAGAATAAATCTTAAGTTTGCATTACTGGAATACTGAATCATATCCAAAGGTTATAGTGGTATTTCCAAGCCAACAGGTAGGAAGAATATCAAACATTATTGCCCAAATATATTTGAGTCCAAATATTCAATGCAGAAAAAAGCAGAGCCTTTGTCTTTGGGTCCAAATTTAGTGATCATACTTACACAACTTAAAAGAGTGATGAAAAGTAAAGAAGGAAAGAGCAAACCATTGGATCAAAAGATCCAGGCAACATGCTTAAATCTCTGGCAGAAGAGACAGAATAATTCATTCTGATTGGCTGGCATGGGTTTTGTGACTGAAAACACTGCCACCTATGGGTCTGACCTGCTTCAGTGATCAGTTACATTTGGATGATTTTTTTTCAGTGAATGATCAGGTGTGAAAAAAGTATTTCACAAACAAATGAGGGGGATTATCATTTTTGAAGATACGCAGCTACGTGTGGACAAGTCTATAAGCCCTAGCAGAACTGTGGTGGGGCAGGTTTGTGATGAGATAGCAGTGAGGGTATTCTCGTCCTCTGGCATTTATAGAGTAGTCTGGTAGAAGAAACAAAAGAAAGATAATTAATTTTTTTGCCAGTCTGACCATTTCAGTAGTCCACTCTAGTCAGCAGAAAAGCTCTGAGCCACTAACTCAAGGACCTGGACCAAGTTTTTGTGGAATAAGGCTGAGTCGTTTCTGGATACTCAAGTCGCGATATATCATCTTTCCACCTGACCACAGCTCATTTCCAGAGGTGTTAACTCAGGCACAGAATTAGTTGATATTTTCACAATGTGGGCGTTGTTGGGTGTAAAGATGAGGGGTGTGTCAGGTGGAAAAATAACAGTGACTGAGAGGCTTTACACTGGGAGTACAATGGCATGTTATATGTTTTATGCCGCTGAACATGCACAAAGCATGATTACAACATTCTTAAGAACAAGCTCACTTTGAGATTTCACGTCGTATGAATGTTGTATAGTTGCAAATTACAGCACTACTCTCTCTACCCTTTTTCAAAGGAAATACTATGTCAATGATGAGATGAAAATAAAAATAGAATAAAAGAAAATAACCAATGCACTTGAAAAAGTCAGTGCGTCACAGTAGCCAAAAACAAACCACAGATATTAAAATAAAACAAATAGTTAAATTTGCTTTTCATGTCTCTTGATGACCAGCACAATCACAGGTAGGTATGCAGTCAGTGTGCACTACGCTCTGGTGTCTATAACCATATAACCATACTGAGGTTAGCAACGGGAAAAGTACACAATGAGAGGCTCATCTAAAATATAATGTTTACACTTCCTTGTACAGGTACAGTTGAGTATATGGCTGATGATCTGCAGCGTTAGCAGGAGAAGCTCACAAACCTAAGACATGATGCAGTTTGTGGGCTCTCTCCTGCATAACTTGGACCCAGATTTGGTGCAGTGACACTACGGAGGATCCAGCTACACATCAACACAAGAGCAGATCGTGCGTGTGTCTATCGTACTTTGTCAGAGTTTGTATTGACACAGTTCAAACATACCCTCAAGGCAAAGAAGATAAGGACAAAAAGAGGCGCTCATGTCTCATTTAGAGTCGTCCGTGAGGGAAAACAGAGTCAGAAATACGATGCTAGAAAAGAAATTATTGTCACATATGTACACTGATGTTCCTTATCGTTGACTGTCGCAGCAAAATAATGACTCAGGGATTTCAAATGAGATCTCAGCCCCTCTATATCTGCCCAGCTCTGTGGCCCAGATACGGCTGTGAGGAGATAAACAGCCACTCTTTTAAATGTTCAAGGCGTCTGCGGGCACATGGAGAAAGTTTTCTTCCGCCTACACAGGAGACCAGTTTCAACAAGAAAGCTCAACATACAGTGTTTGAGGGAAGGTGGGGGGGGAGAAGAGTAATCCCTTTAACAACCAAAAACCACATGCACATTCATGTTTGTGCTTCAAACTACAAGAGAGCAGCAGGAGATTGGCTTGCACTCATTATCGCGTCCATCGTGCTGAGTTTTTATGAATGACAATCTTCAAAAGGCAAAAAAAAGGGTCTTTGCCAGGGGAGCTGATTGTCACACAAAGCCTTTGAGGCCGGCCCTCTGCGAACGACACCACTGCTGCAACAAAGTTACGACTGCTTGAAATCCAAACTTGTGTTGTGTCTGTGTTGGCAAATAACCTCTCAGTGGCAAAATTGTGATTATGGATCAAACAAAGGAGGTGGTTTATGGGAAGCATGGGGGAAGTAAGGCTTCTTGATCCTTTTTTGAGACTTCAAACAGGTCACAAAGTGTCTTAAAGCCATCCTGCCCGTATGCATCATTAGGCATCCAGTTTCATTGTTACTGAAGAGGCTGTTTCAGTCACAGTTTTACAATCCTGGCTGCTTGTTTCCACCGGGTTCAAACTCCCTCCATCCCTGGTGGTCAGACATGGGTCTGCATGCGCTTCTGGAGCGGCCGGGTGAGGTCAGAGTTCTGCGAGGAGGATTGGGAGTAGTGGGACGAGGAGGAGGCCGATGCCTTGCTGTCTTTGTCGAACTGCACGTAACCGTCCGGCTTACTGTAGCTGCTGACACTGCTGTCACACTGCGTGTCGATAAAAGAGCTTGAGTCGCTGAGCGAGCCGCGCTGGAACTCCCGCTCGCACAGCTCAATGGAGCTACTGCCCATGCCCAGCACGAAGCGTTGACTGTAGTCGTAAAGGCGGTTAGGTCCTGCTCCCAGAGTGGAGTAGATGTTGGTGAAGGACATCCCCGTGGGCACCCGCTGCTTGCCTAGAGTACTGGTGCTGGTGGGGTTCCTCACCTCAGAGGACTGAGTCACAGCCATAGTGGGCGTGTGGTGTTCCTTAAAGGTGTTAACACTGTAGTAACCATTTGTAGGGTCCTACAGAAAACACAGGAAGAACAATTCATCATCTCATTATTGTTTCAATGTTTTTATTTATGTACTTGTTTGATTACTATTTATTTCCATGCTGGAACAATGGGAACAGAAAAACAGAAAGACAGAAAAAAAAACAAGCAAAATAGAAGGAAAATAAGAAGATAAGCAGCCTCTTATTCATGCATGTACATGTACTTTTCTCAACAGCATCAAGGTCATTGTGGTTGTAATTACCTCTCAGAATTCTGAATTAATAAGGCAACAAGCTGCCTCCAACACTGCGGGAAAAAAAGTCCTTCCAAGGAATTAGTCAGCCCCCATGCTCACCTTAAAATCATGTTCCTCGCTAATTTAACAGCCCTGATGATTCATAGTGTGGCATCCTATGTGTCACTGCAAAGTTCATTCACATACCAGCTCTAATTAGACCTAAACGGAGAGTTGTGTGGGATTTCATGCATGCAGTGCAATAGCATCCCAGGCTACAGGAACACTTGTTTGTCTGTAGAAGCCATGCTGTTGCTAAGGATCTCGTTGGTGCTGGAGTGTTTTTTTTTTTTTCTTTTTTGTTCTCCTGTGAATGGATGTGAATGTCAAGCACAGCAAGCATGAGCAAATCCCAAAAGAAGAATGCTCATAATGGGAAAATGAGAGGGACCACCTGAGAGGATTGTCGGTATGCTTGTCATTATCAGACAGTAGACAAGGAGATTGTTCATGTCTGGCCTCTATCTCTAATTCAGTCCCACCTCTGCTCCTGAATCATGCACATCGTCATTAAGTAGGATGAAAAAAAAAAACAGGGCTCCAGAGGGAGCAGGTAGGCAGGCAAACACAACAGTCACACACTCCAGGGAGTCAGAGGCAACACTGGGTTGTACAGAAAGATAAATGGAGCTGTCATAATTAGAGTCCAGATGAGGTATACTGTAGTCAAGTGTATCTGTTATTCCCCAAAGTTTTGATACAGCAGATACCACAAGGTGTTTTTTAACTGTATTGAAATTGAGTAAAGAGATAATCTGTACTTGAAATAGTGCTCAGAGATCGTTCTACACAAGACAACTACCCAGCAACTTCCTCCAGTCTAACGTGTTCTTTAAACACTCTAATCTCCTCTACATGGTGCAAGTAGCACCTTAAGTAAGTGAAATTACAGCTCAGGGCAAACCATCCTCTGATTTCCTTAACTACCTTTGATGAGAGACTAATTAATAAAAAATAAGACCTCTAACAGGAGTCATTTTGCCTCTGGACTAATCCTTGGAAAATCATGTGTAGCAGGAGAAGGATTAATGCTTTTCAGCTATTTTGGTCCCGAAGTTTAAGACCACCCCCTGGCCCAAAGGCTCTCTCTCTCTCTCTCTCTCTCTCCACCTTTTACTCCCCTTCTCCCACGTTCACGGCTGATGCTCATGAGTCGTACCTTAATGTGCTGATACTCTTTTTCTTCCTCTTGTAATACCTCCAGCTGCTTCAGAACAGACTCCTGCTGGAATTCTCCTCGTTCAACCTGTGCACAAATCAAGCAGAGCAGACTAAGTGTGTGTAGTTTGTGAAAAGTAAAAAGATATTTTGAGATTGAAGGATTTCACTTTTATGACTTTTCTTGTCTCTTTGAATAGCCATCAGACGTGTTTCACCTTCAATCAGGCAGGCGGGAAACATTAATAATGTATCCCTGAAAATCTTTTTATTTTCTTTTTTTTTACTTTTACAAAATGCAGATTTGTAAGGTGAGCTCATTTGCCTGCTCTTACATCAAATACTGACTGTATTAAGTATTTTTTTCAAAGATAATCCAAAACCACACACTGCAAATAGCCGAGGCCTGGAGCAAGCTACATGAAAACCAAAACACTGGTTCTCTTCCAAAGAGGAAATAGTGCTGTGTTTGTCTCAAAGGCATGTGGATACAGAAATACACCCACTGTAGGATTAACCAGTATGCATCAGCATCCCCATAGTTACAGTGTATTGTCATTTGCTCTGCCTATAGAACTGATGGCGTCACATATATAAAAACAGACCCAGTGCCTTAACATTTATGTTTCAAACAGCACACTGATAAGCCTTTGTGTTAGAAACTGGCACATTACAGGATTCTTTAAACCTGCACGGATTCAGAGACCACACACTTGATGATAACAAGTGACAGAACGCACAAGATCCCTCTGTACAGCTCTTGTAGTGTGTGGTGGGCACGTCACACTCTAACCCAATCTTTAGCAGGCGCCTGGTTCTTCCATCAACAAATAAATGTAGTTAATGGATGTAGTCTCTGTGACATCACCCGTCTGTTTCTGAAACAGAGTTCTGAAGAAAAACATCTGGCGTGGCCATATTGGAAGTGGGACAGGCTTTGGGTCGCCACACAAACAGCTATAGCACATCAGTAAGTCACATGAGCTGAGCGGGGCCTCTGATTGGGCAAGATTGGATTCTTAATATCTCCTATACTGAGGAGTTAGAAAGACATTCATCCCTGTAAAGTGTGTGCTGTTAGGAAAGTAAGCAAAGCAATTCAGATGGAAGACCCTTTTTTTTGTACGAGACTGTAAACATGCTTAGTTCTACTTTTTTGGCTTGGTGTATATGCGACTAACAGAACTTCCTTAAGCCTGGTTAATTCTTGGTGCATTCATTAGGGCTACGTGGCTCTGTGCTGACGTATGAAATCATCTTAGCAGGCACGGCCCCTTTTGACGCTAAACATTTCTGCGTCCCACACCTCCAAAAATTTGCAATTGCTGGACGGAGACACGCAGAAAAACTGGAGCTCCTGGTGTCAGAAAGTGCACAAACATATTTTTTCCGGCATCACATTCTTGTGGTACATATAACCCAGCCCTTATCCAGCCTCAAGCAGACACCCAATGAGAAACAGGCTGTAGCGCCTCACTATTGTCTTATATTTTCTGATTGGAGGTTGATGCTTTGGTTTCTCACACTTGATATTCCAAATCTTGTGTAGTAAAACATGACTTTACTGTAAACAAACACGGGAATTAGGGTAAGCAAACAGTCATTTTCAGTTTTCTATTTCAAAAACATTATGACTGTTGCCACAAACCAACCAGTTGGTCTTCAATTTCAGAATTTCCAAGAGACTTTTTTTTTCTAACACTTCATGATTTTTCTTTGTTTTTACTTCCTTTGCTGTCAGTCAGCTGTGTCAACTTGCATCTTGGTTTGCTATTGTTCTGGTACACGTAAAATTACGCACTGTGTGTGCTCAGCTCCTCTTGGACCTCACTTACTACAGGAATTCCAGTCGCAAAGACTGAACATGTTCTTAAAGGGATCAACCAATATAGATTTTTTTGGGGCAGATACAGTTTTTTTCCCCACCACCCTTAACTGATGACCAACACAGGCTGCAGATTTCCTTGGGTTGATTTTTTGGGCCGATACTGCTTTTGTTCCCTCAAATTACATCGTAAAAGTGACACAATTTTGAAAACAGGAACATCTGTTGTACTTGTTGTTTCACTCTACAGTCTGCAAGCAGGGGAGGAGCAAGGCATGGTCTACATGCTGACTCTCATGTCTCCTAGCAACACAGAGCTGCCTGTGGATGCCTGTAGATGACATATCAATAAACCCACCTGTGTATCGGCCAATGCTGATACAAGTGAGGAACACAAAAATCGGCCTAATATATCAGCCAGTCGATATCTGTCTACTCTTTGTCCATTACCTATGATCAGTCCTTCCGAGAACTTCCTCCTAAGCAGATCGAACCATGCCAAAATCACTCTTAACACACCCCATACCAAAGGAAAATCAGACATTTAGCAAACCACAGTTTAGGGGAAAACATTTGTTAGAGGCCAATCTAATATTCCTAAAAACAGGATGAATAAGTGAAAAGTAGTATGTTGTGACACTCACACTCACCATCAGCTGTTTCATGGACTGGTGTTCTTCGTTCTCTCGTGCCGCATTGTGGTCTTTGTGCACAATCTCCACACGGATGTCATTTTTTGCTGACACCACCCCTTTAAGATCTGACAAAAAGAAATGACAGATATATCTCAATAAGCTTGATAAACACCACTCTGTATTTGTTGACATTTTCATTTCCCCCAGTGCAGCGTGCAGCATTATAGAATTTAGCAAAGATCCCCTTGGTTTGGTCTTTGAGAGCTCCCCCGTTTCCCAAAAAAAAAAAACAATACAGAGCATTATTAATCATTTGTTCCCTGCAAACACCAGATTATCTTTTTCTGCATACATATGCAATCTCATACAGCCTTCCTACGGCGGCTCATTCTGTTCGGGACAATGCTGATGATACTGTCATATAACAAAATCTTACTTTCTGTCTTAATTTTGCTTGCAAGTTCTCTCTGGTGAGCACAGATGGAGACGGGCAGTGAGGGCATAACCAGGTGCGCTTCCTCTGTAGTATACAGACAATAGACATGCTGAAGGAACCAGTAGCACAAATTGGTTCTTGGGTAGAGACAGTGGCAGTCTGTCTCTAACCTGAGTCACTTGGTACATGGGTGGATGGAAGTGAACACAGCGCAAGATGTAAATAACCTCAAAAAGCCAATGCAGCCAGACTGAGATTGCATGAAATGAGCCCTTATTACAATCTGGCTATCTCTGCACCACAAAAAGATGTCCATCTCAGCAAGTGATTGCATCTTGTATTAGGTGTGACACTACTGTATGGCCATGGCAAGAATTTAATATGAGTCAGAAATATGAGTCAGACATTTACTGGGGCAGCTAACATTGTCGTCATCATTTTTGAACATCTAGAGTCAAATTTTTCCACCTAAGGAAAAAGAAAAATCACCCTTAAAAGCTGAGTTTCTTATGAATCCAAATAGTTTTCCTTAACCACATCTACATTTGAGTATGATGGACATTTTTCTTGTGTGCTGGGTTGAAATACAGTACTCTGGCATGCATGCTTAAATGGATCCAATAGGGAAGAGGAAACTTACTTCTTTGGGAACGAGTGCAACAAAATGCTCCAATGGTGCCCATGAGGACAATGAGGGCTACAAAAGCCCCCACTGCAATGCCGATGATGGCCGCCACAGGGAGTGATTCTGCAGAGAGCATCAGAGAGAAATGTTTATTCTACGAATTCATGTGACACCTAAAATGCACATTACATTCAATATAGGGTACATGATGGAGGACGAGCACAACAGCAGCAGCAGACAGGCCACTTTTCTCTTCCAATCACACACACAAAGTCACATTTGTAGACACACATAGTTCACTACATCCTTTTTCCCCTCTGAGTCTGCATCAGACATGCACTGAGAGAAGGTATGTTGTATTTCATCCTTTTAATTGACTCTGACATTATGCCTCAGGCAGAAGGCCATGAAAAAAAAATAATAAAAGAGAAAAACATAGGTAGAATGCCAGTGAAGAAAAGAAAACTGTATTCACTGCATGTCTAAATCAAAAGCTAATTAGCAGCCTTTTGTTATCAGAACAGGTAATTTGTCCAACTTTTGTTGCATTATCATCCCATTCTCTACTAACTTTCAATTTACACTGATTTGGGATGAGGGTATTTTTCTTTTAAAGCTTTTGTTAGCAAGTGTGTCATGTGCATTAGACTTTGCATAATCATGTTTGTTTGCTTCTTTGCAGATGTTGTAGAGCATTTGCAACTAGGACGAGCTTCACGCTGCATCTATATATGCCTCCTGACACTTAAGGTCCTCATTAAAGCACTCTTTAATGATCTGAGTTACCAGCCCACATTTATGACCTTCTCGCGTTTTAAAAAACAACCAAGTGCTTTCCGTACACCATTAAAGCTAATTTAATGTCTTCATTGATCAATGTCACTTTCACATAAGCAGCTTATAATTTATCATTTGCGATAAGTGGATGGAAAACACTGCTTCTCCTACAGCAAAGGGGGAAAGGTCAGGAGATAAAAGACACATTCTTAAAGTTGTCTCTCACACAGAAGGCAGGAGGCACAGAGTCGTTTAAATTCTGCGTGCAGTGCATGCTAAGGGTCATCAGTTCAAATTACCAGGGATTTGCACTTTATGTTAAACCAGGAAACTAATTTGTTAGGAATTTATCTGTGTCATCACCGTATTCACTGTACACCAAACTTTTCAGAATGGAGGCCAATGCAATAAAACTTTGCATTTCCATTTTTCAATCCCATATTGTGAAAGTGTCAATTTTAAATAAATTTACCTTTTTTTCCAGAGAGGATTCAAATAATAGCAAATAAATTCTGAATGTGATTGTTTTGTATCAAAAAACGCACTAGAATCTGCTTTAAGAACTCATTGGCCGCCACTGACAACAATGTACATCAATTATGTTTTTTAACGAGGAAGTCTGAGGGACTGTCTATCAGAGCTGATCCTTCAACATCAGGCTATTGTAAACTAGTGCACTAGTTTACAATGACCTGATGTGTACTCATGCATGTGGCAGCAGTGCTCTCCTTGAATGAGAGATCAGCAAAGATTCAGAGAAGAGACGAAAGACAGACAATGGTTGATGTTGCTGGGCAGAAAAGTTCAGGCAGCTCAAGCTCAAACAGAGCATGTGTTACAAAGTCGCGTGAGAAAAGATGATGGAGATCATGGCGAGGATCAAAGACGGAGCTTCAAGGGACGAGCGCCAAAAACTAGTCAAAGCTTGTTTTCTACAGTTTCTGTCAAAAACAGATGTTTTTGGTGAAACCAGCCTATATTCTACTGTTGTTAACTAAAGAATGGAAAAGGGTTGAAACAAACTTTTTTTTTCCTGTTGAAAGATAAGAGTCTATTCTTTCTTTTGGTGGTTTCAGTGTTTTCACAGTCATGGAACACTGTATTATGTGGGTCTTGAAAGAGCAATTAAAATGTTCTAAAACAGCAGCTAACGAGTTACAACTTGATCTTCAACCAGCAGGGGTGCATTCATATTAGGGATAAAAGAATGCACCATGACTACAGTGTCTCTTACATTACAAACACAAAGATACTACACATCAAACAAACATCAAAAGTTTGCAGACACAGGGCGAGAATAAGCACAGTGATGCACACGAAACATCTGGGCGTGGCTGCTACATCTACTATCTACTACCAGTTAGTACACCAACGGCAGGTGATTTGAAATAGAGGAAGGTGGAACCTGTCGAACCTTGGCTCCCACCTTGTTCCTTAAGCCGGATGATCTCAGTGTCAGAGCCAAAGCTGTTCCATGCGGTGCAGTTGTAGATGGTCTGGAAGTCGGCTGGAACAATGTTGCTCATAGTCAGTGTGGAGATGACTCCTTCCTCTGTGGTGACCGTCTCAACTGTGTAGCGACCAGATGTTCCAGACTCCAGCACGGTTTCCTTCCATGACCAGGCCTGAGTAAACACAAGTGGAAACAAGATGTTTTATCATTATTGTTCTTTTTATCAAGAGTTTAAGGTGCTTCAGAGCAAAGGTTTTATGAAAATGTCTCCTTAAAATTCGTATCTGGTTTTTACAAATGAGAGTTCATGAACACACAAGCAAACTGCTTGCCTTTGGCGTTTCTTTGAGTGTTATTGCACAGGAAGAAAACAATTCTTAAAAAGCTTTTCCCTGAATCATTTATTTGAAAAAAGGCCCAAATACTGGTAAGAATGTCAAGTTACACTTTCAGTCATGAAATATTTGGGTCAAAATATTTATATTCCTGTTTCGCAAATCAGTGAGATATTTTTGACATCTGTCATCTAAGCCAGTGTCACATACTCCAGGCAGATCTCCTTTAGCCATGAAGTTTGGAGGTCACGAGACCCAAGCTACCACAAACCCATTTCCATTGAAGGCAGCACATTGTCAAAAATATGAATAAAAATAGAACAATAACAATAACAATACAACAATTCCCTCAATTCTTTAAAATTTCATGCTGAAAAACATTGTTCTTAAATTATTGGGCTATTTTTGTTGACAAAGTGGTGAACCTGGCTCCTTCTCTGCTTGTGAAGGACTGAACCTTTTGGAGATGCTCCTTTTATACCCAATCACAACACTCACCTGTTCCCAATGAACTTGTTCACTAGTGGAATGATCCAAACAGCTGTTTTTTCAGCATTCATCAACTTTCACAGTATTTGGTTGAACTCATCCCAACTTTTAAGGAACAAGTTGCAGGCATCAAATACAAAATGAGAGAATATTTATTTAAAAAAAAGAAAAAATATACCAGTGTGAACAATGCAAATCTTGCCTTTTTAGTGTATTCCACTGGATAAAGGTGAGAAAGGATATGCAGATCTTTTTTTTCTTCTGTTTTTATTTATGTTTTACACAAAGTCCTAACTTCATTAGAATTGGGGCTATATTTGAGAAACAAACCTTACAGTTAATTGATAACAACATTAAACAAATGAAGGCCAAACTTCGTAAATGATAATGAAACGAATACATTTTTGGATGTTACTTAATCAAAATGAGGCGAAAATAACTTCCTCCCTGGACTGAATTATTTTTGCTCATATTTTTACTCCTGTGAGATAATATTAGTGATGCATTTTTTTCCTCTTTTTTAAGAAAGAAAAACACCACCTCCAACAACAACTAAATTAAATGCGGGAATGAAGATATAAAAAAAATCAAGCGATACATCTTAAACTTATCCTTTTGGTAATTCAGCCACTGATTCCCCACAACATGTGTCACTTTGAAATCACATGACAAATATATTCTCCCAATTTATGGTTCTTTCAACAGCAAGATGATGCTGTTTTCTGGGTATTTGTTGAAATTATGTTACTTTCTTCAAGGGAAATGACTTTGATTGATTTCCACATTAGTTCTTAGCCATCCTGAGTAAGAAAATGAACTACGTTTACCAGCGGGATGCCAGGTTCTTGTGATAATACGGAAAATCTTGGACAATTTCAGTCCAAAAACTCAACATTATTTTTAAAGTTGTCACAGACAAACAACAAGTTAATTTGGAGAATTTTGTATATATGCTCAAAGACTTGCAACATATGGTCAGTGGAAAAACAGCATCTGGCCAGAATCATTCTCCTGTAAGCGAACAGTGATTCTGAAGCCACTTTGTTGAATATGCCAGTACATTTTTGTAACATTTACTTGGTAGCATTTTTGTGTATTCACAGGGAATAATGAAATAAATGACACCTTATAACTTTTAAGTGGAAAATATAATGTACATCACTTTGTATCCTCTCATGTTTGTTGGTGTAAATGAGTAAACAGTTTTCATTTGAGGAAAATGACATGTATCCCATTAAGACTATGAAGGTAATGTCTCTCTGACAGACACAGCTCATATCTGGGATCTTAATAAAATGTCTTTTGCAATAAAATAAACACAAACTATTCAAACACCAAAGTGCCTTGTAATCATTGCTGCTGTAAAAAGAAATGATGGTTTGAACAGATGGCACACTTGTAAGGTGGTGTCGACACTTGCAGTGATGTGGCTGGAGAAGATGTAGGAAAACAACAGTTATTAGCATAGCCTAGATGTATTTATGCAGCGCAATCATAAACTAACACATGTTATTAAGTAGACACTTTTGTTCAAGAGTGTAGGCTTCATTTGTTTTGGCTGGCTATTGTGAGAATGCCCTGATTCACTTTTCAAAAAGAATTAACTAACAAACAAGGGAATTAATTAGACAGAGAGGAAAAAAGCTCAAGATAGGAATTAGTGCTCAGGGGATAAATAGCAAATTTCTCTTCGAGCTTACAACAATGAGCAGGTGGCTAATTTGAGTTGTGAAATGTGCTGTTACAAGCTAACACATTTTTAATCATCTCAGGTTTTTGTTCAGTCCATTCTGATGTGAAAAAAGATGATTTCAATTGACTGGAGAACATCAGTATGACCAACCAGCTTATCCTTGATTTCACAACTGTAGTAAAACTTCCCTTGGAATCAATGACAGATGGATGATGTCTTTTTTAAGAGGCTGAATGTGTCTTTGATAAATTTGTAAGCTGTTAATGAAATTGACTTGCTCTGACCTTACATGAAACCATCTAACATTTTGAATCTGTCATTTCTGTAGACATTGAATAAATAAAGAAAAGACAGACTGATACTTCAATGAATAGTTGGATATCAAGGATGAGACACGGACATCCCTCTAAAGTAAACCCACTATTAATTACATCACTGGTTAATGCTTGACATTAATATAATAATAAAAACACACATTAGATGATAGAGTATAGCAATTACCCAAAGACATACAGCAAGTAAACACACACCCACACGGACACCCAAAACACACACACACACACACACAAAACAATAATCAGCACAAAGTGAGCTCAGAGAGTAGGCTGTTTATATGAGGTCTATAAATCTTAATGGGATCAGTGCTAACAAAGCATAAGCACGCATTGAGTGAGGAATGGAGGGCTCAAAATGTAGTTTCATGCCCACCTTTGCATATACAGACACATGCTAGAGCTCATGGTATAAAACTTTAACTGAGGATGAAAAAGGACTGAGGATGATACCATGCTATTGTAACGTAATTCAAGTGCCATGGATCTATTTCATACCATTTACGATGAACAAAAAAGAAAATGATGGTGCCATGAAAAAGCAGATGGGCCAGAGATACTTACAATGCGGTCTGGTGGAGGTGTACTTCGGATGAAACATTTGATCTGTCCTTTCTCTCCATGCAGAGCTTGCTGAGTCTGAGTACTGGAGATTGTGGGCGGCCCTGGAAGAGAACAATCATAAAAAAATAAAAAAAATAAATAAAAAAAAGTTTGATGATGAGTCACAGAAATTGAAACATGAATAATTCAATTCATTTTCGGTCTCAGGTCATATGACAATTCTGCACAATCTAGTTTTCAGGCATATTATATTCTAATTGCACTCCTGTTCCAAGCAGTAACACCTGAACTGTTGGGTAATTTGGGACTCCGGGGTAAGATTGGATTGCATCGCAATATGAACATGCCTCATCCCATGGTACAGTCTACCCAAGGACATCATGGCTGAACAAAGGATATCAGTGGATACCCAGAGCTCATTCTGGGTATAGAAAATGCTGATTTATTGCTGGCTTGATTTCTCCCACAGAGAGACAGAGAGAGAGAGGGAAAAAACAGCTTGAGAGTGCTACATCAGCTCAGTCTAGCAAATTCAGGAAAATGCAGGTACAAGGGACAAAAATGCCTTTGTATAGCAATACCACAGTCCCTTTATGTCAATTATATAATCCTTATATCATAGACTTATGAAACTCAGATTTTATTAAGAAAAAGCCAATAAGACTTAATGAGGTGCCTGTAATGGTATCAAAAGAATGAAAGCAGAAGCTGTGTGAAACCAGCTTTTACTAAGCATGTGTTTATCTGTGGTCAGGATACAAGATCTCGCCTGACAAGGGCAGCACAGCCTAAACGACTGGTCTGCCTGCCATCTGGTCCGGAGGCTGTTCACACCAGGTGACAGCAGTAATATGAAGAGAAGATGTCACATATGACCCAATTCAGTCTTTCAAGTCTATTCCCCCTTTGGTGCTGAAGAGCTCACCGCAAGTTCAATTCCCAGAAAGCAGAGAGCAGAGGCAACAGTTTGTTGGTTTAGATTTAAATTGATACGACCGCAGAATGCAAAATCATCCAACATTCAACTGTATACACAAGTGGTATTTTTGGAGTACTTTCATGTTCGTTAGTGCTTGAAATCAAAAGGTTAATCAGATAATTGATGAGTGATTCATCTCTGTCATAGTAAATGAGCCAGTGGTAGAAGTCAGATCAGTTACTTATTGCACGTAATACTGACCTATGACCTATCATATTTTATTATCATCAGACAGATTATCAAAGTGTTTTGCTGGGGCTGCCTTCAGTCGCTGATTAAGTTCATCACTTTTATGGACGGGACCTCTAGGCACTGCCAAGGAAAGAAGACAGAGTCAGGTTTGGGAATCTCAGAATTTCATCTCTGCTTTTTGCAGATGATGTGGCTCCATTGGCCTCAATGATAAGTGACCTCCAGCTCACACTGAGGGGGTTTGCAGCCTGGTGTGAAGCAGACAGGATGGAGAACAGCACCTCTAAGTCTGAGGCCGTGGTTCTCAGACAGAAAAAGGTGGACTGCCCATTCCAGGTCAGGAGAGGGCCTTTGCCCCACGCAAAGGAGTTAAAGTATCTTGGGTCTTATTCATGAGTGGGGAAAAAAATGTACCTATAGATTGACAAACGAATCAGAGTGGGATTGGCAGTGATGCTGACCCTGCACCGGTCCACTGGGGTGAGAATAAAGCTGACTCAGAAAGCAAGGCTTTCAATTTACTGGTCGATCTATGTTCCAACACTCACCCTTGGTCACAAGCTGTGGGTTGTGACCAAAAGAACAAGATCATGGATAGGAGCTGCTGAAATAAGCTTTCTCTGCAGGGTGTTGGCTCATCCTTAAAAATAAGATTGAGCTCAGACATCTGGAAGAGGCTCGGGGTAGCGGAACGTGCCGAGGTAGTATGGGCATTTGGTGAGGATGCCCCTCAGACGCCTCCTTGGGGGCGTGTCCACTCAGGAGGAGACACCAGGTAGACCCAGGACACATTGGAGAAATTACATCTCTCAGTTGGCCTTGATATCCACCTGGAGGAGCAGGCAGAAGTGGCCGTGGACAGGTGGTCCACAATGGATCACTGGTACATGATGATGACACTGCTGCTCCCATGACCTGGACCCAGATAAGCCATGGAAGATAGATGTATGGATGGATGGATGAATGGATGGATGGATGGATGGTATACATATGAGATGGATTGTAAAATGAATGGGGCTTTACAGAAGAAAGAACCAGTCTACTGCTTTAAAATGAAGAATAAAAAAGAAATGACCAAACAAATTAAACTACAGTGAGAAATCCTCTAGACACTGTTTGCTTATTTTGTAGAACCGGTTTTTATTTCCTGGTCTTTAGGAATGCAAAAAAAGATCAATCTGACCTCTGTTCAACAAAAAGAAGAATTTTTGAATAGCACTTTCAAGCTGTTTTTTCCCCTCTTTGTATTGTGTAATTCTCTTAAGACTCATTATGTGTGTGAAAACCACAAGACGATAATTAGGTCCCTGTGTAACACACTACCTACTGTCAAACCAACTCCTACTTAAAGCCAGTGAAGACTTGATAGCTTTTTATTGTAGATCTAAACTAACCAAGAAAGAGAGGGTCTCTGTTTGAAGATATTAGAGAAACTTCTGGCAAAATTCTGATTATGACTATTTGGCACCTGGTTTCAAAGATTTGTTGCTTTTTGTTGTCAGATAATGACATACAACACTTGCAGACACAAGATACATTTACGCAGTCAAAAGAGGAGCTAACACTCCTGTTTAAGTTTTCCTACAGCGCACGTCATTTGTTCTGGTTGACTATTATGATTCATTTTTTGTCTGTTTTGGACAAACACTGGCATCTATTATCTGAATCAGTACAAAGAGGCTAAACACATTCATCTTCAAGCTTGAAACTCTGAGCAGGTGGCTAACTTGAGTTGTGAAATATGCTGTTACGTTTTAACACTTTTTTTTCATTTTAAGCAGCTAAAGTTTGTTCAAGCATTCTGAAGTGTCAAAGGCTGTAAATTGACTTATGGGACACAATATGATAAAAGCGCCTGCTCTTGAATCTCAAACTTCTCTTGGCATAGTGGATACTGTTTTTAAAAGATTGCAGAAATCATGGTCCAACATTGACAGATGATCATTTTCGTAGGATTTGAGGCTAATTATAT
Organism: Thalassoma bifasciatum; assembly: GCA_008086565.1. Lineage (NCBI taxonomy): Eukaryota > Metazoa > Chordata > Actinopteri > Labriformes > Labridae > Thalassoma > Thalassoma bifasciatum. Next base: position 694,988 of record RPOG01000131.1, read on the forward strand.
CAGAATATCAAGAGAATAATATTCTTTGTTCACAACATCCTTTGAAATCATATGATAGTGTGTTTTTGCTTTAAAATGTTTGTTATGGCTGAGCATTCATAGAGCTGGGCTTAAAACACTTCAACGACAGACTGGTAGATGGAGAAACATTACATTTTGTAGCTGCCCAGGGAACCAGAAACATCTATAACAACTGCAGCAGTTTATACTTGCTTCCAACTCAGATGAAAGGAGATATTTTAAAAACAATGAGAGAACAATTTGCTCAAAATTCCATTAAAACAAAGATTAAGCATGTCCCTTGTGTTGGTTAAGGTAAGGAGTGTGAGTTTAAGGGGGTGGCAAGAAAGGCAGCTCCTTGATTAGCAGGAAAACACTGTTTCTCTGCCAACTTCCCTCAAACTCCAGCTCTCTGCCATCTCTCTGACGATACATAATTGCAGTTTATTACCTGTCTCTTATTAAAATGAATTAGCATTTTAATGAGACTTTGCCAGATGGTGTCTTGGTATGCTACTCGAGGATGCTGGAAGGCTGCTACCGCTGCAAAATGAGTACTGCAGATAGTGGGAAAAAAATGTATTGAAAGCTGCTCCCCTTTATTTTGTGTTTTGCAAAATGAAGCAGCAGTGATAGTACAGCATGTAAGTGCTGGACACTTTTATTCATAGTGTACATGCACTGTGTTATGATTAGGAGATGAAACATACATGGTTGTTTTGAGCTACAACTGTCAAAACATAGCAAGATCAATGGCTCGCAGGCTGCAAAGGGCCGCTGGTAGTGACTGAGGAGGATCTATTCTTTGGATCAGAGCTGCAAATGAGGAATATAATTAAATAGCTTTATCTCACTGGCTCAGCTTGAGTTGAAAGTATGTCTGTGTGTGTGTGAGAGAGAGAGTGTGTGTTTGCGCTAGTGTTTGTTTGAGTATGTGTTTGCAGCTCACATTATGTGATCAGAGCACCAACACCTTGGTATCAGAGAGGTGGGTGGCACTACAACATCAATGTAAGCGGCAGGGGAGGTAATCAAAATGGTGGGTGCATGATTTTGCTCGCTCATTTGAGAAGTTGTTCCATCTGGAGTGGACATAGCAAGCTGATTATACAATATCAGTGTGGGTGTCAAAAGATCAGGGCTTACATTTCCTTCCTGTGAGGCATCTGCTTAGAAAAAAAGGCTGACATTTTCACACCACCTCACTGCATCTCTTCTGCTTTTTTTTCTTTCATGATGAAAGAGAGAACAAAACAGCCAGAGGGCAACATTAATGGGAAAAAATGTCCCTGATGTGGTCACAGGTGGTCACATTTTATACAAGAAAAAAAAAGAAAACAGAATGAAAATTGATGTCCATCTATGTATATCTACATCCATATCTATATGTCATCTATATCTATAGATATCTCTTGGCATACATTAGAGTAATAGAAGGAGTAATAGGGTGTATTAGTTGTCCATGAGAGCACACACCAAAATAGACACAAGTGTGAAATTCAGTTAAGCCACAGTGTTGTGTCTCAAAAGGAAAAAAAAAAATCAAGAACATTTCACTACTGAGAGTGAGATTATTATTATGAAGAAACATGTTCTCAAAGACTCCACTAATGCTATTTGCAGTGATAGGGAATCAGGGTTGAAATTAGAACTTTATTTTTCAAACTATCTTAATGTGTGTCTGAATTCATATATTTTACGGGACATTACAATTTTGTATCCAGGTTGTTTTTTGGGAGGTTGGGCTGGGATTTCTGACATACTTTGAAAGGCATTTGAATGTATCCCCGGCTCCCCCTGGGCCTGTTCAAATATTTGCCTTTGGCTTTTCTTTGAAGCCACCATCTGATGAGAACTTTCACTGACCTGGTCATCAGCCAATCAAATTTTGATGTGTAGTAACCAAAGCTAGTCGCAAGTTGGTGGGTGTTCATGTCACATGAACATCCACCAACTTGCTACTAGGTGAGTAGCACATGTAACACAGCCACTCCTACCAGCCCCTTTGGCAGTCTCAGTTTTTTTGTTGAGGACATTCATCAGATGGAGCTCATTTAAGCTCACACAGCACCTGTCTAATTTGCTCACAGTATATCAGGGAAAAAGGGGGAGGCGTAGAGTGTGCATGAGTTAAGTGAGTGAGAGGAGCACACGATAAGGAGAGAAACTGAAACTTAACTATGGTAACAGATATGAGATGGAAAAATATTTAAACCTCCCACTGCACAAATACTTAGTTATCAAAGGTTTATTTGAGGAGTTTTCTATGGAAAACTGTAGACATACCAAATAATTCTGAATTAATACCACTTATAGTCCAGTGCCACTAATGTTTTTTTCCCTCTTCAAGACTTAATTTTTCATTGATGTGACATATAGTTATAAAACACTTAGAGACTTATTTTATGTAATAATAAACCACCCATTGTAAAACTTTGTCTTAATAAGCTGAATGTTTTCATACAAAAGGAGTACAACCTTATCAGAGCTCAATACTTGATGATGACCTGTAGCTTTAAACATGTATGTAGTCCTCATTTGATTGTCCACAGAGGATTTTACATTTAAAGTAAACTTAAACATGCACTAGCCAGCTTTAATCATACTCAAAATAACCAGACAGCAAAATTGTGGCTGGTGAAAATGCTGAGTAGCTCGTAACTCTGAGAAACCAGCAGCCAGGGCGGCTGGTGTGTAGAGAATCTGCTGATCCTGTAGAGTCCTGAAGGATTTGAGGATGGATTTCATTTAAAAGTGATGGGTGAGTGTTTCTTTGCTTTTTATTTTGTGGAGATAAAGTCATTGTGATGTTTCAGTATACTCAGCAGGGGGGTGGGGCTCCTTCCTGAAGGCCCTGACTGAAACCCCACAGTCCACCACTGACTTTCTGTGACTTCGAATCTGGGAAGGAATCATGAGTATTGATTCATCCAATTACCGCTGCTTTATTTCAACTTTGCTTTACTGACTTAACAGAAGGGATTCAGAGTAGATTTGGAGCCACAATTAAATAATTTCATATTCATCCCTAATTGGTCAGCTGAGGAAACCATCACGTTCAACTTCAGCAGGAATAAACACTTCTCCAGGCTCAAAGCTCCAGCAGTCTCACTACATTTGCCTGTTTTGCCTCAGTACGTCTTTACAACAGGGACCAGACTGTGTTTTCTTCTCTTTTCCTGCATGCAGCCCAAGCCATACTGTCTTCACGTCACACTGTGAAATACATTTACAGTAATAACACAGCACAGATGGCACAGGCAAGAACACTTCAATACATTGTATTCTGAGGCTACGTTTGTGCTTTGTCCAAATTCCAAAGTTCTGTGGGTTGTTTGTGTCTGTATTTGCAAACTGTTTTTGTGGTTTGGTAACCTTTGCAATAAATAAATACAAATAATATATAATACATCACTTTTGTTTGTAATCAACTTAAAAACCTGCATTCATAAACAGTCTGATTTCTCAACATCTTACAGCTCAGCTTAAACATGTTTACCCAGGACTCCTGCCTCAGAGGGGACCTACAAACATCCTCAACATCCTGAACAGGAGGAGACAGAAACTTTCATCCTCATGGGGAGACAGTGTTAGACCAGTTGCAAGGGTGTCTCTTTAAGCAGATTGGTTGATACACAAAGAGGAGGAAAAAAGCTCTCACGGCACTATTGGGTGTTGAATGATAACATGCAGAGAAGGGTGGTGAATCTATCAGACTAATACCAGAACCTGATCACGTATTTTGTTCTTTATCACAACCACCAAGGTATCTGGATGACTGCTAAAATACTTTTGCTGACAATCTTATGTTAAAAATGGACCATTTAATATTATTTTGGTCATGTTTGGACTCTATATATTGAAGTTGTCCTGCACACTGCATTGTAACACCACAAGTAGCGATCCCCCTTATACAAGGCTCACTTATTTTGACCACAGAATGAGGAGAGAAACCCTCCACTGATCAAATATCTGATGATTTTTCATACTCACATTTTCAAGGATATCAGGCTGTTAGTTTGGCTTGTAGATTACAGCACATATATACACTACCCAACCCAATCTGGAGTGTTAAATCGACTCACTGTCAGTGCTTGGGAAACATTTCTTATACCTTATCCTCAAACTGTGTTCCCTGCAGGTGAAACTCTAAAGGCTCCTCTAAGTCCCTAACTGACTAACCTCTGACAGTGTTTCATCTCAGAGTTCACCAAAGGCTAAGGTGCTTTGTGAGAAATTTTTATATGTTTGACAGGATCCAGTCTTATCTTAATCCTTTATCTCCGTATGTGATGGCGCTGTCACGTCTCCAGGTTAAGTGTCATTTTTTCCTTTTTAAATGTCCTGTTTTGTGTTTGTTTTATTCTGTTACTCACATTAGTCTCTTGTTTGAGGTCCACTGACTTCCTGTGCCTCTGTGTTGCCATTTCCCTGATTATTCTACTGTGCTTCACCTGTAACTTATTATTCTCACTCTTGTGTCCTCTTTTACCCTGTCTTCCCCTCCTTCTGTGCCAGTTTGTCTTATGTCCAGTATGCGTTCCAGCCTCACCCGTGTTTTCCTTCATGTTTATTAAATCCTAGGATTTAGGACACTGAACTCTTGCTTTAAGTCTGTGTCCTGTATATGTGGGTCCAATTCCTGGTGTGTCACAGGCTCTGACACATTTAGGTAACTGCACTGTGAATGACTATTATTCCTAAACTGTTTGCACTATTGGAAAATTTTGTCACAACTAAAAAGTTGCTGTTTCAGCCAATATGTGGTTATTACAGTGACTTCACTAGGGCATTTAAGAAGGCGACACAGATACTCACAGATGGGGCAGATGGATGAAAGGAAAGCACAGAACTAGAGCTGAATTTGTCCAGAAATGCCAATGAGCAACTTCATGCAAAAAAAAACAAAAACAAAACACCCCCCCCGCAACTTTAGATGGGATGAATCTCAAGATAAATGAAACTCTTTCTTTGTACTTTTTCTTTGTATACAAAACTGTATGTTAGTGATCATCAACTGGGCCCGCGACTGGGTTCCAAAATTGGTTGACCGTGGTACAGGTGAAGGGAGCCTGACTCATAAAGGCTAAAAATGCCTTCAGTTTTGTAATGACATGGGAAAAATACAAACAATAAATCTCAAACAATAATTTTATGCCAAAATTTGATTTTTATTTAATTTTTCACCCCAAGGTGACTCGCCAATAAAATTCTGGCCCTCTGATAAATATAGTTGATGACCCTGTATGTGAAGATTGATGGTTGTATTATGTGATGAGTCTTTAAGAATAGTGTACCAAGTCTTATTTGTACAACACAAGTGTAAATCAACCTTTATTATATGTAGTAACCTTTCGAGAACAGAATACAATGCTGTGTTTTTATTGTATGTGAGTGCGTTGTGTATAGCGTAATACAGCACATGTATTTTTGTGCTGTATCAGAAAAGTATTTCAGTTGTCCTTGGGCTGTGAGAGCCTAATTTGAGGCTTGTATTGTTGCTAACCTTCGTAAAACACTGTACCATGCTTTGGTCTTAAAGCACGATGAGCGAGAGCAGCTGAATACATTTCTCCTATACTTTCAGTTTCAGTTTTTGGCTCACAACGAGAGGAAGCCATCCTCAAGTTACCTGTGTGCATGGAGAGGGAAAGGCTGTGGGGTGCTGGTGGTTCTGGTGATGCTGTAAGAGACCTTTGTTTACAAAATAAGAGCCTACGACTAATAAATATTATTGTCCAATCTTTCATATTGCTCACATTTTAAGTTTATTCTGTAAAATATGTTAGTTGTGTTCAGTTGCAGTGTTTTTTCCTTTACTAAACCTCCAAAATCAGATTAGTTTTTGTACTTTTATTCATCTTAAACTGTTTTACTCTCATATAAAATTCACTGAATTGTAAATAACTCCCTGACATTGAAATTTCCAAGTAGTTCAGAAAAGCACTTACTTGGAGGATATTTGCTGACCTTTTTATCATTAAAATAAGTATATATAAAAGAAAAAGTCCAGGCAGACATTCTGAGGCTCAGGTTTTGAAGGTTAAAGAATAAATACAGAGAAAACTTAACAATTCTAAGACCTCAAGAGTCATTGAGGGCAACTCTGCTACCCCTCGTCCTGTGAAGAAACCACTATTATTTATACTAAATGGTACAACTAAGACGTTGCTGTGCCCTTCACTTTACACCTTAAGTATCATGTTAATTTTTTTTTTTTTTGTCTGTTCCTTTGATGAATTTACTGGTTCCTCATTACCTGACAAAAAGTAAACCCCAGTGAAACCAGTGAACTGTTTCCAATAAGATCAGACTTTCACTTCCTGCCTGTTTGTTTCTGCACTTATTTTCCACTTCAGTGGATGCACAGAGGTAGAAGTGTACACCGTTACGCTCTTGCTGGTCAGACAGAGGACACCTTGGAGCTTTTGACCTCTTGCTGTTATGCTCCAAAAAAAATCATATAAGCCTGGGTAAACAAACCCAAACCTCTGAGTGAACCATCACCTTTGAAAACTTAAGCGAACAATCTCCTTTTTAAACTATAGTTGAGAAATAACTTAAAGATCTATTTAACATACATATATATTTTTGTCAGAGCTGGGCATCATGTGGCAGGTCCATATAATTAAAAAAGTGAGTTCAAAGTCTTCCAGAGAGTCTTGCAGATCATTTCTTATGCTTAAATTTAGCCAGGCAGATAAATGTGAGCATCTTAAATGCAGTTTTCTCCTTCATTAATTTGCACTTTTCTTTCTTATATGGTGTCATTGCCAGTTTAAGGAAGGCTGGAATGCTAATTAGCCAGGCACATAAAGGCTGTCTAGAAAGAGAAGCTGCAGAAAAAAAGACCTATAACAACCCACTGCTCTGTGGGATACTGTGGAATTCTTAGGCCCTCCCTTTCTCTTACAGCGGTAATAGGCTTTTTCTCCCTGGGCTGTCCAAATACTGTATGCCTGTCATTATACATACAGCTTTTGCCACACATGCTCCCCACAGAAAAAAAGGTGAGCAGATCTGGCAGATCTGGCAGACGCATTAATTAATGTGCATTCAATGGGTATACAATCTATAACTACACAAGAAAAACCCCTTCAGGCATATCAGATATCTTTCCCCCGTTTCAACTTTTGTAGGATGGAAAAAAACATGCGTATATATAAACTACTATGTAAATAATCACACGCATGATGGTGCAGTGCCGCCCTTCATACATGCAACCAACTTGAAATGTAGAGAAGCTTTCCATTCTGAAAATGTTTGACTAGAGTAAGCAATATGTATCCATTAGTGACTTAAACACAAACTGCCTCCCCTGCTGGCTGTTTGATTATAATTAAATTACATTCTTCCCCAGGGAAAGTACCAGTCCTCATGTCTGTGTGCGACGCCGCAGTGGGAGCCAGTGACACACAACAGCACAGACAGGAGAGAGAGAGAGAGAGAAAGAGAAAGAGAGAGGGGGAATGACAAATTATAAACACATGTAATTTCAATGATGGCATCAAGGAGTTGGGGGATAACTGCAGGGGAAACAAACAGAAAGAATTGAAATGTGCAGTGGAAACTGTGGCATCATGAACGTGCTGAATATGCAAAGTATTGTCTGATATTTACTGTATCATGGCCTTCCTCCCCTCCAGCTAGAACATTCATTATCTTAGTTATTCGTTGTCAGAATCAATAATGTTTGTGGCTATCCATGTTGTTGTGCTTAGAGGCTGATCCTGCAGAGGTAATAATTTGCTATCATGAAACAGGGCCAGGACAGGCATGGAGCAAAAGAAGAAAGAGCCTCCTTCCTGTCCTCAGCTGCAGCGTTTGCAATTTTACAAATTAACAACAGAGACTGGAAGACTTTTTAACTAGGGGTGGGGTTGGGGGTTATACAGCAATTTGAAGGTGTGCAGGGGTCCAATGTGATGAGGTGTGAAAAGCAGTGAAAATCAGGACTTTTTCATCACTTCACAGAAAAAAAGTCAGGACAGCCAGGACAGGATGTGAAATAGGAAGTTTAGTCACCCTGTACATCTGACTTAAGCCTGGCTCATGCTTGGTGCATCCGCTCAGTGTTGACCAATGACATCATTTTAGCAGCCCAACCCCTTTGTACGGTCCCTTTTAAGCACCTCTCAGAGACTGGTCTGCCTGCAGTCCAGACCTGTCATCTATTGAAAATGTGTGGCATATGAAGCCCAAAATACAACAACAGTGACCTCAGACTGTTGATCAACTGAAGTCGTACATCAAGCAAGAAAGGAAAGAATTCCAGCTCCAAAGATTCAGCAATTAGTGTCCTCAGTTCCTAAACATTTATTGAGTGTTGATAAAGGAAAGTTAATTTAACACAATGGTAAACGTCACCCTGTCCCAGCCTTTTTGAGTCGTGGTGGAGGCATCCATTCAAAACATTGTGCAAATATTTGCACAAAAATAATAAAGTTTGAACATTAAATATCTTGTCTTTGAGGTGCATTTGCAAATCATTGTATTTTTTTTAAATTTTTTTTTTAATATATTTTACACAATGTTCCAACCTCACTGGAATCGGGGTTGTAGTTTAGTGCTCTGGTAGGCGTGTGTTTGGGATACACCGCCACCTGCAGTCTGGGAATGGACGCCAATGGATGCCCCACAGAAAGGACAAAAAAGCATAAAAGCTACTCGTGTCCTCTTGTGCAGACTTCAGACGTCTTTTTTTCTGCATATCATGTTCATGGGGGGGGGCATAGTTATACTAAATAGAGCATAATACAAATTTTAGGCCCTGTTTCCACAACGTTTTCCCTGAAAATGCAAAAAAAGCAGATGAAAAAAAATTGTACATACACAGAAATTCTGAGGGATGTAACCACTGTAGTATACATGCCAGGCCTGTAGTTGGCTTTATAACTGTTGGAGCCAATTACGCTACAGTGGTTTAGAGACTGAAGTACAGGTGAACTGATCATCTGGTGGATATATATTGAATGCTTTTCTGATTGCAGAAGTGGTGCAACAGATGCACATTTTGTTGAAAGGCAGTCAACAGATTCAGCAGCCCAAGCACATGGCCATGCTACGCCACAATGAAAGTGTAGCCCCTGATTTACACATACAGCATGTGCGGTTTCCTGCCAATTCATCACACTGGATGCGTCTCTGGAGTGCAGCACACTCCACAGCAGCTGGGTATGAGATCAAAAGATCACAGGATGATTTTTGCAGGAATTATACTGTATAAGCATTCCCTAAACTTCAGAAATTTGACTCCATACTTTTCTCCTTTCTATTGGTGTCTATAAAGGAAGAATGTGTTGTTTCATATTGAATCTTTGGAAGTTTTCCACCTCTAAAGTAAACTTTTCCTCAAACATATTGTTGCATTATAACTGAGTCTACTTGCACTGATGATTTCTGTCCCTGTGCCACCAGAGTTACGTCATTTGATTTGCAAGGATCAGATTTAAGTTCAGGAGTCAGCACATGGTGTTTTATTTTGAAATGAGCAGATACTCTGTTAGATTTTTGTGTCTGTCTTCTTGCCTGTTACAACCACCTCTGCAGAGATTGACGCATTTCAAAATAGACTCTCTGCAAAACAGCCATGAACAGCACACGTTGGAGACACATGGCATGGGCTGTGTGACTGCAAGGATTGACTAGAACGGAGGCTAAGTGCAGCTGACGTTCCACAGTGTGCACGCTTCATTTGTGAATTGGGAGTAATGAGCACATGCAAGTGGAGCTCGACCTCAGCATTTACACCAGAACCTCTGGCTTGTTTGGCAATGGCCTCGACAAACCTTTAGCAAAAAGTCAAAAATGCCAAATCCTCTCAAATCTTTCATCAGACACAACCTTTACAACAACTATTGCTGCTTAAAAACTCTGGAATAATTGCCAAAGGAGTGCAGTGTGTGTGTATTAGAGTGAGCAAGAGGAGGGGGAGGAGTACATCAGTGTGGAGGTTAGTGTTGAGGCTGGTGGAGTCACTTCTCTTGAGTATCCAGTTTGTTTGTACGTCCAACAAAAATTACCCCATGACCTGATAATCTAAGTCATGAGTTTTGGCGTGGCAGAGGAATATAACTTGAAAAAACTTAAATTTGTTCATCGTGTTATCATAAGTTCCAGTTTCCCCAGAAAAAACCTAGGGATGCTGCAGCATCAGCAGCAGCCCTACCTCGTGTCCCTGTGCATGTTAAACATTCAGAGGCACTGAGCAAGGACTGACGCAGGATTCCCCATGTGATTTCAGGGAAAATAATATTAGAAAGAAGAAGAAGATGGACTTCAATTATTCAAAAGGGTAAAGAGGAAGAGGCTTTTGAATGTCAAACACCAATTCCAAGAGGAAAGTGGAAGACGCAAAGAAAGAGAGGAAGTATAAACAAATAAAAAGGCATCAAGAATTTGCTTAAATCAAGTCTGCCGAGACCAAATAAACACGCCATTTCAGCTTTGTTGTATGTTTCCCCGGTCTCCCTGAGTTTTTCCTGCTATATTCTTTATTAAAACAATCCATCTTCTTCCCCACACGCCGTCACTTTCTGAGGCATCACAATCTCAAGAGTTACATGAGTAGAACGGGAGGCTTCAAAAAGCAGGGTTCACATGATTTGATGAATTCTGTTAACATATTAAGAGTACAGAGAAGATGCCAGTACAGGCTGCCACAAACAAAAAGGGTGACAATGGAATAATCTTGATTTTTTTTATTTCTTACGCCTCTTCTTCTCTGATTTTAGTGGAATTCCTGGGTGAGAAGAGCGAGGAGGGGGTGGGGGGTGGGGGGGATCATTTCAGTTCATAGAAAGTCATGGTTCTCATCTTGTGCTGGAGGGAATACTGGTATCCCACTCTCTCTCTCTGATATGCAAAGCTAACGTCTGGGTTCTGAAAAGAAAATCTTTACACACACTGTTTGCTACATGATGTATTCTCATCCCCGAATCAGCACCAGTGTTGCTTACAGGCAAACTCCTTTGTTAGCTTTCGAAAATGTGCGCTGATACACTGTCAGCATTAACTCCCATCATCTCGCCAGCTTCTTAAACCCTCCCTTGTTCTGCTATTTCTTTTTCTGTGTCTTTTGTCTTCTCCATGGCCTGGATTCTCTCAACTGGACTCAGGAAAATCAGAGACATATAAACGGAGAACATCTGCCCCATCGAGGCGTGCTCCCTGAATATTAAGCACTGATAATGCAGTCATTTGTTTGAGAGTTGCCAGGTCTCCCACCAAGGCTGGTATTCATTAGTCAGTTGGTGCCTGAGAAAGGCAGCTTCTCTTTGAGTTACAGTGAATTTAATCAGCATTTCACCTGTTTGTGAAATAGAAAGAGAACTCATAAAAGACTGCATCTTGAATATGTAAGATTTGTGTCTATAAGCTTCACAGTGGGGGCAGCAGCAAGAATTGCTTTGTTTTCTCCCGTTATCTTTGTGAGAAAAATTAATTCAAACAGCATGCCATTTGCCACACACAAAGCTTTTGTCAGACTTCATGTTATATGGCTCTGCCTGCCTTGTAGAATAAGATGTCTTTCAAAAAAGAATATGGCTTTACTGCAGCAGTGAATAAAAAACTGCATATTCTGTTGGAGCTTCTACTGACAAGAAGCTTCGCAAAACACAGAGGAAGCAAAATATTGACTCCTGTGACAAATTGCTGTCTTCTTTTTGTTGACACCTGACCTCAAAATTCACCCCTGTATGGGAACGCTTTGTGCAACTGTTTTGGTTCTCTGAGCCTGATTGTGTGAAAGATATATCAATACAACAACTTACCATTGACAGTGAGAGAAACTTCTTTCTCCCCTGCTCCTACTCGTGGGACCACGGCGCGGCAAACATATTTCCCAGCATCCTCCTGTCTCACAGATTTCAGCGTCAGGAGGTTCTCATTGCTCAGAACCTGCGGCAAAAAGTCAGAGATCATCAAATGCATTGACAGCAAAGGAACCTTAGCATGTGAGATAGCAACAAGGCAGAGCACTGGGTGAAAAAAATAAAGGCAGCACACAGGCACAAGGACCATTTAATAACTTAAAGGGCACCTCTCCTCAATTATTAAAATCCAATTTAGGGTTTAAGCTCAGTGGAGTGAAGGGTTAGCCTTGGCTTTTGATGTTGACAAAAGGAAAGGTGGAATGAGTTTGAATTCAAGATCAAATAAGCAGATCGTATATGTGAAGAGGTCATGTGGAGTTTGGTACTATGATGGCCTTGAAAGCTTTTCAAGCACATTAGTATGACATCATCTACCACTGATGGACAGGATTCATTCTACATCAGAGAATAAAGACTTTTCATGTGGTATTTTTCTGGATCTCTCAAAAGCACTTGAGGCTTTAAACTGTTAAATTATACTAGCTAAATTATATAGTTACACCTGAATGTCCTGAAGTGGTTCTGGAGTTATGTGCACAATAAGCAGCAGTATGTACACATAAATGATGTAGAGTCCGAGAGTATCATGGGGTCCCACAAGGGTCCTTTTTAGGGCTGTTGCAACAGCATCAAAGATAGTATGCCCAAAATTACTTGCAGATAATACTAATTTACTTGTCCCACATAACAAAGTGTCAGAATTTTGAATTAATTGAGCACTGGTTTCCTTGTACATTCAAAGTGGTTCAAAACAAATAAATTGGCATCAAATGTAATAACTTCATAACGTTTCCTGAAAAAGTGAAAAATTACTCTGCGCTGGTGAAAATGTATATCAGTGATGTAAAAGTTTCTAAAATAACATCATTCTTAGAGATCAGATACTTTAATGGAAAGATCACATATACAGAAAGAGAGCAGAAGAAAGATAAACGGGAGAGTAATACAACATGGACTAAAGGCTAAAACAGTCACTAATGTGTTCGTGCTAATGTTGATTCCTGTCCACATGCAGCAGTTATTCTGCAGTGATCTGTTCAAACCTGAGAGTCTATCAATAAAATGAAGAGCCAGGTTACGTTTGCTCTGCTTGGTGAGGTTGGAGTTGGTAGATGAGAACTGGTAGGACATATTGTATACAGTTAAAAGTTGTCTGGATCAAAGAAAAGCAGTGTTAATAAGAGAAGTGTGCTTCCCATTTGTTTTCAAAACAAATACCCGTCACAACGGTTTACATGAGTCCTCCGGCTGAAGGAGTCGCTGCAATCCTTGAAGTGCAACATACTGACAATCTTTGATATTCATTTTTTTCAAATAAAAAGCTTAATTTTAAAACTCAAATACATGAGTGTTAAATTGCCAAAAAGCTTTATATCATTTTACATTTTGAGTTCTCAATTAAAATATTTCTCAGCTAGACAAATCAATAATTCAATTGACACTCAGAAAAGTTTTGATGTTGGAGAGATATGTAGTGAAAAGTGAATTTTCCTGATTCTGTGATATTGTCCAAGTTTTGCTCTAGCAGAATATTTTCACTATTTTACTTTTTAAATAATGGTATGTAATTTTGGTTTTTGAATACAAAGTATTACAGAAATAAATAAATGAAAAACTCACAAGCCTCCTTGTTGTTGAGTATAAAAGTCACATTAGTATCTATGAAAATCAATATACTTACCACTCCAGACCCCCTCTTCATCCATACTATGGTTAGTGAGGGATTTCCTGTCCAGGCACAGTTGAACACAGCATCAGATCCAAGGTCCACCTGCAAGGACTGAGGCTCTGCTGCCATACGAGGACCAACTGTTGAAATAAACATCACAAAGAAGCTATAAAAAAATCTATGATGAAGCATCAACTGTGGTCCTGTGGTTCAGTGTCAAAGTATAAATAACAAGAAAATCCATAAGCATGCATTATCACTTCCCTTGCATTAATGCAGCATAAGTGAAGTAGCCACTCACAGTAGACGTCAACGTTGCGGCTGATATTCGTGCTGCCAAGAGGGTTGGTAACTTCGCAGGAAACAGGCTCTGTGAAGAATGAATGATCCACAATGACCTCATATGTGTCCCCAGAGACCTCCCTGATTATGCTTCCTCCTTTGGCCCACCTGGTGTGAGGATTAGAAAGTGGAGAGAGCAGAGAAGGAAGAAATGGAAAAATGAATGGAAAGAGGAAACGGCATTAAGACAGGTTTCCACACCTCCTTATGTCAATAGCATTCTTTTGTGTGAATAAATCATCATTCTGGGGCAGGTTTTTCTGTGCTGGCTTCAGCATATTTTCGTGGCAGTCCTCCATGCTGTGACAAGCTCCCTGGTGACTGGGAGCAGACAGCACGTTCCTCATTACGGCAGGCAGAGAGTGCAGCACAGAGTGCCAGCTAAGAAAAACAAATCACAGAATGACAAATGGGACGCTCCCCCACCTATGAAGACGTTGGTTGACACATGCTGTATAACACACAACAGCTGATGTTAATAAATTGACACGGGATCACATAAAGAACATCTGTTTGTCTTGTGAGTGATAGATTCTTTGACAGGCATACAGACGCTCCCTGCGTGTTTAGGTGAGAGTTTTGGGATGTCACTGGCAGAAGCGTCTCGCTCTGCCTGATGTGGATGGCTCTCAGCCGCTACAGCAGACAAGGCCCATTTATAAAAGTGAGGCGAAAGCATCTATAGATGTCTTGGGTCTCTTTGGAAAATTTAGACAGTGCTCTGGGACATACAATGCATCACACGTCTAAACACTGCCATCCACACAATAGAGACGTGACTGCATGCTGATTTAGGCGAATGAAAACAATGACAACAGACCCACTGCCTGTCTCCATTTTATATTCCTAGCAGTGCTGAGAGCAGTTTTCACGGGATAGGGAACTCATTTGTTTTCCATGACTAAGCTGGTCCCTTGCTTGACTGAAATGCTATCATTTAAATGAGAACAGATTACCTCATTCAATCAGTAAGTGAAGTGAAGCAGAATTCTAATTGGGCTTCATGGGACTTTTCTTCACTTTCATACAGAGAAGGAGTCTTCTCTGAGTTTCTATTCTTGTGTTACAGGAATACAGCTGAGGGCTTTGCAACACCTGTGTTTCCAAAAATGTTGAAAATAGGGCACACTGATGTTTTGTGTCTGTCTGATCTGGTAGTTGCACTGCTCACACAGCGTCTGTGTGTGTCAGTATGAACAAACCTCAGCCTTGACAGAAAAGTATACAGACTGTAAATGTCAAAAGTTGCATCTTGTGAGCAGATTATTGCATTTTCAATACATTGCCACAAAAACAAATAAATAAAGTAAGAAAGTGTATGCTGAATATACAGGACTCCAGTGATGCAAAGCCATTATATCAATGATGCTGATGTTCACAGCAGCGTGTCTCTGGATATGAATATCATTATGTATGTGTGTGTACACTGACAGTAATGTTCATGTCGTCATTTATAATAGCTGTGTTAATCAGCATAAGGACAAAAGATAATGACAGAGATTAGGACTTGGTAAATGATAACGAGAGAGATGGATACCATTAAAGAAATGAGTCCTTAAAGAGCAAAAAAAAAAAAAAAAAAAAAAAAAAAAAAAAAAGAGATCTACATGTTTGGTTGACTTCAAAGCATCACACTTGCTATAGAACTAGAAGTCCTAAAATGCGCTTTTATGTCAATGCGCCTGTCAAACAGGTAGTAGCAGTCGATGCGGCGTCCACTCTTTATAACGTCTATGTGATGATCTGTATGGCTGTATGGTGGCTGGTAGGTGTCATACTATTTACAAAAGCCACAACATGAATGCAAAATCTACAACACAGGTCTAAGCTACAATCATGAGTCTGATTAGCTTTTGTATTAGTGCAATGTGTAGTACTCGTAGCATGTTTGACCTCATTATCAAAGATAACCACAATTCTGATAATTATAGCTTTTCTGTGTCTGTTGCATAGACTGGTCCTCTGGGGTAACAGTTTGTAAGGAAACCACTAAAAGTTGAACTCAAAGCTTCCATTATGTTGAAGCTTTTGCATTTGTGTGGCAACTTTTGCCTTCGAGTTGTGACATTTTTATGCTTTTCTATTTGCATTTGAGTTAGTTGCTCTCAACAAACTACTTTTGCTATACTATAGATTTGTTTTATAATCTGTTCTCAAAAATGGTCATGTCTCACTTTTAGAGAAGTCTGGTCATATCTTTTTTTTTAAATTTCACTTTTTTAAGGAACCATTTTTGCAATAAAGACAGCTCTATTTATGTTTGCTCTTCAAAGTCAGCTCACACAATTCCAAAAGGTCTACCTGAGGCTGTCAGAAACCTTAGCTGTTTCATTAACTGTTTTACAAGGTGTCCAGAATCAATAGGAGGGGGAAAGCAACCCCCTGCATTTTTGTCTTAACTGCGTAAAAAGTAGAATGAATAGACATTAACCGAACAATCAAGTCAGCTGCAGGAGAGCTTGATCAAGCATTCATTTGTGATGGTTGTGATAATCATGCCTATTATCATGAGCACAGCAGTGATGCATTATGCATATGGATCAGTATGTCCCTGTCTCCACCTACACTTCCCAAACTGATGCTGTAGATGTTGTGACGGTGTAAGCACAGATGTTTAGGGCAGCCGGCTGCTCCTGAGTGGATGTTGCTGCTGCCAGGTTTGGAGCCCTTGACAGCGTTAGAGGAGGCAGAGACAGAACGCCGTCGTCCACCGGGAGCAGAGGAGTTCTGTTGGCGTGCTGGGTCCAGTCCAAGACTCATGTCTAAACATAGCTGGCCCTGGGTAACACAAACACCTGCATTCCCATTGGGAGGTTAGAAAGGCCAGAGTGAGCTTACTCAATAGCTAACTCACTTTACACTGTTGTATCCTATTCAGGGATTTGATTCAGACACAGTGTTAACACTCTGCTTCATTCTGAGTGCGTCCATTGTGCATGCATGTGTAAGCTAACACTGTTATAGATAAACAGGTCTGCTGCTAATGGAAGCTGAGGATGAGGAAGATGCGTTGAAGGAGGAGGAGGGGGGAGTTTTGTATTTGCTGAATGTGATTAAGGCTATAAAACAGTAACAATTAAATTAGGCAGGTATCTGTGCCATCAGCATCAGGACCAGCAGTAAATCAAGCCCCACAGTTATTATCAGCATGGTTAAGCACAGCACAATGCAGGTTCATTCCCTCTTACCTGCATGTTGAAAGTGATGACTGTGAATTCTCAGTGGAGTATAAAATAAATGTGCTTGTTTAGTAATAGCATGCTGTCATTTTGGCACGGATATAAATTACAGGCCTTTTGTTCTCCCATCCTGAGGGACTGGAGTAAGACTTACAGCTTGGTACATGTCAATATTTTTGACAACAAAGAGAGAAGTCACATGCACTGTGCCACTCATTTTGACAGGAAACAAAAGGAATATCCAGAAAGAGAAGAAGTATTCTGCAGTGGCCAGGGTACTCTTTGCTAACATTTGTGATTGCCTTTGCAATTTTCTCCACTATATGCCAAGGTTTTGAAGTTATAGCAGAGCTTCTCTTTCCATTACTTACTCTCTGTTGTAATTTCCAACTTGCCAAGGTTATATTGATTTCTATGTTTGCAGTGATGGCGCACGTTAGGTCGCAATTTAGTACTTTTTCTTAGAATTACTGAACCAATTACGTTTCAATTGTGATTTCAATTAAGTCTTAACTATCCCTGATGGAGTTTTGTTTTCCTCGTTTATTCCTTTACTCTTAAGATCTTTGAAATGAAGTAACTCTAGTTGCTATATCGTTTGTGAGCACAGTATGCCTGTCTGCAGCTGATGTATGCATTGGGGGTTGGCTGGGGAATGGTAGTCTGGTCAAAAAAAGAAACCGCAGTGTGTTTCAATTAACTTCCTCCAAGGTTTGCAAAGAAGGAAGGTATGCTGATTGTGGTGTCAGTCGAGAGCAAACAAACATTCCAGCAGAAAGAAGAGCACTAAGAATATGAGTGTGGGGAAGATTAGGATATTTTCTGCTGCAGTGCCATGCAGGGAAAAGGGGGTTTTCTGTTGTCACTCTGCCCATGGTTGTATGTGCAGACAAGGGACCTGATTTGCTTTGTTTGTTATTCTCTCTCATCTCTCTGGTGGGTTCCTGTTTAGATCTGAGAAAACCCTCTGCGTCTTCATCAGAGAGTGCTTGAGTGATTGTGATGTATGCCTGTTAGCCCTCCTACCATTACAAACAGTAATGAAGATGTTCCGACCCACTCGTCTGTCCCCTTCAGTGTTGATTCCCCCAAGCGCTGACTGCAACACACACACGTTACTCTACCTCCATTCACACATTCAGCATCACTTTCATCCCCCCCCGGCAACCCCTGCCCCCACACCAAGTTCTCCCCGGTCCCTTGACTTCCTCCCTCCTTACTCTCTCCTTGAGCTGGCAAAGAATTCCAGCATCTGAAGAATATATCTCATTTCCATTTACATGTTGAAGTCAGATTTATTGAACCACCGAGACAAGCACGAGTGGTTTCAGACAGGAGAAAGCACCACGGCTTTGACTAGCTCTCCAATATCTTGGGTCTGTGTCTCAAGTGTCCATTGAATTGGAGGATGGCGAAGTGGCGCAGTGCACATTGGGAATGGATGGCTCTCTGGAGGATGGGAAAGAGGCCATCCGTCTCAGAACTACTCTGTCCTTGTGCCGTATCTGATCTGGGGTAGACAGAGTGTATTAGCACTGAAAAATGGCCCCACACTGCTTGACCAGCTTCCTGCTCTCTTCTATGGTATTACTCTCTCGAGAGGGAATTTGTGGGGGGCTCTCCCTGGGTGAAACCTTTCAGGCAAGCATTATGACGCCCAAAAATACCCACTCTTCCAAGTCATGAACTCCAATGGTGCACAGGAGTCTGGAATCGCTCGTATAAATTGCAGATAAATCTTAATGGTTGACCATGAAACTGTTGAACTGGTGTAGACTATAACCTTGAAGTATCAAAAGTTAGTCACTGTGGATATTATCTCATAGTGGGCTGTGTCAATGGCAGAACCAGACAGCAGAAGGAAAGCGAGTGAGCAAAAAGAAGAGAAGAAATAAATTACATCGTGGGAATGTTCAACCTCCAACCTTTTTTCATTCTGCAGTTTGTCAGGCTAAAAGAAAAAGTCATCTCAACCGCCATTGCATCTTAGCTCTTGATACCCTGGGGAGAAGTCTGATTCTAACATTGATCCAGTCCCATAACAATAGAGGTGAAATCCCTTTGCAGGTGCAATAGATGCCCTGTCTATGCTGTGCACCTACACAATCAAATACAAACCTTGTTTTCTGCAATATCTCTGCCCTCCCTCCTTCTTTTCTTTTTCAGAAAGGGCAGAATCTATCAAAAAGGCAACATCTCTGTTTTGCCACCTGTGAGTATGTTGTATGTCCATTTCATTTCCCAGTACCATTACAAGATTCAGAGCCAACCAATTCTCTTTGCTATCGATTTCCTCCCATTTATTTTTCCCTGGGTTTTCAAACCTCCCACTCAGAAAACCATCTCTTGACAAATCACTCCAGTAATACGCTTGTAAAGGGACATAAAGGATTTTATGGAAATAATCACTCTTTGTTCTTTCATCACAACAACAGATGTGGCAATAAAGCAATTCAAATTAATTTCAAACAAAGAATTTTCTTATCAATAACATGAATGACAGAGATGAACGTGGCCCTACAAACTGTAGAATAATAAACATGAATACCATCCTGGCTTGACTTATACAAATACAATAACACTGAGCGACAACACGGCTAATTTTACCACTCAGGCAGACTGGCAGTCTGATGTCATGAGAGAAGCACATTTTACAAAGTTAAAGCAAACGGTACTATTAGGGAAACACAAAGAAGTTAAACAAATTATCTGGGCCAAAAGCAACACAGCTGCAGCTGACAAATGAATCAAGGACAGCTGGCAAAAACAGAAAGCCAACTGTGTGAAGAAGGAAGGCTTATAACGATCTGACAATAATTACTTTATGTTTCCATTAAATTAATGTGAGTTTTATATCTATTCTTGAGGCGTAGATGCCAACTTTTACTCAAGTCTTTTAGCTACAACCCAAGTGGTGTATAAAAAAAAGGCTTTGAAGCAAATACATAATAATAATCAAAAATGTAATTTAAAACTTGGGGATTCTTTTATGTTTTAAGCACCAAAGCAGATTTTTTCAATGCTTTAGAAATCCTGCTGTAGAATGACACTGGTAAAAAGCAAAAGGGGAATCTTTCACATACATCTTCAGAACTTTCTGCACTTGAACAACAGCGCAATGGAATGGATCTTGTTTAGCACTTCATCTTTCTCCAATGCAGTGGGAGCAATTATTGACACTCAAGCTCTCTTCTTCAAACCACGAGTAAAGAGTCTCGGGTTTACTTTTGACAATGCTTTAAATCTAATAAAAAGATCAGTTCTGTTATTAGAACAAGTTTTTTCAGCTCTACCTCTTGGTCTAGGTGAAGCCCTTTCTCAAGACCTTGAGGAGTCAATTTGTGCATTCAGTAGTTCCAGACTTGACTATTGTAATGCCCTTTATGTCGGCCTTAGCCAGTCCTCTCTTTCTCGTCTCTACAATGCTGCGTTTAACCAACACGTCCAGACGTGACTACGTCATCCTTGTGCTGTCGTCACGCCACTGGCTTACCGTTTGTTCAGGAATTGATTTTATACTTTTATTGTTGGTTTTTAATGCCATTCACGGTCTGGCTCCTCTATGCTTTTCAGAGGTTTGAACTACTGGCGATCATGCATGGACCCCGTGATCATCTGGTCAGTTTCTGTTAGACTCCGTCAAGATACATAAGCAGTGGGGTGACCTTTCTTTTGCTGTTGCTTCTCCCAGACTGTGGAATAAGCTACCCCCTGATATTCACACCACCACTGATCTTGGTCGTTTTAAGTCTAAACTGAAGACCTACCTCTTTAGTATGGCTTTAATCCTGACTGAGGCTCATATACGTATTCTGGTTTATATTTTCTGAAAGGCTTTTAAACGAAGGGCAGCATCTGGTTCAGACAAATGGAGCCTAAGTGGAAGTGCTAAAAGTTGCTGTTCATAAAAACAGACTTTTAAAGCGTTAACATCACTTTTACAGACTGCTTACTAAAAAAAAAAAAAAAAACAGCTTTGGTCTGATTTTTAATTTTGCTATTGGCATTTGCTGTACAGGTAGTGATTTTTTTTCGAACTCAGTGGTTAAGAAGATATTCGGATCACAACCTTGTACAATCAGACACTCAGCTCAGCTCGTGGGACTAACTAACTGACTTACATGATCAACTGCATTTCACTGCACCAGGAACAGACAGGTGATTTAACAACAGTCTATTGTTTTAACAGCTTTGCAGCTTTCTTTGTAGGTTCAAGTGTTGTTCATGGTTTTTATGGTAATGCTTGTATTAATACCGTTATCTCTGACACTGCTGTAAAGCACCTAGGGTCATTGTAAAGGGCTATAGAATAACACATGGTTTGTTGATTGATACAAATCATCCAGTAAAACTAAAGCGACTTGTTGGTAACTTTTTCTCTGCTTGCAACAATATCTTAACTCAAAAATAACCTGAGCTGGTGTAGGTGTGCAGGAAACCACAGCCATATACTCCATCAGTAAATGAACCAATAAGGTTTGGAGCCCTGAATAAACCCTAACCTCTCATTCTGTTAAGTCGTTGTAGTAGTGTGGGTAGTCTCATGTACAAAAAACAAAAAAATAAAAAATAAAAAAATAACAATCTGTGTCTTCTGCACATCTATTGATACACCACTTTTCTTTGTATCTCAGGTAGCTTGAAAATATTTTGACACTTCCTTTTCTTCCCTACTTTTTTTCTCAGTTGACCTTTGAGTACCAGCAGAACTGAAAGCATTCTGGCAGAACTTTTTTGTGAACTTGTTGAGAATGACACAGACCACTGGGTGCTCACCTACATTTAAAAGTCACCTCTAAGTCATTTTATCACTTTTGTGGTAAATAACCTTTATCGACACTTGTGTATTTAAGGAACAACTCAACAAAAAACACCATTTAAAGCATCTGTAATCTTTCAGCATCACAAACTTGAATGCTTGGGTCTTTCTGTGCCCCTTCACCAAAAAACATCCATCACAGGCACTTCAAATAAGCAATGATGTGGGATCTTCATGGTTCAAGTTATAAATGTACTATGCAGGATGTTTGGGTGAGTCATAATTTGATTCATTGTATCTATGTTTGGCTTCTTTGGAGGTTGTCTGTTGTCTCTTTGATTAATTAGTTATAAACCACCAGTCCTGGCATTGTGACTAAGTGTATCCAGACTTGTTGCTGATCTCAGTTGTATGTAATGTCTTTTGAGCATGCAGATACTTTTATTTTTTCATTCTCTTTACCATCAAATGCAAAAGACTTTTTAGGCCCTACCAAGGATACTAAACTGAGCAAAGCATATCATAACAGCTCCAGTGCAAACTTTCCTGAGCATAGTGTGCCATATTCCACCTCTTCTGCACAACACACACATATAAAACACTCTCAGACCCCTTGGGTAAAACCTGCCTCTCCACCAAACACTGTGAAACAAAACCTAATCTCAGAAAAGCAGAAATCTTGACAGCTTCATCAGATGTCATGCGCATTATGTTTCAGCTTTCCTTCAGCACTCTGATGGACATTTAATGTTTCAAGGGAGGTGATATGAGCACAAAGGAAAAAGCTCTGCAACACAACAGTGTATTGCTTTGCTGCAACCCAGTGGCACATGACAAGGTCTCCCAAATGATTTTTTTGAGATGTATTTTCATTAAATTTTTCAGTCTGACAGTGTTCCATTGTTTCTCTTGTCTTCATTTCAGAATGTGGGCAGATCTGATGCTGCCATGGCATCAGATGATGTGTGTGTCTCGTGTCTGGCAATGATTAATGCTATCACTAATGAAGTGTTAAATTACACTAATGTGAAAATGTTTCATCCACAAGCAATATTGATCAGTTGGGTTAATTGTAACATTGTTTGTTTGCACAGTAAATGACAGGATTGTTGTCATTTGGTGCGTTGAAGGCTTGTCTTACCTGTAGAGTGTGACAGGGGGGTTGGCCTTTGCAGAGCAGAGGAATTTCACAAGGTTTCCCTCCAAAACAGGCTGAGGCTCCACGGAGAGATTGACAAGCGGAAGATCTAAAAAAAAACATTGAAATAAATAAATAAAACAGCGACACAAAGACAACCAATTAGACAACTGGCAGCTTCATCAAGCACCCCATAACAAACTGTAAGCCTGAGACAAACATCATTTTTCTGCCTCTTTCTTGGACTGGAAAGGGTTGAGAACACATTTTCCCTCACAGGACAATGAAGAGCCCTTGGAATTGTTAAAAAATGCAAAATATTTCATCCATTTCAAGACGCTTTATTATGTAGCTTTATCCCACAAGGTTGCAAACAAATAAATTCAACTGAAAAAACAAGGTACACTTCTTTGAACAAGATTTTATTCAAAAACACCTAAGCAAAGCAGTTATGACAACTTATCACAGCTTGCGATACCACTTTCCCTCCTATAATTAGCTATTACTCCTGAGGACTTTGATGTCCTATTTGTTATCTTCTAACCACCCACTTGCTGTCTTCAGGCCAAGGTGCTAGATAACAGTTGTTTATTTCACAGGTGTGAAAGAGAACATTATACTTTGTATTAGTATTCAACATTCATTAGCACATTTGAGGAATTAAAAAAGAAAACTTGACTTGATAATGAGTTTCAGTAACTGGCAATTTGAAAACATGGGATAGTCCATAGTGAACTCTGATGCAATTAAAACAACGAACAACCACAGTGATACAGTAAACAGGTCCTAGAATAACAAGCATACAGATTATGCAAATTCAATAAACGACTTAATTTATCCTAATTGACAAAGGTGGGATTCTTTTGAAGATACGTGTTCATTTCCATATCTAGCCTGTCCCATGTGAAATTAGTAGCTATTTACCTAACAGCCGGAGAGAATGAATTTCAAGTAGGTGGAGCTATTTGTCAGGCTTTCTAAAAAGAGGCTTAATATATGTTGTTAGCATAACATACAGCTGGGGAAAATGGATTAATGGACCTGCAGTGTTGGTGGTTTGGTTGTTTTGGCACATTTCAAATGTAAATAAGGAATTAGGCTGGCATTCTTTCATGGAACAATTCATAAACTGTAATTAAGAGTTAGCTGGACACCTAATGCAGTCCAGCTCATTGTGCCAAAGTAGGAAGTTTTTCCCTTTTTTCACAAGCAGTTTACATAAATGTCTCGTGTCATGGGTTTCTCAAACTCTGGTATGTTTTGTACGACTAATGCTACATGTGACATTATGGGTGTTTCCATTTATGTCTCTTTTTTAACAGCTTCACATAATACAGTGGAGGGAGAAATAAATCTTTGCAATCCACTGATCCTGCCAAGATAGTTATGAGCCATAGGCGTTGGTGGGTAAATTGTTTTTTGAGATGCCAAACAGACCCCTTTTTCACAGCCCCAGAGCTGTTTGGTGTTTCAGTACAAGTGGCATACTGGTAAGGTATAATGGACAGTAGATTAGTCTCATGGGGACAGGCTCGTTCTGGGTCTGAATCTGCTGCAGCCATCTGTTTGAAAGGTATACTAAGTCTATCTGCTCCATGTTCAATAAAACTAATGTACTAACCAGGGACTGTGTTTGGATGTGGATGAAGGTTAGTAGCAGGCTTGGAGATTCATGCAGAATTAAAGAAGCACACAATCAGTGCTGTAATGGAGCCAAACAACACTGTGTAAAGTTATGAGGAGTGATTCTGTCTGTGTGCATGTTTGTGTGTGTGTGTGGGCATCAAGTGTAGGAAAACTGCTTTTTACCCTGTGGCTGTGCAGATGCTCAGGGCTGGCTCAGCTGCCACAAAGCCCCAGAGAGGAGGGTGGTCCAGGTGCCATATTCCTCCACTCACACACACACACACACACACACACACACACACACACACATACACACACACGCCATATTCCTCATCAGCAGACTTTCTACCTCTCTAGACAGTTGCCCCCATCCCTACCAAACACTCTACCTTCAAATCCTTGAGCTCCACCTGTGCCAGTTCTCCCCAGGCTCCGTCAAAGAAAACAACAATATCATGGATCATGTGCGGCTACCATGAACTACAAAGTCCTCTCCAGGTGTGTGTCTGTGTGTTTGCACATGTAAGCATATGAAAAGGCATGTGCATGTGGTTCATAATAAAACTGGAAACCCATCCACGCCTTGAGGAGCAGCCTTAGCTACCCAATAGGTGAGTTTTGCATTGTGAGTGGTTAATTGTGTGGACACAAATATGGGCAGAAAGAACCTTAGGGGCAAAATGACAGATGTGACGGTGGAGTCGGTAATACAATCCAGCAAGAAGCTCAGACAGGCAGATATAGGAAAAAAGAAGTGGGGACCTGGAGTTACTGCCTGTGCTAATAGATGTAGAAGCTGAATTTAAAAGCTTATCCACAACCTTCTCGAGAAATGTTAATCTGCCTTTCAAACATGGCAAACCTTGTCTGGTTTTGATGCCAAGAGACTTCTAAGAACACATATGCAAAGTACTGTCAATCTGGTGTCTAATTAACACTCGTCTTGAGTGGTTGAGATGACAAACTGACCCTCCCTTTCAGTGGTGCGACAACTCTACATTCACCTCTGCCAATTGGAACAGCAATTTATTATGTGGCTCATGCAGAATCAGAGGTAAAGAGCCACTGGAGCAGCGGCTGTCAAAAGTCAACAATCAGTGTCCTTGGGTGTGAATCACAGTAGTTTTCATTTATCAAACGTGCATTTGACTGAAACATGGGTGTATTCCTTAGACTACATCATCAGTGGACGCCATGACAGCCGGCTCTAACTGAGGTATCAACAAATGCTGTGACCCCTAGTGTCTGGCTGCAGTTTAGTTCAAAATCTCTGTCTCCTGTTGCATTCCAGAGGAGAGGTGGTAAAACTTTAAAAATATCATCACACCTCGTAGATATGTTTCTTACATTCTTACACTCCGGTGATATGAAGATGTTATTTGGCTGCACTGTGTTCAAGTCCTCTCTTTTTTTCATTACTCATTAGATGTTAAAAATCGGGCTATAAGTTTCTCTTTATGATGATTGACAGCTGTTGTTAGTAAGCAGTTTTTATTGGGGGTATGAGAAACTTTGGGAAAGAGAGCCAAAAGGAGATTAAGAAAAAAAAAACATTTTTTTTGGCTGCACAATGACGGCCAATGCTGGCTCCAGTTCGGGAGTTCTTTTAGCTTCAAAACTGTATGACGGTGAAAGGCGGAGCCATGCTGTCCATTCTATATACAGTTCATGGTGTAAGCTCATATCCATGCACAGATCTGTATTTATTAATCTGAACAAGTGTAGAGGGGTAAGCTCAAATACTATACCAGGTCTGAGTTCCTGTCTACAAGTTTCATGTCAGAGAGGAGTGCAATGCAGTTCTGGAAAATCAGCCAGTCCATTCAGAGAGCACTCGATCAAACTTTTTAAATCAAAATCAGAATCAGAATCAGAAGTGTAGTGAATTAGAATATTAAAAGTGAGTTTTCAAAAGGAAAGCTGTAATGAGGATTTGCCCAGTCAGTGCTCCACTCACTCCTCAGCCGTGGTGTGCGATATAAGAAAATTTGGAATAGAACCGATACCAAGTAAATACTGGGCCAGTATCGCTGATATCAAAACTGGTAATTTTTTTCATGGGAAAGCAGTTTGTCAAAATCAATCAAAATTAAACACAACCACTTAAACTACTGTTTCTGTTCATAAACGAAAAAAAAAAAAAAAAAAAAAAAAAATTAAATCAGAAAATAACCATGTGCTTTAATTTTTTCCCCTGCTTTGTTTTAAAACAGTAAATTAGAATATTTATGGATGACAGCAAGTAATTTATATCAGCATTTAGGATATCATTTTGATCAACCAGCTTACACATACTGGCAGATGGACCATCACTGAAACATCAAAATATTTAAGAAATCAGCAGTTTACTGATAATGAACAGCAGCAGTGCAAAACAACTTGCACTGGGTGGTGAACTAATACATTTGTTAAGCAAAATATTGCATATTTAGCAGAGTGCTCAAAAGCATAGTGACTGAAAGGAGCACACATACAGGAGAGAAAGTGAAAGTGAAACTTAAGGATGGATCTGGTCATACAAGTATTGATCAATACTTGTACTAAAATTGGTTTCGACATATCGATATTTTGAATCGATTCGCCCACCTCGACTCCTCAGTCTGAGGCATTCAGGCTGGAGTCTGACTGCAGCTTCGTTCAGAGCTGACAAAGATTTCAACCAGGATCTTTCCCAGTTGTAGGACCTAAACAGGAATGATTAATGATATCAGGATTGCTTAACATAAGATGTGGATTAATTTATTTAAGCATAAATGTTGGACGCCTAAATTAAATGTTTGAACTGTGCTGTAGTTTGGTGTGTCACACCCTGCAGCTGTTGGCTGCAGTGATCTCTGTGCAGACGTGTTTTTTTCTGACTCTCTGACAACACTGTTCCGGCTGTCAAACAAACAGATTCATTTCTCTCCACCTTTATTGTTGTGGTGTTGATCTCTATCACAGAAAGGTATCTTTTTCCTCCATAATGTGTCCCTTTATGTCATAAATTCTGTTGGTTTGGTCAGTCGGACCTTGAACATTTAGGGGTGTGTTATTTAAAACACAGCAGTTTTCAGCTGCCAGATTTATCAATAGATACAGACAATGCTGTAAGCTTTTTGACACCCAAATCTGCACCAATTCCCACTCAACATTGATAAATGAGGGGCAGTGTGTGTGTGTGACCTTTCCTATTCTTTATAAAAGCATGCAATACTTGTTTCAACTGCTATGCTTCAGCATGTGAGAAATTGTATAGAAAAGCATGTTTCTTTTGAGATTGCAGTGATTTCAAGTAAACGTGAGGGAGTTCCAGTGATAAGAGCAGGATGAGCAGGATGAGCTATGAGTATAGTTTGCCGACAGCTTTTGATCAGTGAGTTCAAAGTGAAGACCAGATGGTATTTTTGGAACAATTCCTCAAGTTCACTCTATTTCCTGAAGATAGTGCCAACACAAATTGTTTCCTCCCCTTTCTTAAAGCTCAATTCCCCATCTCTCTGGGTCATTGTAGACAGCTGTTCTCCAGTAGGACCAGCCACACACTCCAGAAGTATCTGCTCCTTCTGAAGGATGGGGAGGCTGTTTGAGGGCTGTCTGCCTGTGGCTTATGGCCTCAGCAATATGGGGACACTGTCACATGGCTGGCTGAGAGGAACACTTTTGGGGGGGGGGTGGCAGCGGCTGTCTGAGAAGCTGAGGTCCAGAATATTGATTATGATAACCATGAAAACATTACAAAACATTCAGCACATATATTCTGGAACTTCTGCTTAACTGAAGCACATTTTTCTTTGTATCACATCTGTATTTGTGTGAATAGGAGCAGGTTGATAGAGGTTTTGACTCAGATCAAATGAAAAGACAGCAGTCAAAGCTTACCTGAGGGACTCAGATAGATTCTAGGGGCATTGAAACTGATTTCCTCCTTTCAGCCATGCTACCACATGAGATAACAGGTCTGCAGCATGTGCAGAGCTTAATCTTATGTACAGCAAAATCTGAGCATATTTCCCCTTATCACTCAACTCTTCTCGTCTTCTTTTAAATTCTTTCATCTGTTATCTGCCTTCTGATGGATTTGCCATTATCTGCTTGATTAGGCAGAGAGAGTATGTAGCTGCTACCCAAAACAAATCCTCCCCAATTGCACATCTGCATGTTCTTTATTAATTAGTCTCAACAAATGGCATTCATTTTCCTCCCACATGGCTCAGCTTGTTTGCAATGCAAACACACGGAGAACCTTGGCTTTGCCCATCCCCAGCGCATTAATTTCCTGACTAGGAGTTTGAAAGTGTGCCTCTATGTGGGGCAAAGCTCTGAAGATATGCAGCTGGACCAGGAAATATCTGAGGCATATTTCAAGTCGTGTGATGAGTGGGATTTAGTTAAAACATAAAGCTATGGCATCTGAATCATATTCCGCTGCAGTGGATTTAAACTGGGGGTAGGAAAAAGTCCAAAGGGCATAATGCAAGTTAAGTCATGCTGCAAAAAAAAAGAAAAAAAACAGCGTAAGGGTAAGCCTGCCCACTGCTATCAAATAATTACAGTCTGCTAATGGACCGGTATGGACAACTGAAGTCAGCAGTCTATCCAGGGTTCTGAATCACCTCTGCTGCCTTTAAATCCCCCTCATTTTGGCAACATCACCACTACAAACTGTATTTAGATGCTAATTTGTCTAACCCCAGGTCAGATAACTGTGTGTGAACTTCTGTAGGAATGGAAATGCTGAGGTGCATGTAAATCAGAGGCATTAAAGCCATGATAATGTAATATAACATAGTGAAATGCAATGGATGTCAGGGTGTTTGAGTCTGTGGAGCAATGTGCCTGGTAGTGTTTAGATTAAACTCATTTGGACAGTTATAGGGACGGCACACAGAGAAAAAGGGCACCTCAGCTTTGTCCAAGTGAGTTGAATATCAAATGTTGAGAAGGGCAGACATACTGAAGAGATTTTAATTACTTTTGTTGCATCTAATATTATCTCACTAATGCAGCCAATTAGATAACTCTGGGCGGCATAATAAAGGGAGCTTTTAGTTCTTATCATTGGGACTTAAACAGAGTGAAACCTGCAAAAGGAACAAAACAGTATTTATTCAAAGTGTAAACGTTCTGTGGACATTATCCACAATTTTCAGTGAATACACTACCATTTGGGAAATGCCTGTTTGCAGCTTTATTGAGGGTTAGATGAGAGTATCAATATCAATTCAATTACACCGTGTCCAATACAGAGCTGCTGCAGAGTGTGTGAGAGTAATATACGCTAGGCATTAGCCCTGGATTCAATAGCAGTAGACTCATAATTTCAAATCAGGTGATGGGAAATAGTGGCTCTCACAAGACTGCACAAGAGAACTAAGCATGCAGAAGTTCCTAGCAAGTGCAGTTATACTGATTCAACTTCCAATTCTGAATCTGCACTCTTGAACAAAAAGTAGATCAAAGGGACCTCAAGGCCAGCAAATTATAATGTAACTCAATCAGATCTTGGAGGGACATAAGTGGTTGGAGTATGCGTTTTAGCCTGCTTCCAGACATCAGCAGGGGCCCACTCAGACTAAAAGCAACTATTCACCAGAGACTGCCATTAATCCTTCCATCTTTGTTTGGGACCGAAGCATATTGTGACACCACTTATTCAACGCAGATTCACCGACGTGCATCAGGGACGTGGAGTGGAACTTATCCTTTGCACTAAATGGAAAATATTTATAGCACTCGTAAATATGGGGACAGCTTACTTAAAGGCTTCAATTCAAAACAATGGCTTAGTAAGTATATAAATAAATTGTTTTGACAATAACTTGTAAGTACACATTTTATTAAACAATGAACTCAGAGACAACACTGTTGATATTGTTTAAGTTATTTTCCCAAGCTTTTTCTTGTCTTAAATGATATAGGAGAGGACAGTGGATAAAGTTGGAAAGGGGGTGAGAGTGGGGAGTGATGTGCGGGAAACAGGCCAGAGGCTAGACTTGAACCCAGGCCACCCACCCGAGGGCCAACCTCATGGAGTGTGGCCTAGACTCTCATCTGCACCCCTGTTGACCCTGTTTTCACTTTTATAAATGGATGACAGTTTTTCTTGTTAAGTGTATTTCTACTTTGAGGATGTGGATTTCAGAATAGTACATCTGAGGAGAATGCTGAAGAAAAAAGAACATATTGGTTTGCAACTTCCAAGTGTGTTTTCCTTCCTGTATATAAGTTCAGCATTAACATTAATAATCAGCATAATAATATGGCTGTGCTTCTGTATATGTATAACCATCTGTTGTGCACAACCTCGAACAACTGCGCTCCATAAAGTTCTGTTTTTTCTGTGTTTCTGCTGAATGATGCGAGTTCTTATCATGGCATGACCAAGCTCAAGTGTCATTCACGGTTGAATATTTAGTGGTTGTGGGGTTTAACAAAGAAACTTTTTCAAGTGCTGGCTGTCCAAAATAAAATAAAAAAATACATCAATGCTGTACAAGGGTAGTGATATATTTATATGCAGTATACGGTATGTTTCGGGGGGTGGGGTGGGGGGGTTGAATTGTCTAGTAATTATAGTAGCAACAGAAGATGACATGCGGCCCTACATTAACAAAGCAGCAAGAAACCGGGAACTAGACTCAGCCACTGTAAACATGGATAGCACTGTTCTTATAAAAATAACTCTATAATAGAGCATTGAATTTTACTTTTATTTTTTGCCATTAACTCTACAATCAAATAGTCCATTTGTTTTTACACTAACCCTAGAAATGGAACAGATATGTTGTTACACTTGAGGGTCTGACCAGATGTTTAACTCTGCTGGCTAACACAAAAAAACACACTCACACACAAAAACAAACACAAAGGAGTAGTCCTACCACAGCTGATGACATGCTGCTTACTGCAGACACGAGAGAAAACCTCCTAAACCCAAGATTACACAGGACGATGACACCTAACAAACTCAAGGAGAAATAGGAGAAACTGCCAAGCTAACTAAAGATGGATCCCAAGTTACCTAGTGGTTCAAGCATGTAAACAGCTAGCCTGTGCAGACAAACTGGGAAATAATGGCTGTGACGTGTGACTTTGTAACCAAGGTGTTTGGAGAGCTTGTCTGGATCAGAAGATACCATGGGGTTACATATTGCTACAGTTAGAACCAATCAACAATCAATCAATGACTTTAATTCCAGTAGTGAGGTGTTAAACAGGGAAAGATGAATGATTGTGCATCTTGAATGAAAGTCAGTGACTGTCATTGTCTTTTTTTTACTGTATAATGATAAAACCCATGCTACTGGTCATGTGTGTTTGATCAGAGTACAGCAGGTCAGGTCAGTAAAGAAGTCTGAGTTAAAATTGAGAACTTCTTAGACAATATATATATATTTATTTATAACAGTGACCTGTGCACCATAAACCCAAGAGGCAAGAAAAATGTAAGAAGAGTTTAGTTCCAGATATTAATGTGAACTAAAATATTGTCACATGTAGCAGACCCTGCAAATAGTATTTTAGGTGGAATTCTCCTAAAGTAAATTACATGCCAAAGCTAAAGCATAAGTAGTGGCCCATTGCCCCGCCCCATCTACAGTTCACAAGCTGTTTTCTCCTTTGGTGACTGGCACTTAACACCTGTTGTAAGCTTACCTTTGGTGTGATGTTTGACACTGTATGCTGCTATACTGGTCTTTTTGATTTTTGATAGTCCTGGTTCAGTCATCATTTATCTCCAAACAGTACACTAACTTTGGTAACATTGAAGCAATTGTCGCCAGCCACTGAGTCCACACACTAGCTACTGCCCATTAGGACAGGTGAAGGTGTGATAAATATGAATGGTGTGGAGCTTGGGGAGATATCGAGGTGAGTTAAGTATATAAAGTTTGTTCTTTTCTTTTTTTTTAAATTATTACTTTTTTATTTTTGTAAAAGAAATAAAAATAATTTTCTTAGTGAGCTACTCATGGAGGACTTGTGAGCTACCTGTCGAAGACCTGTGATCCATGTATTATAACTCATTTATGTCTATTACATATGCTATATTCAAATGTCCAAACTTTACACAAATTATTTTCTGTATGTTGCAAAATCCCATTTAATATAAATATATTAACCAAAAACAACTCTAGAGTGATTATGCCAGAGTGAAGTTTCTAATTACATCAGTTATGCTATCCAATGAACAAGAACACGTGAATTCAGAAAATGACTGCTGCTCACTGGCAACCCTATCTAGTAGTATTTAAACAAACTAAGCTTGTAATCCAGTTTAGTTAAACTTCGCTCATGATTAGCTGGTATTGCAGAGGGATGGTAAGAACTAAATATATTGGCAAAGACGATTCAGGTTAAATAATTTCACTCTATACAGGACTACCTGGAAAATACACTGCTTTAATAGTTGGTCTGTCACTTGTGCTGAGAAAGCTTTGAGACTGTACTGAGCTTCAGAATCTGTTTCTCTGCTCCAAACATGTTCTCCTGTCTGACCTTTTCCATTTCCATTTCCAGACAGTCTTCTATGACTCTGCAGATGGCAAGGTTTAATCTTTGTTTGTCACAGTATAATTACCGGGGAGAAATGAGATATCAGGGCACGCTTATTTGGTCGGGGGTAGATTTGGAAAAGAATAGCTTGATATTTGATGGATTAGCGCAGGCGTCTGGATGTCTTTTATTTTTATCAAGCCCCTGAGTTAGTGTGGATCTTCCGTGTACAGCCTTACAACAGCACTTCCTCATTAATATTTACTGCTCAGTTGTCCTAGCACACTGTCTTCTTTGATGGAGCAATCAAACAGGCCACCCGTGTCCCCTTTGGGGTCTAGTCCTTGAAGTGATAGGGGTCAAAATCATATACTTTGATTTCTCTTGCCAATTTACTGTTATTCATGCAACTACCTCCTCCTTTTATTGTTACAGTAAGACTCTGTGCTTGTTTCCCATCACTGTCTGTGACTTGTGCTGTGGATTTCTAATCAAGCACTTATCCACCTTGCTTCCCTTCATTCCTAGGATCAAACTGGAGCATCGGGGAGTTTATGTTTATTGTAGAGAAGCTTCAAATTGAGGTGCTTTTGCTCAGGAAATATTCAGTGATTCACATGCTGTTTTTATTCCAAAGACCTTGTAATCGAATTAGGCAGCACTGAAATTAAACAAATTGATACCCAACATGAATGAATCAGAGTTCAATTACAGGATGTTTCATTTCAGGAGCAGCTTAATTTGGGAGTAGATCTTCGCACAAACTCCTGAGGCTTTGCTGAACTGTGCTGAACACTTTACCTGTCAAGACTGGGGGGGGATTCGAGAAGGAGGGAGTTAAACGAGAGGCTAAGTCTTGTGGGAGACAATTTGAATCTCGACAATTAGTCTCTGCTGTCGCTCGGTTTGATCTCACACTGCGAAAAGTGTTGTCAGGAGCTTTAATTGTGTAAGGAGCACATTTTGGAATGCTAATTAGAAAGCTGCTGCACTCATTTTTCAGGGTTAAATCATACGTTCAGGAGCAAGAATGATTCCATGGTGGCGAGTATTTATCAGAGACACATTGGTGTACATGGGGACAAATCAGCTAGCGTGTGAGCAGACTTTCCATTCTGACTGCCTGACAAAATATGACGAGGAAAAACTGCAAGGAGAGCAAACACTAACAACTGTTAATCATTTTTGCTCCCGCGCCTGAGTTGGCCTGATCGTGCGGTGCCCGCTCTTGCCATGCCTGCCTCTTGTGGTGTACATAATGAAAAGAATGGAGCCGTCAGTCATATTGGTTCTCTAAATAGCATTTTCTGCTTTATTAGTCATACTTAATGGTGTTGAAGGGGCCGTGAGTGATGAAAAATCCTTTTGTTCAGAGCCCTTCTCTTACTGTGAACGCTTCTTGATCGCAAGAAGA
The DNA here is from genome assembly GCA_008086565.1 of Thalassoma bifasciatum. NCBI lineage: Eukaryota > Metazoa > Chordata > Actinopteri > Labriformes > Labridae > Thalassoma > Thalassoma bifasciatum. The sequence goes on from RPOG01000131.1 coordinate 729,469, forward strand.
AAAAAAAAGAAAAAACTCTCTGACAATCAAGGCTGAATCTGTTTTACACGCAGGGCTTACTTTGCCTATTTTAGAAGAGAACCGTGCATGCTCTCATCAAAAAGATTGATGGTATGTGAAAGAATAAAAGTGAAGGAGACAGTACACATAGATTTACAGCAGGCAGGTAGCTGGACCAGGACAGACAGTCCCATTCATTTTAGACGGACAGCTCTTTTGATATTTCAACATGATGAACAAAAAAAAAATGTGATGCATCATCTGTCCATCCACCCACCTCCATGGTATGAAAGCAAAACGGAAACCAATTATAAATATCCATCAGAGCCTACGATGAATCCGAGATGTTTACACAGTGTTAGTAGTGTGTCTGTCAGACAGTTTCATGCCTCTATGTGTGAGAAATACCCAAAGTAGCGATAAACGTACGTCAAAAGCAGACTTCTCTCCACCACTTAGACTGAAAGCAAGCCAATGCACTTCAAACACTTGGACTCAAAACATAGAAAGTGAGAGGACAGGGAGAGGAAGTGGATACACTGAGGAGAGAGAGGCATGGATCAGTAGTGTGCTTACGTTGGATGTCGATTGTGACACTGGTTTCCTTGCCGTTGGGGACTGCCTTATTGGAGGCCTTGCAGATGATCTGCTGACCTGTCTCGATGTTGGAAGGTGATAGGTAGAGAGTGCTTACAGTGCTCTCTCTTCTGCCATCCCGGAGCAAGGTCTGTGGAAAGTGAGGCAAAGTGGAGAAAAGTTAGAAGTCAAAGTGCAGGTACAGTGGATGTGTGTTTGAAGTTAGATTCTAAGCAATTTACCTGGAAATAGGTGGGTATTTGAGAAAATGTCAAGCTGCAGCTTGAAGGTTTGGGTTTCTTCAAATAATTTTGATTTGAAAATGTTAACTTCAAATCAACCTTTGGCAAAGTCCTGCCCTTTAACATAATGAGCCAGAGCATACAGGCATCCTCAGATACTTGAACATCTTCTGTCTGGACATCTGTTGAAATGTTTTTCAGTAAGTTGGTTTTATGATTTTTTTCTGAATTTATTCAGTTTGAATATGGCCATGGGGTTCATGCAACTCTGACACAGGGGCCCGAGAGGCTGGGCAACAGGGAATATACTATACGCAACTGCCTTTAATTTAAAGCCAATTTTCAGTAGTCTGTTGTTTTTTATGTAATATGGTTTTGTACTGCAGTCAGCAATGAATTGTGGTCTAGTAAATTTAAAGCAAAGACACAAAGACCCATAACAGTATGTTAATGTTTTAAATTATACTTAAGTACAGTGGAGGAGTGAATGCAATATGCGATGCAACCATGACTGAGGAGGGCACACAGTGGACATGAGACACTGTTGTACATCAATGAATCACACGGGTGACTATCACTGTCTAAGCTCCATGACTGCCTTGGCTCTGTGGTGTTCGCTCTTCGCTGTCTTTGGTCTGTGGTGTATTTAGGCTGTCTGTGTCATATCCGATGTACTGCTTCTACAATATATTTGGCAGACTTTTCATTTAGAGCAGAAGAGGATACCATTCTCCAATGATATCCTTGACATGCAGCTTTGCAGTCAACAACTAGTCCAAACTGAGGAATGTTGCCAACAAGTCTTTGCAAGAGCAAAGACAACCTGTGTGACCTATGTCCTACACCCATGTACAGCAGGGTCTCATGTCCGCTGTGTGCCCTTCTCATTCACAAGGTGATGAACAGTAAAATACTGTAAATTTATGTTGCAGCTGTTGCAGTAAAAAAAAAATAAAATAAAAAATAAAATATAAATAAATTACAGTAATATAATGACAACTCTGCTGCCAGTTGTTCACCGTTTTTTTTCCACACAAAAAATTGTTACAGTGTAGTTCTCACCTTCACAAGGATGTCTCCATCTGTTCTAGGGCAAGTCAACATGGTATCTGAGGCAACATTTTGTCACTTTGCCAGAAAGAAATGTAAAATTATCTTTAACATCACCAAACGTTAGCTCCTAGTTGCATTACTCATCATGTCACTTGGTTTGTGGGGAGCCCATTAGCCTGTTTTGTTCCTGTTTTTGTTTTTTTGGTGATCATATGTCATTATTAGCTGTTGTCCATCCCTTAATGTAAATACTGTAGCTCCAAACCAAAAGGCTGTAATGCTTTTTTACACATCCTGAGCCATAAACTTCAGCTGTGATGGCACTGAGATGCAGTTATCATGTTTATACTGAGACGGATAAGCTTTGGCTATAATGAAGCTTTTCAGCAAAAATATTAAGTATTTATCCCTCCAATGAATAGTTTTGACCCTTTGAGTGAACTGAAGATAATATGTGATCTATCTGTCTTCAAGATTCATCCACAACCTCTTGAGAAATGTCTCCTACCGTGACATCTGCCATAGCACCTGTCACTGACTGTTCATTGTTTGTCTGAGTCAGTTTAAGGGGTCGTGACTTAACAAAAAGTAAATTCTGTGTACAGAAAGTTTTAGAATCAAATACATCATGAAAGTCTGTCTTAAAGTTTATTTTCAAAGTGAAATTCAAAACTCCGAAGGTTGGAGCAAAAAAGGTCAGCAGAGGAGTTTTGATGAAGGATTTAAAGAGCAAAGTAAAAGCTAATTTTATGAATACTTGTGTCTTTCTCTTTGGGAACAGAGGCCAACCATGAGAAAACTCTAACCCTTACTTTTACCACAAAGCTGATTGATATGAAAAAAATAAAAGAAGTCCAAATGTTTTTTTATTTTTTCGCAGCCTCTTTTGTGTGTCTGGAGAGCTGCGCTCTAGTGCATGGCTTGTCATACTCCACAAAGGAAATCAATCTTCTTTTCAGCGCTCATCCTCTGAGCCCTGCATTGTGGAAGCCATCTGGAATCGGTTGGTAGCGCTCGGTATCTCTCGCTCTCCCCAAAACGCTCAGGGGAGGGCTCTGGGAGTGTATGTTAACCAGTGCGGGGCAGAACAAAGTCACTGACTAGAACAAATTGCGTGGGCAACAGGGCACAGTGTGGTCAACCACAAAGTCAAGATGCATTTCCCTGCCATGGCTTTAAAGGAGGCTCACTGCTGCTTTGTGCTCTGGAAGAAAATAAGCCCTGCTATAGTGAAGTACATCAAACATGAGCTTAATATAAAAATAGAACTACAGTGTTGACCGCAGGGAGCTCACTGTGGACTTGCTTTACTGCACTGCTACCTTTAGATTAGCCTCACAAATGCATAGAGAGCTTCATGAGGATCTCCTATATTTGGATCTCTTAGCTCACCATGGGGAACAATGTACTTAAAACTTAAATGATGTGAAGTTTCAGGATATAAATTAATATTTCTCTCAGTTTCATAAGTCTCTGCTTGAATACAGAAGGTTTAAACATTATGTGGGGAATTTAGAAGGCACAAAAAGTAAAGCTAAGTAGGTAAGGCTTGTCTAAAACGCAGACATGTATATTACTGTATCACTATTGAGCACATAACTGTATATTTAAATGTTCTTACAAAGTTCAGGAAAGCTAAGAAGCATATGTCAACCGCTATTATCACTTTCCATTAATCTTGCAGCTCATCATCACTGCACAAACCAGTCATGACTATCTCTCCAGCCCTCCATCATTATTCAAAGGTTTCTTTTTTAGTGAGACCAGACTCTCTGTGCCCCTTAATGCTTAAGTATATGTCACATACTAAAAATGTAATTGAAATATTATTAAAACTGGAAAATCAGACATTTCAGGAAGATATATTTTCATCCAAGGACTTTAAACTAAGAGTTTAAGCAATGTACGTCTGAAATCACAGTAAAAAAAAAAAAAAAAAAATCACAAATGTTGGATTGTAATCAACCCTTTTATTTCCGTGTCAAAGATCAAAAGAATAATAAAAGCATGGGGTTATTTTGCATGGCATTTGTGCTTCTGTGAAGTCATTTTGTAGGCTATGTGAAGAGCCCTGTGATGAAATTTACAGTTGTGCGTGAGTCACTTCCAAAGCAGAACGCATTAGCTGTCAGACGCCGGATATGTCAATGTAATATCCTTTCTGACACAATCAGGATTGTTTCTCTCATCGCTTTGGACCTGTCTAAAGTCATTAATCTTTGGAGGGGGGTTAGCAGGCTGCTGCATTGAATTCAACACCATGCCATATTACAGTTGATAAATTTTCATACGGCTGCCTGGAAGCTGTGTGAGGAATAATTTAAACAGAGAGAAATGGCAAAAGATAAAGGTGTGTTTTCCAGGTGTGTTTGAAGATGCAACAGATGATTTCTGACCGCTCAGAGCCTTGGGGGATAAAAATAGGCACAGACACAGTGATTGCCAGTACTTCCCAGTCAGAAAATTCCAGTCAGAAAAAAAGAGTAAAGTTTTCATTTTTGATGGCTTAGTGCATTTTGTTGCATTTCTTTGATTTAGTCTGGACATAAGTCTATATGTTTCATTAAAGTTTGGGATAAAAGGGTTGTATAAATGCAAAACCAGAGTTTGAGGAAAAAAAATGACTTAAGCATGTAAAAATGTTAAGATATGCTGTGGCAGACTTGGCATGGTTCGTCTTACAGGGTTGAATAAATGCCAAAACTGTAGAAATGAGTGTGCCAAATGATAATGCATTATAATGAAGCAGGGCCGGTCCTTCCAATAGGCAGGATAGACAAATGTCAAGGGCACTGGGGCTTCCAGGGGGCGCTGAACAATTGGAAAAACAAAATTGAAACTAGTTTTTACTTTTAATTCTTAAAAGTAGAGTATGCAGGATTTTCCTAAAAATAAAATGTTAACTTTTACAGGAATAATCCTGCTAAATCATCATTTCTGGGCCTCAACATGTGTATCAGTGCTTCTGTTTGCCTCTTCCCCTTGTAGACCCCCCTCTATTGCCTGTTATTGCTTTTTTTTTTGGGCTGGAAATGTTTCTGGGCAGAGAGTAGGTGTGGTTATGGATGATGACCAGCCAATCGCAGTGCGCTCAGTGCAAAAGTGACTGATGATTGCGAGCGGGAATAGTCATCCTGAGCGGCTACAATAACAGCCACAACACAGGGAAAGAATGATACATTATTTGCATCATACCTCACTTCCCTGCAGATAGTCAGGTTTACAGCTCTTGAGTTTCTCTCACTCTATGCTGCAGGTGCACCCAGTGCTGTTTTTTTTTGTTTTTTTTTGTACCATCTACGGTGTGTTTACGAAGATACCACTGTTAGCCATGCTATTAGCTACAGTCAGAGGCAGTGAGCATGAGCAACTGCTGGCTCTGAGCCAAGCAGTGGTGATTGCAGTGGTGATTCCAAAGACAGCAAGGGAAGCTCAGCTCTCCCTAAAATGTAAAAAAAAAGTGTTGAAATTTCTTCCACTGCATGTACATTTCATTCACTAAATATGTGTTGGAATGCATTCATCTTTTGTTCAAAATCAGCTACCGCAGGAAACCTACATGACTTCCTTCTCATGCGTCCCTGCAGCTCCACAGTGATTTACACAGGCGGACGCGTCTCTGGGTTTAAGGGGAAGGGTAACGTGTGGTTTCACTGTGTAAAACTGAATAGTCATTGGATGGATGCTGGGCTTTGTCCCGCCCATCAGACACTCAGCGTCTCTGGGGGTCTACTGAGCAGTGGGCTGGCCCGGACACTCAGCTTCTGCATGATGAGTGGATGATCTGTCTGAGGCTAAATCTCTTTTTGATTGACAGCGAAATGATAGATCAGAGACCTTAAAGTTTTGACAGAGTTTTTCATTCCGTTATTCTTAACTGATCCAGCTACTTTACTGATCCCCAGTGACTTTGTCTTAGTTAAAAATGACAAGAACAAGAAAGGAGGGCAGAATTTACATATACACAAAAAAAAAAAAACCTTTTATGATGTAGGCTAGGAAAAAAAAGATCGAGCTGCTTCTTGAAAGACCAGAAGCTGCCACGAGTTGAAGTTGACAGATCTCACTTAAACTGTGAAGGTAAAAATTATTTTTACTTGGTAGTTTTAAGTTCTTTGGTGAGAACCTTATCTGTCTGAAAAGAACTCAAAACTCCTACACTAGTAAGAAGACATGAGAAATGTTTTTGAGTTTTCAAAACAGGGTGGGGGGGGGGGTTGCCAAATAAAATCTCGCCCAGGGCATCACCTAGAGAAGGGCCGGCTCTGTAATAAAGGATCAACTCTAGAGTTTGAAAAACTATGATACAAACAATATTTCATCATAAATGACAATATAAATTTTGAAAGTAAGTTACTCAAAACAAAAACAACAAGATCAAATTTGTATACTACAGCAGAGAACATGATGTATCTCGATGCCCTTTGCTTTAGAAGTATTTGTAAAAACCCAGTCACTTGCAAACATCCACATCCTGTTTACAGGTTTTTTGCTATTTTACTAAGCAAAGCCAAGCTTGTCTCGAGCTGTACAGTTTTGCCTGCCCTGCTCCAGCATGAACTATTACTATGCCTGGCTCCTCTCTTACTTTTCAGTACTAAACTTATCAGCAAAGCTTTTCCTTGGGTGAAATAGACCCTCACACATGCATGACTAAACTGTCACTAATTTTTACATTTTAGTATGTAGGTGAAGAGGCATCAGTGTAATGATAGAAACACTTTTACTAAATGAGTTACAAACTCTTCACAGTGGCTTAAGATACAATTTTTGAATGCCAAGAAGTGTGAACACTCTGATATGACATCTTTTTTTATGAGCCGATTTTCTTTTTACGGGTTGTTAAAGATAAAGTATTGTGGTAAGGCAGGCCTGCACTCGCTTCACACCTCAAAATAATCCTTTGAAAGTTGTTAAAACCAATTAACTGAAGTGATCCCTGTTTCAGAACAAACTGTTCATTTAAATGCTGAAAAACGGGTCTCATTAGCTTGCCAGAGTCTTTGATATCCATTAAATCTGCCACAATGATTTACGAGTCCTTTGACTCAATGTTTTCCTCAACTGCTGGGAAAAGTACGCCTCTTTCTCAGAGGAAAAAAAAAAGTTGACATATTTAATGCCCACTCAATTTTTTAATTGCTTACTTTATTTTAAGTATTTTCTCACCAAATTACTCAATGACTATGATGATTTAAGTGTAATAAAGTGCTCTTATTACAAACACACAGGCACACATACACACCCAGATATGTACTAGCACCAAAGGAAGATAGGAGGAGAATGATGCAGGCAAGAAACAGAAATTTCAACTGCTTTGAACCCTTGAAGGTAATAACAGTGAAGAAATAGAGAAATACTTCCATTGGAAAAAGGATAATTATTTGTTTTCCAGCTGAAAATGATACCCAACAACAGGATCAGCTTCATGTCAACTTTGGCAATTTTACCTGATATTAAACAGCAACACAATTTTACTGCAACACTGAGAGGGTGCACAATAAAAAAATAGCTTGATTCCAGGCTTGCCAGCGAGAGCAGCTCATAAAAATGTCATTATTCCTTTTTTTCAAGCTCCTAAACCTGAGATCACTCCCCAGTCTCCCGCTCACCTCTCAGCATGCCACCAGAGCATTCAGAGAAATAACACACGTTGGGGAGGAGAGTGCATCATGTTTTTCAAATGATTTGTTGTACCATTCTTGTATAGTATCACAGAGCAAGTGTGCACACCTCCAAAACACAGCTCAGACCTGGAGGCTGCATATGACAAACAGTCCTTTGCTGTTTGCCACTGAGCAGCTCTACCACAGCAGATGGGAGATGAGTGTTTGAGGGAAGAGAGAACATTATTCATTTATTTCCTCTGCCCACATTTTCACAGCTAGACATGAAATTTGAACCATTCACCTCACTGTGACGAGCTTGTGCCACTTCATTCTTTTGGATGCCCCCTCCATAGTATTTTACACTCATGTTTATTAAAAGCTACCATGACTAATATAGCTATGAGTCAATTCAGTGACTTGGTCCATGGTCAAACAGAATCACATTTTCAAGCAAGGCTTCCATCATAACTTTCCCTTTAATCACTGCTTCAGTAAATAGTGTCCTAAGAGGTCATGCAGATGAGGTTTTGGAAGCCTTAGTGGAAAATTATCTTTGGGTCAGAAATGTCATTAGAGATGACACCATCAGGAAAGCCATTTCTGAGAATCCTCCGCCACATCTGCTCACATTAGACCTCTTCATCTGCGGGATATGAGAGGACCATCAGAGCAGATGATTATGCTTACAAAATGTCCCCCTACTGCTCTTTGGACCCAAAAAAGAGTCATCTTCTTTTAATCGAAGCCATTGCTTTTTAATGGTCGGCAATAGAGATAAGAGGGACGGGGGACACACTTGGGCTCAGAGCAGACATGCGAGCATCCATCAGCTAGCAGCACAGAATGTCCTCATATCTGCCTTCACTCTGAGAGGAAGAGAAGGCAGGAAGGGCACTCTCCGCCTACCATTAGCAAGCGGCACCTCCAGCAATCACTTTATTCAAATCGGCCTGGTGCTGTACCCCAGTCCAATCAATGGCATTTATCTGCTCTCTGAAAAAGCCGATAATGGAATGAGGCAGCACTAGGAGAGGCAAGCAAGGCGGGGGAGGTGTTAGTGTTCTAAAGTGCCTGGTCTCTTTATGTCCTTTGCTTAAATGAATATAGAACATGACAGCGTTGATTGCATGATTAGTGTTAAGGTTGATTGTCAGTGAAGACACTACGGGGTCAGGTGATGGTGCCATCAGGCTGGTGCGAACGGTGGTTAAAGCCCTATGTGGCATCAAAAAGTGAGAACACAATCTGTCAGTAGGAATCATACTTCAGCATGAAAAGGTTCTGGCAGATTCTAGCATTGGAAGTGACATGGTAGATTTTATAACAAGTCGGGAAGATGAAGAGAGACAAATGCCACTGAAAAAGGAGATCAAAACACCAGAGAGAAATGTAAAGTCACTGACAGATCCATGATCTTGCCATCTGCTTGTCTGAGCCGATTTGTATACTGGAAAAAAAAAAAAAAGGCCACATGTCTTTTTGTAATCAAAACACAACCTGGATTTTCAAGGAGCGGCATTTTAAAAAGCCGTCTGGATGCCGAGGAAAACGCCCACCACTGACTCTGGCAGTCATTCTCATGCATCTCATGGATACGTAGCTGTTTTGCAGTTGTTATTTACAGCAAAGTGATGCAGGCAGACATTTAAAGTAACAGGTATTTTTTTTCTTGGCATGGATTACTTTAAAAAAAAGAAAAAAAGAAAAATAGCCCAGGGAATAAAAGCACAGGAACGCTTGCTTGTCATTCCACCCCCACCCTATCCCCATCCCCTATACCTCATTTTGAAGCCTGGTACGACACACACCTCTATGCTTACCTTGGAGTACATGGCCCCATTAAGGACCTCTCCATTTCTGATCCAGATGATGGAGGCAGCTGGCTTGGCGTTGTCAGCATGGCAGGTCAGATTGAGTGGGTCCCCGGCTCTGAGGCTCACCACTGGCCCTCCACTGATGATTGGGTCCTCTGGGGGAACTATTGATCGAGATAAAAAGAAAGAGAGGCCATCAGCTTTATGATAACTTTATGGTAATGAATCATGTGTATATAAGGGAGAAAGAAACCAGGACTGTGACATTGACTTGAAATCTTCACAGTTACATTCTAATGTGGGTATTTTACTGTGTAATCAAATAGCTTTTTTTTTTTTTTTCCTTTTGATAGTACAGTTTTTGTTGTTGTCTGTTTCAAATAACCAAAGAACTGGGGGGTAAAGTCAGTACGGAGCTGCTTGAGCCTGATGTTACAGCTGACAGAGAGGAACTCTATGGTTGCAAAACACATTTCAATTTGTGAAACTAAAAATGAAAATCAGTTTGCTTTCTGGTTTATTTGTTGCATTCGTACACATTTACCACTTACTGTGTTTTTATTTCACTGAAAAATGAAACATCTTATTTCTCCCAAAGTGGAGCAACATGTTCAAGAACTCCGGCAGGTTCAAACTTGTACATGTCTGTTAAAGATGCAACCAGTTAATTAAGCCTGATGCTTTGGTTAGCTCACTACAGACTTTTAATTACATTGGCAAACTAACACTAACAACAGAAGTGACTCAGTATTCAAACAGTGAGTACTTTGAAATTAGAATGGTTGTTTTCCTTATATTGTTTGACTGTTTTAATAACAAGGACAGGATTTAGAATCTGGTGATGGTGACTTTGGTTCTTTGGTGACTCAAAACAGACTGAAACAGAAACATTCAAAGGACTCGAACTTGTTTGAGGCTTGTTGATTTGACTACGACACACATTTACAGCACCACTCTGCTGGCAGCGGCAGGAGGCTTCCAGATCTTATTTGACTAGATACTGACAAAAAGGTTGATGAGGAGAGGGAAATAACTGAGCACAGTATTATTCTACAATGTGAAGAGAAGCCGTGTGAATATAGCCATGCAATGACTCTTAAAAAACCTTTTTATGTAAATAATCACTTTCACTTTGTCCACTATTTGCCATTTCACTTTCAATCGTAACCCATGGAGAGAGAATAAAGCCAAAATATGTAATAATGCCCTTTCTGGAGCCAAAATACCCAAGTTAAACCACCTTTTAAGGAGCCAAAACGTGCTAATGTGCTCTTTTGGGAGCCAAAACCTGTGCTGAATGTGCATTTTCTTTTCTTTTGTCTCTGCCCTTCAACATGTCCATACATATAACTGTTGCATTCTTAATTGCTTTTCACGTGTGATTATTTTGTCATCCAGAGATGTAACTTTTTTTCTTTGGTACAGATTTTTTTTTTCTCTAATGACTAAATAAAAGCCACATGTACTCAAACAGGGAGTGAAATGACTTCACAGTGGGAAATGGATTCTACCATATACTTAATCAAAAACTAAGCTTGGTGCAGTGAGAGGCTTCCGAAAATCACAGCATGACTTTCTACAATGCACAACTGTGCCATCAGTCGGTTTAGATGTGATTTTATTTCCCAACATACCTACAGTACACAGAGAAATTTCAGAGTCAAATGTGCTCCAGTGTACATAAGCCCCCTCAGACACACATATGTGCACTTGTTCAACCAATCTCTCCTCGTTCTGGCTTGGATAAATACAACACAGAGAAGAAAGCATCATGGCAGTGCTACATGTGCATATGAACAGCACTGATCAAAGTCCTTTTCCCTGTTTTACCCATGAGCCATTCTGTTTTCCCCCTTTTTCTTTCGTTTTTTATAACTGAAACTGCAGTGAATTATTGATTGACCTGAGTGCTCATTACAATGCAGATCTGGGGCAAGATGAAATCAAAGGCTGCAGGCAGCTGCCATATTCCCCTGAAAAAGCATGGAGATTGGAAGGGAGGCTGTTATGAGCTAGATTTATGCTGTCAAACAGGACTGAGATGAATGAAGGCAGAGAAAATGTAATTTGGCATACTGTTTTGTAGATTTAATGACAAAAAGGATGAGGGGGTTCTTTTATGGCCATAATAAATTAGAGCATTGTGTTGGAAAAGTGTGCCTTTAGTATTCTATGTTCCTCACTTTAAATAAAATCACTGGCATAAAATATAATCACTTGCTGAACTCAGCATTAGTTTCCTTTTCTTTGGAGATGGTTTTAAGATGATCAAATGAAATTTCATGTTTTCCCTCAGACCTTGACATCTTAATTCAGTCTGAAGTAGTAATCCTTAATTTTTTAATCATATCAGTAAGCATTTATTAGATATGATTTAGTAAGTACTGTTTGGTTTTGCTTTACAGGCAAACTCATCTTAATACCACTAACTTTATTTTAAAGAATGATTAAGGAATACAGGCTCCGTGATTATGACCGTCAGGTGCCCTGTGGGAAATCAGGAAGCAGTGCATCAGTTATGTCGAGCAGGGCAAACGGAAACAAACCTCCTTAAGCAGCAATGAATAAAGAAATGGCTCTTTTGGATAGCAAGTTGAGTTTCAAAGACCTGCCAGATGGTTTGCTCAACAAGACCAAAGGTATTTGCATTTGCTGTCAATGTGGTTTGAGTAATCACCGGAGTCTCAGATACTACTTGCTGGCCAAGCACTCAGCTGACGCATTGAGTCCTCCCCTCCTTCACCAGGGGCAGGCCGTGCTGAAAAGATTGCAACAGAGACATCTGGGCAACTATAAAAGCAAAAAACTTTCGACAGATATTGCTAAATAAGTGGTGACAGTTGGCAGGTTGATTAAAACTGCTTGAAGTGTCTTACGTTGTATTCAACAACTGGAAATGTGAGGTGTCTTCAAGATCCGCCATTGTTAACACCCATCCCACCCACCCAACACCGAGTAAGAATTGCTCTATACTGTTAAATTTAAAGTCTTAAGATTCTGAAAGTAATGACAAGAATATGCAAAAAACAAACAAACAAACAAACAAAACCCTTTTACTTAATAAAAATGTGACTGCACTGAGGGAAAACATTTCACTGCATAACATTCTGTAACAATCCTTTACTTAATTTTTTTGTTTGTTTTAGAATGAGGAGATTTTCATTTCACCTCATGATATGGTGAACAATGAAGCTCAGTGTTGTGTTGCTCTGTGTGTGTTACTCTTGTTGTTCACTCTTTTTAAAAACTGGTATCATGGTTAGATTAAGATAGTTAACATGACTTAGGATCTCTTTTTACACTTAAAAAGAAAGAAAATCAAATAATCCAAATGTTATATATATTTCTGTGTCTTTCAAATACATCATGTGGACTTTGATCTCAGATAAAGGTTTATTTATTTATTAATTTCCAAAATGCTGTTTAATTCAAAAAGGGTATTTTGGAAGAAAAAGAAAAGAAAAGAAAAAAACAGTGTCAGTGTAACCACAGGTATCGCAATGGCTACCAGGGCTGACATCTCCAATAGAACAACTTTAACATATTGGCTGCCACTGACATCTTTGGACGTCGATTTGATGACAACCATTAACTGCCATTGACGTCTATAGACACCAATTATATTTTTCAACAGAGTGGGCTAAGGGATGGTATTGTGGAGCTTATCCATCAATGTCAGGCTCGTTTTTTTTTTTTTTTTTTTTTTTTTTTACCTCTCTGTCTGTCTCTGTGTCTGTGTGTCTGCATTATTCTGTTTCTCTCTCTTCATCTCACGCTCAGATGTCTGTCTAACATGAGTCTGGTTCAGTCCAAGGTTTCTGCCTGTTAAAGTGAAATTGCTTCTCTCCATTATAACTTGTTAAATGTTGCAAAGCTCTGTATTCATGGAGGGTTAAGATGAGATCAGAGGTATTTTCTTGTCTTGATGTTGAGTCTCTGTTAATAAAATAAAACTTTAGTTACATAAACAGGTTTACGTTTTTGTAAAGTGTCTGGAAATAGTTCTTATTTGATTAAGCACTGTATAAATAAAGATTGATTAATTGATTAAACTAGTGTACCAATGAAGTGAACCCTGTAGGTGGCAGCACTGCTCTCTTGAGATGAGAGATCAGCAAAGACTATGGGAAGAGATAACAGAGAGACAAGGGCAGACACTGCTAATTGGAAAAGTTAAGGCTCACACTGGAAATGAGTATGTGTTGCATGAGAAAAGACAACAGAGATCAAAGGATGGAGCTAAAGAGGAGAGTGCTAAAAACTAATCAAAGATTGTTTTCTCAGTTTCTTGGTCAAAAACAGGTGTTTTTGGTAAAACCACCCTGTGCTCCACTGCAGACTATTAAAGAACAAACAAAGGTTAAGTCTACTCTTTCCTTTGGTAGTTTGGTGTTTATATAGCCATGGAACACAATATTCTGTGAGTCTTGACTGATTGATCAGAATGCTCTAAAAAGCTGGCAGTATGGGGCTGGCAGCCAATGAGATAAGACATGTTTTTCATTGTTCTCTCAAAATGTGTTTTTTGTATTATGTAGAGAGGGCATGGCAACATGAGCAGCAGCAGTGGATCTTAATAATTAACCAGTGTGGTTGATAAATGCACAAGGTGGCATTTGGTCTTTTCATCTCATGACTAATGACTTTGTGTTGGGGAAAAATCACAAAGGCAAAATCAATGTTTATCCAAATACCGAGTATGCCAATCAGTATTCTGACTCATTTACAGTGAGTAAGAGCAGACTGAGTCAGACCTGTGAGGAGGCAGGGGAGTCTGGACCTGACCAGTGCTAAACTCAGGCTAACTGGGCCAACAAATGTGTTTTTCCAAAGGCAGTTCATTCTCACTTATTCCTATTGTGTCTTTGAGCTTGAAACGCAGTGTTGATTCTGACTGGCTCCCTTTCATCTGGCCTTCATAAATATGCAGAGGGGAGGACGAGGGTGAGGAATCTCAGGTCAGCGCTGGTAGTGTGCTGATCTCTGCAAGTTGGAGGGAATCTCTGTGAGAATGTGGTCACTTCTCTTTGATAAACGATTGGAAACAAGGTCGAGGAAATCACATTCGTTTGTTTTATATTCTTAGGATAGAGCGCCTGAGTATGCAAATGAAAGAAGGAGCATGTGAAAAAAATAACATCTCAAATGAACTGGGACTTTTCAACAGCTCTTCCATTTGTCATTAAAAAAAATGAACAAACTGCAGTTGATTGCAAGGATCCATTGTCATTTATTTGCTGTCAGTGCTCTCTTTCACACGCCACTGGAACTTTAATTAAATGCCAAGCATATAAGGCAGCCATAAAAAGGGCTTTTATGGAGAGAAGAAGATTAGAAAGGAAAGTCTGACAGTATGTGACTGATATGACTCAGACTTGAAAATTCACTGAACATCCAAGTGAGATGATTTTCTATTTGCACTGCCGAGAGGCTTTTAAAATCCTCACTCTCTGGAAGAAAACTCTCCTCCCGTTCACAAATGAACACAAATAGTTGCAACAGGGTCAGAAGGTGACACTGCTAATGAACAAGGTGATACCAGCGCACATTGTTTTGGTAACTCACTACGTGTCTCCCTTTGACCTTTAATGGTCTCACTTGTCTGCTATTATTCAGCCTTATGTTTTCCTTTAAGGGCTGCCAAAGCATTCAGTGCAAAAGAAGTTTATGATTCTGTGCATAGAGAGAGCTACACGGGAGAGAAGAGGTCACGGCGAGACCAAATAGGGCACTGCTACACTTTCAGGTCATGTCCCCCTGGAGGGTTGCCTGCCAGCGAGGTACTGAGGGTGAATAGCGAACAGACAAGAAGAAGGACATGGCTGGCTGCCTCCATCCTGCACCAATACCTTTGTATCTGTCTGTCCTCCATTGTGTTTGAGGTCTTATTGTATGCACAGACAGGTTGTGGCGGTCTGGACTGGAGCAGCTCCCTGTATAACTTGCACAAGGCTCTCAGCCTGTGCTCTCTCAGTATTCTTTCAAATGCTACCTCAGAAAGGACATGAAAAAAGCCTTTTTTCAAAGCAAAAATGCTCTTGGACTTGATTACACAATAGAACAGCAAAAGAGGGAACTTTTGAGCTCATTTTCTTGGCAGGTGACAGCTTTTTCTTCTCCGAAGGTAATGGGGGATTTGACCACCTAACCCAGCATCCGTTGAATACCAATGATCAACGAGGAAATATTAGTTTAAAAGCATGATTTTGTGTTTTTTTTAGTCTTTATCTGTAATTTTCTACTGATCTGGCTTTCTGACTGCCAGGTTTGACAGAGGCCAAGCCTTGAACTTGAATCAGCCATCATCATTACAGGGCTGTTTGCAAACTCGGCAGTCCCTAATGGTTCTAAATTAGCTCTTTACTGCAGCCATTCGATGGACTTGGCATAAGTAGTGTGGTCAGTGGTACAGATTGATCGCTCCTGTTTAATTACAGGGCTGACTCACAGCAAACTGCTCCGCTCTCCACTTTTTTCTTAAGGAAAATAATGTAAACCTTTTCATCACTTCTACAAATTTGCAATTTCCTGTGCATGCATGGTTCAAACCATTACCAGCATGACCACACAGTAACTGATTACAACTTTTATTTATTTGTTTTAACTTATTTTTCCTTCTTTTGACAACCAGACATCAATGATAGCAGATCAGTCAGTGATGGGTTTGGGCTTTTTTTGCACGTCTGTGTTAACAAAAGACATGGTTCAGACAAGACAAGACTTCAGATAGAGCTGCAGGATACAGCAAGTTCATCACTTGAAACAGTTTGTCTTTTTTGGGTCACATCAACCCTTGTATGTTAGATCAAAAGCTCCAAGCAGTCTTTTTAACGTGTTCTTGAAGAACCAGAACTTGATTTTCACAACTTATATTAACCTTTGCTTGCTCCCTACATGCATCAGGTCTAGGGTTTTGTTTTAGAGCTTCTTGTTTTATGAAACTGAGAACTATTTTTAAAATAAGGTCATTGTTATCCTGGGATAATATTGAGGTTTTCATCCATGCTTTTATTTCCTTTTGTTTGGATTACTGTAACTTTCCTGACCAAAACGCACGTGATCAATGTTGCAGCCTAAGGATCATATGGGTTTTATTGACGCAACCTCCGGTGCCCCCCTGACTGCAACATGTAGGGGACACAACAGACCTCTACTGTTGCAAGGTCCAAATAGAGCTCAGGCCTGTTTATCGCCACTTACGGCTTTAATTTTAACTTCTTCTTTTACAGTGTCATAGGCAGGGAACTAAATCCCCTCTCTTTTGTTATCTTAATTGTTTTTAATCTCGTTGCTGGATTTATTTCCCTGATGGTTTCATATCCTCTGTCCTGGGGTGGTTTTTAGCCATTTTTACATTTGTTGTAATTTCTTCCACTCATCCTCACATTTCTCTTTTATTTCTCTTATTCATCTCTTTTATGTTTTCTTATTTTTTGCTTTTTAATGTTCATTTTTTTGTCTGAAAAGCACTTGGCAACATTGTTTTGAAAAGTGTTAAATAGATAATGTGTAGTTGTTGTTGTTTTTGTTGTTATAAAACTTTTTGGGGGGTCTATTACTGCCCCTTGTCTGAGACAAGACTTAAGATTAATATGTGTAAGAAGGCCTGGACTTCAGTGACATCATTTACCTTTACCACATAATCAAAGGTATCCATAAATGAGTCAAAGACATATTGATGTGTAATTAACTCAACTGTGGAAGGCAGTAAGTCTGTCACCTCCAGGAGGGACCTGAATAAGCCCTTGGGGCCATAAAGCTGCCTCTTGTCCCCTGATACATATGAATTCCCCAAACACCAAACATAAAATTCCCCAAACACAAAGCATAAAACTTCAATTTATGTGTGCCTGCTGACAGGATGTGCAGCAGCTGCCCAAAAAAAGTCCTTTTCGGCCTGGTGACGAGTCATGTTCCTGATGTTAAGCCTGCTGGGTTTTTCAGACTGAACCAATATTGAAGGAACTTCTCTGGAGCATCCAATGAAATCCCGCAAGCGTCCCAACTTTCCAGGAGCACAAGCATGGGAGAAAAAGCAATTTGGAGGTGAATGAATGAGGGACGGCTCCTCGCTAGGAGGCTCAGACGGCGTAGGGGAGAGGAGACTGGCATTGTGTAGCTGCTATAGCGCTGTGCTTCAGAAGACGTGTCCTGAACAACAATAAGCTCCCCGACTTGCCTGTCTATTTCAGAATAAAACTCGCACGGGCCGCCTGTCACCCCCTTGTGACAGCTTGCAGAGATTTTGATAGATAGATCAGAAAAAAAGAGAGAAAAAAGAGACGAGAGGAATACTCAACACAGGTGGATACAAGAGACATGCGTGGCTCACTGGCCCAAATCACCGGCCCTCTTCAAGTGCTGTCATTGTACATCTGTTTGAAAGCCAGAAGAGCCTCAACCGTGTGTGTAAACATGAGAACACACACATACACACAGACGCACAAGATGAGAGGGCTATGAGTGGATGAATTCAGAAACAGTGAGGAAAACACACAAACTCATTTCAATGTTGAAAACATGATGGCAGATGGCAATCACTAACAGCCATGACAGATTAAAAAGTAGACACAAACGAGTGGAAAACTGATTTTCCGAAAAGTATGAGCTGTTACAAGACTCAATGTAAAGAATCGACAAGGGAAATTGTTAAGAATAAAGTCTAAAGACGTCAATCTCTTATTGATTATTATTACCCATCCCTAACTGCGACATAAGAAATGATAGTGTCCCAAGAGGGCAAATTTGGTAGACATGATAAAGCAGCAGGGGAAATTCTCTAGTAACAGCAAAAAAAAGGATGAAGCTCTTCTATGTGCTCATGAATCGTTTTGGAAACATTTTAATATATGCCATGAAGAAAAGGCTAATCATTTCTCTTGGTGCTGGTGTCATGATCCACCAAATGAAAAGTGCCAAATAATTGAAGGGAGGGAAAGATGAAGATGGGCTGAGGAGCTTGGAGATGCCAGAGCTGTCAGTGAAATGTGGAGTTTGCTCCTTCACAGCTCAGCCATGTGCAGCCCCAGAAGCTGCTCTCCACAGATTGGGAGGGTGCTGACATTGCTGCTCACCACCCGGCTGTGTTCCGCTTCATTGCTATGTGTGTTTTTGTGGTTAACATAGGAGGGGTGGGAGGCAGTTAACCCAGGAATCCAGACCCAGATTTTCTACAGTTCTATTAAAGGGAGTTTGGCCACCGATCACCCTGCGTGGTTTTAGATTTCTCTATCTGCCAATCATAAGTGTGTTAATGAGAGTTACAGTTAGCTGAGGCACACCTTTTCATGTTATATATTTATTCATCTTCCTGATGGAGTGTGAATTCAAATCAGCTTTGCACCTGTACACAGTGGGTTCTGTTGTTTTGCAGAGCACAGATGTATTCGTGTCATTTCTCCTCCTTCTGTTGAAACGCAGGGTAAAAAAAAGAAGAAGGGAAAAAAAAAACATCCTACATACAGTCTGTCTGCCATAATCACGCACCTGTTACCAGCTTCTCTGATATCATAGATGCGGTTATCATTCCATCTCGTGTTTCAGAGGAACGGCAGAGGAGGAAATGAAATCTAAACATTAAGAGTCATATTTTCTCCCGGAATGACTGCAGTTTAGGACATCTTATCTCTCCCCAGACTTAGACTGAGATGCTTGGCTAGCTCTAAATTAGCTTTTGTTAGAGGCAAATTGGGCACTTACACAAGAGACTCAAGGCTTGTTTTATACTCCAACTTTCTGACTGCTGGAGAGTTTTGTTAAAGTGTCTTAAAAATTGGCTTGCACGCAGACAAACTCAAAGATAAAACAAAAGAAAAGGGAAGATTCTCATTTCTCGAATGTACTCTTCGAAAAGTGAAGAGAGTAGATTTACAACTCAATACACACAGGCATGAATCATTGTTCCTGGTTGCTTTACTTCATTATGAGATACTAAATCTGCATGAATATGTGCTTTTTGACAGCAGGAACCAGAATCTAGGTCTGTTTTTTTTTTTTTTTTTTTTTTTTTTTTTTTTTTTTTTTTTTTTTTTTTTTTTTTTTTTTTTTTTTTTTTTTTTTTTTGTGTGAGGCCTTACATAACATTATACACAGCTGGGATTCTCTTCTTTTAGCATTGACGTCTCCTCAGCCCCCAATTTTTCCATTTTGAGTGTGACCTGCTGACTTTCAGCTGAAGTTGCCAGTGTTTGTCAAGTTTACAACAGCTGTTGTAACACAGAAAAAGTCTTCAGAAATGCATCCTACTTCCTGAGAGGCCTACATTCAGCTAAGGTGATCAAAACTATTAGTTTTCAGCAGCTTAAACTAACACCTGAAAAACACCAGATGTGTCTGCAGTCTGGCTCCGCTCTGTTGCGTATTGACCACGTTCTTCAACTCTCACTGTCTGTGCGTCCAGTCCGGCAAGCCTCATGACTGATAGACAACTGGAGTTGCAAGGAGTTCCTGCGCTTTCTCCCCCATTGATAAGCCTCTCTGTGTTCATTTTGAGCTGTAAAACCTTTAACCTGTTGACTCATTATGTCGGTTTGTGATTGTGGTCAAGTTGAATGCGATATGATTTTGACATGGTTTGTTTTATTTTGAAAGTCACATGTAATTTTTAGGTGGTTTCGAGGTTCTACTTCCTGTCCTGCTCGGTGGTCTCCAGGATGCTCCAGCATCCAGCAGAAATAGGATTGCTGGGTATCACTTGCTACCTGCTGGACCAGACAACACAGCTGGACGCTACAGAACAGCTGAAGTATAATTCCACCAATCGTCTACAGTTAGTGTGACACGCTGCTGCCTGGCTTCTGACCGAAAGTAGAAGATGTGAGCGCACTACCCTCATCTTATCCTCCTTACCCTGGCTCCCTCTTTGTTTCAGAATTGATTTTAGGATGTCACTGACTACTTTAAAGCTCTTCAAGGCCTTGCACATTCTTACATTTCAGACCTTTAAACACTGCCATTGAGGCTGTTGGGCAAAAGTCTTTTAAATCTGCAAGTGACTTGGTTTAAATCAAAGGAGAAGAGGCTTTTGCAGCCTGTGCTCTAAGGCTCTGGTGAGTATGTCTGATGAAATCAGGTCTGCAGAGTCAGTCGCATATTTTAAATCACTTCTTGAAACATACTTTTATTATAGTCTTCCCTGATTTTAGTCAAGTTTTTATTTTCCTCTAGTTCAAAAATGTGGTTAACTTTATTGTCTCAATGTTGAATATAATTTATTTCCTTTATCTGTCTTGTTTTGCTGCCTGATTTTTACAGGAAAATGAATTGCTTTGTTGTTTTAGCTGCCAGTAAAGCACTTTGTAACTTTGGTTTGAAAAGAGCCATAAAGATAAAGCTGATTATTTATTTATTATAAGCTGATACATTGACTTATCTCATTGTGATGAATTGTAGCTGGACCACAGACATAACCGATGTATTTTGGCGCGTGCTAATACTGCAAAGCTCTCACTAGCAGAAGTTCCAATCATGATTAACAGTATCACTGAACTAGCATGTGAGCTGCTCCCTGATTGGAAACCATGGCTGTGGATGACAGTTTTTTACATCATACACAACATTGGCCAGTGGAGAACATTATCCCTCTTCTTTTCAGCATGAGAACTTCTAATTTCTCTACAGCCCTCAAAGTTCAACCCCATTACTAAAAAGGATGGCAGTGTGATCCTTGAAAACTAATGAATTCAGAGCTATCCACGGAAATAGCTGATTCAGCTTTGGCAGTTGTGAACAACGATGACAAAAGACACCCTTGGGCTTGTGTTTACATGAAAATTGTTGCTGAAGCAAGGGTCCAAAACATTAACAATGCAGGGAAGGGAAAACAAATATCTTTCACACAATGGCTCATTCAGAAGGCATGCTATCCATTATTTTTGTCAGGCTGTGTTTATGTGTTCAGAAAGATTTTGTGGAAGGTCTTTGAAGTTTTAAAGTTAATATTTAATTTTAATGATGGAATGAGCCAGATAGTGGGTTCAAACCAAAGCAAACAATAAACCAGGCTGGAAGACTATCAGCCCACAGCAGTAATACAGAAGAGACAGGAAAAAAAAAACAACAGGAGCAAAATAATTACCCTTTTCTACATCTTTGAGCAACACGATTAATATCAAAACATTTCCCAAGCATATGCTCTCAGACGTTTCAAACACTTCTATAATTTTCCTCAAGTAGTGTAAGTGCTCTGTTGCAAGACATAGAATAAAAAAAAGAGAACAAGAAAAGCACTTTGAAAATGCAAAGTTCAAGACACTGAAAACTTTTTTATTTTATTATAATTTTATTTCAGCACCAGACTTTGTTGCTCCTTTCCACTGATTCAAGTAAAGTTTCTCTAAAAAAGTTTTCTCACTTGTGTCTGGTTCTGATAGCATAATTAATGACTGATATGACCCTCACTTGGCAGGTTAGGAGTTCAAGGTGTCTGCAGGTTTCAGTGAGTCAAGTTTAAGGCATCTTAAGACCTTATTAATGCCACCTTGAATGTAATTTAAGACCAAAAACACTAGAAATGTAGTTAATGGTTGGGGAACCAATTGCATTATAACCCAAGAATAGCATGTGTGTCACTCACTGACTAGTGAGCATGCAGATCAGTATCACTATCAGTAGCTAGTAAGAAAGTAACCTCTCTACGTTTCTTTTTAGAATCTTAAAAGTCCTCCAAGAAAAAGAAAAAAAAACAAATTACAAAGAATTTGCTCGTCAAATTTGACACATGCACAAATCTACGACCTTTGAGTAATGTATCTAAGACTAGCATATAGCAGTTCAATTACTTTAAGACATTTCAGTTTCTGGTCTTTTGCCTCTGTCGTATGACAACATGAACAAGTTATAGATCATTAAATTGACTTCTTATACTTTATCGTTTTAAATAATGACAACTAAGGAATTGGTGTCTGCAACACATTTTCAGGTTCCCTCAAGCCTGAGGTATACTGGAAAAATATTGGTGGTGGCACTACATTCAAAGAATCTGGACATTTTGATATCCTTTTTTTGGTTTGTTTGTTTTAGCTGTGGTTTCATTTATCACTACAATATGAAGTCCTGCACCACTATGGGTTCAGGCAAACTTCAAAGAACTTTTGAAGCGCAATTACAGAGTTTTTGTTTTTGAAAAAAATGTCTAAAAAGCAAGAGACTCCTGCAGAAAAAAGAGAGTGTTGGCAGGTATCCTCTTTAAGGATGTGCAGACACCCTTGAATTGAATAGTAGGTGTGCCGTAATTTTCAATGGTGCATCTCAAGAGTTAAAACAAGGTTATCGCTTCTTAATGCCCTTGTAAAAAAGCTTGATGAAGGACTCTCGATGAATTAAATAAAAGATTCTCCATGAACAATGCAGACACAGAAGTGTGTTTTTACCTAATGACTTAAGAATGAGTACAACAAAAAGCAGTTCACTTAACTTTGTTGTTTTTACCTTTGCAAAGCTTTGAAGTAAAATATTGCATTGACTTGAAGCAACAGATTGACATATGCACCGGGCTTTACTTCATTAATTGTGTGTCTCCAAGAATGTAAATAAAGTCGTTAACTCTGCACTAACAGTGACTGATTCACTGAGCCATATAGGAGAAAAATAATCAAGAAGAAAATAAGATTAACCATGACGGAGATGGAGCATGGGGCAAGTCAAGTACAATTTCTCTCTCTGACATATGTATAAACACACAACACCTTGAAGTAGATTTTCAGCCAAAGACCTTAATCAAACAACGGCAATCTCCCCTCCCTTTGTTCGAACGGTCCCAGGCCTGAGGTAAAAGATTAGAGCAAAGGTCTGGAGCCATGCCAATGCACTGCAAGGGAAATAATTAGCCTCAGGGGTCTTTTTTGGACCTGAAACCCTCCATTCTCTTCCTTCATGACTAATTCACAAGGCCTTGACTCTCCTTTGGCACAGGAGGGTGAGCCTGCAAGCCATGCAAATGCTCAGATGGGTTATGTTAGCTTCAACTGCTCAATGAAGAAACTGTTTGGTTTTTTTAAACCCTCATTTGTTTAATGATGCCCTCAGACTGCTGCATTAAGATTGTCATCTGGAATAAATGAAATAAAACAGAATTTATCAACTTCATTCACACTTTCTTATGAAAGTCTCCATGTGAGGTACACTGTAAAGTCCAGCTAGTTGAAGTTACCTAAAAATCCATGGATGCATGAGAAAATGAACTTAGTAAAGGTAAAGAGCTTTTTGTGTAAGGGGCTAACTAAGGAATTTCTGTTGTAGTGTACTCATGGTTGAGTTCAGGCAACTTAATTTACTTTATCTATGCTACTTGATCAATTCTGTTGCATGTTATTGTGACCAAACAAACAAAAAATCAGTGTGAAACCCAATTCAATATGAAAGTGTGAATACATCATATTTACAGGGGTTTTCAAATCAAGTCCTGCAGAGAGACACTATTTTACTGATAGCTTAAACAGCCAGTCTACAATGTAAAATATGACAAGTAGAGCTCACTTAAAAAAAATCTAAGAAACTGATTGTACTGATAAAGGTAAGTGAAGTTATAACCATTAGTCTAAGGTTGATACCTTGATACCTACCAGTTAAGTTTACTGAACTTCTAGTTGTATAATCCTAATTTTGTGAAGTTATCCAAACTCCAAAATAGAAAGTATTATGAACTCAATGTTACCAAGTGTCACCAAATTAAGTAAGCCAAGTTAGTCTGACTTAATGGAACAGTTACGTAAACTCAGTATAATCTCGTACAATCAACTTTAAAGCTGCAGCTTTGCAAAATAGCAAGGTAACAGCTGGGAAAAACTCAATGTTGAAATCTGTCAGTACAGTTTGTAGCCTGAGGAAAGATGAGGTTGATTCACTCTGTTCGCCCTGTATCTTCTTTTACCTGTTAAATCTACTTTCCCTTGTATTACTGCCACCTACTGGATTTTAGTGTAGAATGGGATATTGTCAGCCCCAGTCTTTGTAACTTCCCAATTAACTCAAGTAGGCTTGATTCAAAACAATGGTTCTTCATTGTGTAAAGGCTTCACTCAAAAAAAGAGTAAAATAGCTCGCTTCATTATTTAAGTACCTGTTGCATCTGAAAAACTATTAAGAACTGCAGATTTTAATTACTCTGTAATTGTAACTCATTATTTTGTGTCAAGACAGCTGTGAGGTTTTACAGTGTAAGGTGGATCTGGTGATGTCAGGGAACTAGATGACCATCAAGGACAAATGATTTCATGGCATAAGAAAAAACGCAGGGCGAATTTTCTGTTCTTTTGCACCAAAAATATTTTTCTTCTCCGTGTGCCAGTAAATATTTATGTTTCCTCCAAGCCCATCAAAGTCAAGGGGAGAAAAGTTTCTGTGATATGGCACGTGCAGGAGTTTGGGCTGATATTGAGTGATGAAAGATGGAGGGTTTAAGTTGTAGATTTATTCTGCTGTCAGCTTTGAGGAGTGAGGCTGTTGGTATAAGTGTGTGTGTGTGTGAGAGAGAGAGTGTGGACGGCTGGCTGCGGGTAGATTCTAGAGTATGTGCATTGTGTTTATGCCTATGCATTTCTCTGGTGTGTGCACATAGGTGTGTGAGGTCGTAGCTGTCTTCCAAGTCAATAGACACACTCTGTCACCGCTGGCAAGTAAATTGACAGCTTGGAGTTTGCAGTGACACAGGCCTTGCATATATTTCCTCTATTACTGTGTGTGTGTGTGAGTGTGTGTGTGTGAGTGTGTGTCAGCCTGGAGTTCTTCTTGGCAGTGTGTTCAGGAGTCAGCTAGCTCGGCAGGGGATTAAACAAACACCTTCCATTCAGGCTTATGGTGACGAATGATAAACTCTCTCACCCTCATTCAGCCCAATAGGTAATAAAGGCTCCCCCTCACTCAGGGCTCATTTGCACTTTCTGCTGCTGTGTGCTGCATACAGTCCAAAGTCAAGCATTGTTTCCTTCTTTTTTTTATACTCTGAGTAGTCATTGTGAGAAATGCCAATTCAGGAAACTAAAGCGTCAAGAGGATTGAAATAAAAACAAGAGTTATTTGTATCAGCTTTGTGTGGCAGTGGTTTGCTTGTTCGGGGGGGCTGCTCTCAAATGAAATTGCAGTTTCATAGACATGGAAACTCTCAAGGATACTCGTCAGGCTGGAAAAACTGGCCCAGAATTTTATTGGTGATATTGTTGAAACCGGGAATGTCCTCGATTGAATCTAGTCTTGTGGCTAAATTGATGAAATCCAGCGCCAATGACCTTGCTGCTGTCTGGAGTAAGGATAAACACTTTAAATTGTTGGTGACTCCTCTCTGCACCTTGACTCTTGGAATAAATGGTGGGTTTTGTTGTGGGCACCATGTCAAGGTAGCTGAACTTTGAAAGATTTGAAAGGAAAGGAAAGAAGAAGAGTTTTAAAGAGTATGAAAGTGTACATCCTGTGTTCTCTGACTAAGCATAATTACTCACACATGTCTATTTGTAGGGGTATTGGCAGCCGGAGTAACATTACACCGCCATTTGTCTTCCCCTTTTTCTTTTTCTCCTGCTGCCTTCTCCTCTACAAATCGTTAGTTTTACTTTTCATTAGATCGGATCAATAAGGCTGATCACTGGCCCGTGGCGGGGATACTGTGTGGCAGAAACTCCTCTCTCCAAACTTCTGCCTCTTCTCCTCATTTCTTCCCCCTCATTCTTACCACGACTGAAGTGGCTTGTGAAAGGCTGCCAGAGAAGCTTGAGGGGCCCGAGGAAGAGGAGTGAGCCAGTGACTGCGCTAGTGCCACTCAATGAGGCAGAAATGGCAACGATGAATGATAACCCCACACAGTTTAATTAAGAAGTGGTAACCTCTCGAGCTTACAGTTACAATGAACATGGGGGCTGCATGCAGAGGAGGGGAATTAATGTGGAAATCTAAGGCTCTCCAACATTCAATTCATATTAGCACTGCATCGTGTGTAGTAAACATCAGCATTGATGTCAGTGGGTTTTTTTTTCCAATTATGTTTGTGTGTTGGGTGTTGGACACTAAGAATATGTTACTGCCATCACTGCTTTAAAATAAATGTTTCTGATGCATTTTAAAGTTTTATCTTTTTTTTTTTTTCCTGGGTTAAAATTGGTTCATTGTAAGAAACGATTTTGCACCTTTGTAAGTCTGTCAAATTATTCTATGTCAGCATGACAGAAGATTACGAGGGTTGTTGTGAAAATACTAAATACATTTAAATGTGAAAATCCAAGTCCAAATAGTTCAGTAATGCATGTGACTTGACGATCACCTTAGCCCCTCCCAGCTATTTAGTAAAGCTACAGCTTTCACGTCATACCCAGAATGCCTTTGTGAATTATAGCCTAACAGCCTGTCACCTTGAGAGAGAAGGAAAAGTAGTGGGTATGAGACCCTGAGGTGATTTTAAGCAACTACCTGAAGGAGCTAACTTACATATTCAATTTGAAAAAAAAAAAAAAAACACAAACAAAAAGTTAACAACTAAAAAGTGTAATTAAGTTATGACTACTTGGATAAGACAATATCTTATTAAATAAAGATAACTTCTGTTGATGTTGGAACAACATTTACTTTTGGACCTGATGCTATATTTCAAGGCAGCCTTTTACATTATATTGTTACATTGTAGTGTACAATAATCTCCTCATATGACGTAAACAATTTATAAAACCGCACGCCGGCCGGCAGTTTGCCATTCCTCTGATGTCATCAAAGTATAAAGAATGACACCTTCATCAAACATCAGACTGCTATACAGTGTTGGAAAGCTTAGGCGCTTCACATTTCAGCAGTAAGTTCGTTTTACAGTTTACTTAAAAGCATAGCATGGCATGTCAGCCTGAATTGGGTGGGAACTAAGAGGTTACATTAGAGAGTTATCTCAAAGATAACAAATAGTAATAAGTTGTAGGTGTGCACACCCTGGCCACCCCTACTTATGACACTGCCCTCATTGTGCCACCCCAGTCTGAAAGTCTGGACACACCCCTGCACAGAGACACATGCATTGTAAATATGGTATGAAAGCTAACAGGCTTTCAGGTTAGTTCAGCAAAAGCTAAATGAAAACCCCTCCATTCATTTTTACAGAATGAGAGGAAAATGGAAAAAAACTTAAAGCAGAAAAGTGACCTCAGGTCCTGGACTTCTGGTGTGTGATATGTACAGTGTGTCCACAGTGTTGCCATTTGCTTATAATTTTAAGGGAGGAGAAAAACTGGATTTATCTTCTTAATTTTGGTTTTAATTCACGTCGTTTTTGCTCATAATTGACAGCCTAACTACGTCATGTTTAGACAAAGATTTCATGAAAACGTTAATGTCTGCCCCTGTTTATATTTCCTGTGTAACCTGGCACATAGCCCATACTCTTATTGCTGTGAAGAACCACTTTTGTAAGAGCTCGTTGAGCTCTGGTAGTGCTTGTGCTCAGTTTGTAGGCTCAGGAGTGCAGATTTGTTTGAAGTATTGGAGATGATGCGTATGAGCTCATTGTCCTCCTCTCCTTCAGAACACCTGGACATGTATCGTGGTCGTCGACCAAACAAAAACAAAACACTGCGAATCCTCCAAGTACTCTAATGGAAGATCAAATATTACACACTAAGCTGAGAGAACAATGGCATGAAAAACTGATGAGTGTGAAAAGCCAGTGACGCCGGTGAAGCTTTTCCATGAGCAGCTTTGCACCTCGGTAACAGAAGGGGGTTGGCTGGTAAAGCGGTGTTGTTTGGAGTGTTTGTGTGTTTGTGTTTGATTCAGACTCACCCAGCACAGTCAGACGGGCAGGACGGGACCTCATGGCGGCCTGGACGGCCTGGCACTCAAACACAGCATCATCCATCAGCTCGACACGCTGAATTCGCAAATGATGCTCTCCTGAACCATGGTCGCCAATCACTGTGTAACGAGGATAGCCTGCAGCACAAACACATTTACGCATTTTAATCACCTTCAAAACATTGCTTATTTGCCAAGAGCAAGAGGATAAATCTGTCATTGAAAAATATTTGCAGTTCATTTGTGTAAGTAACATCAAATGACAACATGACATGTATCTTATGTGCAGAGGAACACCAGTGTAAAATAAACATATTGCAGTGAGAATATTACTTGAAATGAGCTGTGTAATTAAAATGGTTCTTAATTACTTATTTGCTCATATACTCACAATGCATTTCATACAATATCCTAATATTAAGTTGATCATTCATGTTTTATAGCACTCCTGCTTGATGTTAATGAGCTGCTGTGGAGGATGCATCCTGGAGAAAAATGTTTTACTGCATCCACAAACAGCAGCAGCTGTATTTTGAGTTGTTTCAGCACTGCTGTTTGAAATGATTTATTGTTTAATAATGCAAGAAAGCAGACCAATATCAAGAGACCAGGGCATTTTACTTCAGTGAGGCAAGATTTTCAAGATATCCCCCTAACCATTATCAAAATATGCATCGATAGTGTGTTGTGGAGTGCATCTCTCCACTGGGGCAAATAAGCAGAGAGAAGAATGAGTACTTTTATGGGGTATTTCTCAAGCTTTCGCAATTGCTTGTCTCTGAAGATCCCTTCACCACTTCTCTCACTCCATCTTTCTAATTATCAGGGATACAGGATTTGGACTGAGATGAGAATGCCTTTTCATGAAACAAATGCACTCCAAAAAGTGTTATGAATTTTCTGCTAAAAATTGTATTTTCCTCCAGTGTGATTCATTGATCAGAGATGAAACATGGATTCTACTGCTGCAGAAGAATAGGGCCGGACTTTTAATAAAGCCTCACTCTCCCTCAGCTTGTGCTTTGTGAAAGAAAACCCTCACCTCTCACACTCGCGAGCTTGTCATTTCCTTTCAAAAAGCGTCCATCACTACAGTGCTATCCAACTGTTGTGTTACTGCCAACAAATGTTGGGGAGTAAAATATTGATTTCTCAGTAACAGGAAGCCAATGACTCACATTGGCTTCAGAGCTCTCCAAACACATCGTACTTTCACTTAAAAGCTTTTACAGCCTGCTTATATGTTTTAGCACCCTAAAGGAACAGAACAGACTGGGTAGCCCTGAAACAGCTTTTACGTCCTTGAATCTCTCTGGCTCAAAAATCTATCATATGCTCTAAGCCCAATTACTGACTGTTGCTTCATTGAATCCAGTTGCCTTTAATAGAGCGTGAAGTGGGCCACGTTTTATGCTAGTGGGGCGAGTAACAGCCGATTAAGCCATCCTCCTACATGTAGCCTTTAATCCTAAGGGTCTATACAGTGGGAGGACACATTGGACAAAAGAACGCCCAAATATAAACAGTGCAGCTGGGCAGGAGATAAGCATTGTATGTTTATAAGAGAGAAAAACAGAATCTGGTGTCAACAGATGATTCTTGGAGTTACTCACCAGGACTCAGGGAGGGCATGTATCTATTTTAATAATGCATAGTGTCAACTAGGGCTGAGCAGTTAGAAAAATAATCTAATTATATTTTTTTTCCCATATCGCAATTGTGATTCATTTTGAGACTATTTTTAGCTTCCTTGTCTCATGTTTTGTTGATATCTATTGCTATAATGAAGGGAATGATACTTTTTTATTATTATTCTCATTTGAAGTTGGATATTTATATATATAAAAAAAAATCATGAAAGAAACTCTGTTGCATGTTTAAGTACTTCTCAAAGTTTTAGAACATAATAAATGGGATACATATTTTTGGTCTCTTATTTCAGAAAGTTAAACCCAGATATTATTCTGACTCATTATACATAAGAATCATTTTAAGCATTTATTTCTTGAAATGTAGATGATTATGGCTTATGGATAATGAAATCCCAAAAGTCAGTGTCTCAGAAAATGAGAACATTACAACATACGAACAATAAAAAAGGATATATGAAACAGAAATGTCAGACCTCTGAAAAGTTTTGCTCTTTCAGACCATTTCCCAAGTTTTCCCCAAAATTTCACCCATTTTTTCTGGTTTTTGACCATTTTTGCCACCAACATGTCTTTTTGTTGCTACTTCTTGGCATTTTTGCCACCATTAAGATTGTTGCTCATACAAGGGTAGTTTTCAACAATATGGCTCTTTGGTTGAGTAACACTGGTGTAGAACATAAAAAAAAATCTACTGAGAAAAGTTTGATCTAGTATTCTGATTCATTAGATGTTGGAGAATTATTGCACTGGATGCGATAAGAATTTGCAGCAGGCCATATTGTGATTTAATCTTATTTGGGATGAATTGCCCAGCCCTGGTGTTTAACATTTCAGTAAGAAAGGCTTTAAATGCAACGGGGACCTTGTTTCAACTAAGAGGTCCCATTGATCACATTAATGACCAATGACTGAAAAGATACTTCTATCTTTTCATGCTCAGCATGCCTAAAATGAAGGACGCACCATTATGAGTGCAAGGTCACCCACAGGAGCCATTTGCTTCAGCTGTATGTCCATTGATGAGATTCAAAGCAATAATGCCATTGTGGATCACAAGGGTAATGATCATTGCACATCCTGAATGATGGGACCTTGGGTTGACCCCAGTCCACCCGGAGTGCTGCCTGTTCTGCCAACCTAGGACACAGAGTGTACCCAAAATGCACTCATGCTTTGCACGTCTTCATTGTAGCAAAGTATTAGGAATGCAAATTTCTGTTACACAAACAGAACACAACACCAATTACCTCACCTCTGCCCTGGGCAAAGCGGGAATAACTTTGCTATGTGAGGATATGGCTCTCTTCCGGATTCATCTGCGTGCATAAGCTGGATCCAGGAGTCGTACTGTAATTCCTTTCTGCTTCTTCATGAGCACCTTGATCATGTATTTTGTCAATATGCCTACCATAATAAAAGCCAACAAGAAGACTGATCACCTCTGCACATGTGATGTGTACCTATAAAGGACCATTGATCTTAGGTCTCAGCAGATTTCAAAGACACAATGTGTTACCCAAAGCAAACAATGTAAAATAGACCCATTAAGGAGTAATGAATCCATCAGGGGCAAATGGATTTGTCTTGAGGCTGGATCAATGCCTATGAGCATGTGTGTGTGTGCATATAAGTATACAGACACTCAAGGCAAAGCCAGCTGATTTATGGCACTCACCTAACACATGTTTCGCAGAGTGCAACCACAAGGGGATAGAAACAGGTTACAGCTGGGAACAGGTGACTGGTGTTCAATATGCCCTCCTGAGAGGCAAGTGCCACATGTTTGCTGCTGATGGTCTGCTAACTGCTGCCCTTCATCAAATCCCTGCTTAAAGAGCTCATCTGCCTCCACCCTAAGTGCATGTCATAATGTATACAAACACTTCTTCCCCCGTCTTAACCGTGCTCATGGGAGAAGTCACTTATAACCGCTTTGTCTGTTGTAATTATCATCATGCATAGCTGATACATCCCTGTCATGCATATTCATGGCATTGATTGGTATGTTTCGAGCGCTTGTAGGGCTACTTTACTTTCTTTAATTAGAGTGGAAAAGCATGACACAAAAGGGAATGAATAGGAAATTCAGAGACAGATAGGAATCATTGGCTTTTGTGCTGTGATTTCTCACGCTGAATGGTGAAAGAGTTCTCTCGGTTTAATCACTGCTCCTGTGAATGGAGACAGGTCCCAGGCGGAGCACAACGTTGCCGACGCAGCTTCTTTCCATGAATAGCCAAGCAGACCTATATTATTGAGATGCACCGTGCAACATTTGATTCGTTGCACTTTTTATGTATACAGCTGCCACTTTCCTTTCATTGTGTACATCTCGCAGTGGATGTACCATCACTCTTTTACTGCCACGTGTATTGCTTGTTTATGTAGGCAGGGGTGATAAAAAGGACAGCTGCGCAGCACTTTATCCTGAAAAAGTCTCATCTGTCTCAAAAGAAGGCACTCAGCCCTGCCTGTATCATACTGTTGATTCTACCTATCTTCACCAGGCGAGCAGCGATTCCTCCTTAAAAGAGACCCTGTTCATTTTTAAACGCTTTATGAGAGGAAAACACTCCAGCTCTTGATGCTTCAGAAAATTTAGAAATAAAGAACAGCCGATGGGGAAGGCCGAGCTCAGGATTAGTGCAAAGTCAATGACTGTTGGAGTATTCACAGATGGGTTGTTAAAGGTTACTCTACTGTAGTTCCCATGAGTGCTGTGACCCAATGTTCTTTCTGTTTTCTCTGTTCCAATTCTTCCTCATTCTTTGGCCATTTTTGGAATGAGATTATATCTTGATTGTCCTGTCTAGTTAAATCAATAAAAAGAGGATAAAAGTTATGACCCTGCATAGCGCAGTACTTGCTCTCTTTCTTTTCTCTCTCTTTTTCTCTCTTATTCCATCTCCAGCAATCGTAAGTACTCTTCTTGTCTGTCCCATCTTGCTCCAAAACAGACTGAGAAGCTGCAGGACCATTGTTTACTGCAACCTCTTCATCTTCCCCTGGGCCTGATAAGAACCCAAGGAGGGAAGAGCAGAGCTTTACAGGGGCTCTGTCAGCCACTGCGCTTTAATTACAGACCACACTGGTGACAGGGAAGGCTTCTCCAAGCCTTTGCTAAAGGTCAGGGGGTAAGAGACCCCCAGTCTCAAGTGAAATACATATTTAATCATCTTTTCCAAAGGAGACCTTTGTATTTTCAAAATGGCTGCTGTGGAATATTTTGTCACTGTGTCTTGAATTGCAATTATTTCGATTTTCTTCGTGGTCACACAGAGGTTGGTGTGTGAGACCAGTCAGAAAGCTTCAAAACAGGCTGTGCCTTTTATTGAGTAATGTATCCCTCTGTGTATTGAGTGCTGCACACGGATTCAAATGGATCCTAGCTTTGGAAGAATTTAATGATCATTTCAGTAAATGACGCAGGCGTACTACTTTTATGGAGGCTTTTATGGATTTTCTCATTCAGCAGCTCAGTGCTTCAAAAGGTTGTAAATGTTTATTTAGAGGAGTGATGTGTTTCCTTGAAATTCATCAAGGTCATGAATATACATAAACCCTTGATTGGTTGAACAACAGGCTACTAAATGGCAGTGCAGTAGCCACTTTTTCTCCAAATTAAACAATTAAGGCAATTATACATGAGGTGCAGTGTAATTAGAGGATGCCAGCTACTCTTCAAAAAGCCATTTAGCAGCCTGAAGCAGCAGAGGAAGACCAGTGCAACTATTGATTTCACATCCCATTCAGATTTCTGCGCTTTGCTTCCAAACACAAAGTAAAAGACAAATGCATTGAACACAGGGACGTAAATTATTTGTGATTCTGAGTGTTCTGCTTATGTTTTATGCTCCACTCGTAAAGTAACACGTCTCTTGTGACACACAACCTTAATCCATCCATAGAGTAATGAATTTGCAGTGAGGTTAGACTGTGTACATGGAGAGGCTTTAAAGACAGAAAGCCGTCGTTTAAATATGACAGTTGAGTGAGAGAGTTTCATAAATAAGGGCATGTGAGGGTGATGTAGAAATGCAGGATGACAAGCTCAAGAGGATAAAAGCTGTTTACTCACCGGAGAGGTCTCTGCCCACTCCCAGTGCCAGGCCATCCTTGATCCACAGGACCACGCCATGATAACCAGGTATAGTACAGGGTAACGTCACAGGCTGGCCTGCAACAACCACCAGGTCCTGTGGCTGCTGGGAGAACATGGCCTCGGCTCCTGTAGGACAAGAGAAAAGGGGAAAATTTAGCTCAGCCCATTTCATTTTTCAACATTATTGAACTCTTTTTAGGGCTACACGGTCTTGGGAAAACACATATGTTGCAATATATTTTAGAATTTACTGTTTCACTCTGTTCAACTAAATTCTCTCTGACTCTCCCTGAGATGAATTCAACAAAGCCTCAGACAAAGCTGGATAAAGCACACATCTGGAAGCTGCTGCCATTGACCCTGAAAGTGATAACAAAACACCTTACGTGATAGTAACTAAGGATGGACATCCAGATCTGGTTCCTGCTAAGAATTGATAAGAAATTGTTCGATCCATTAACCTCATAAGCCTTTATGCTTAAAGATTTCATTATTGATTTTTTCCATCACGCTGGGGCAGATGATATAGTAAACATAGTGCTAGATTAATGGTAACATTTATGGGAAGCTGCATTGATATGGAAGCTGTGAGAGCACATTTATAAAGTTTCAGTTTTAAAACAGAATTTAACTTACATCACAGGAACACATCACAATAAACAATAATTTAAACTCCAAATTATCAAAACACTGACATGCAGTGTTTTCCAAACAAAATGAAAAAAAGCTTTCCATACAACTATAAGCATTGCTATCACCAGTTTAAGACACTTGGTGGCTCATTTCAGTCAATGGCAGAAAAAACATGGACATACATCCACATCACGGAATGTGTGATTTTTCATTATGTTTATTCACTTACATCCAGAGATATCCAGATCCAGTCAAATATTTCATATTTATGTACTCATAAACTTTATAAAATGATCATGACTAAGAAAATCTGTAAAGCTGTACTGTACTGTGCTGTAGCTGTACTTAAGAAATTCATAAGATAAAGACTCTGATTGGTTAGCACAATCATCAAGGGCATCGATATCAATAAAATCTTATCTATACCTATCTATAAAAGTGACTATAAGCAAACTGTCCAAATCCCTGCAATGCTCCACTCACATTCACCACTTCCTCTCTCTATCACTCGACCATTCACGCAGCACATCACTCTGCTCCACCCTGATAACAGCAGGTGAGATGACAGAGCACAGAGAAGGTGACATAACTGTGAGTTGTTGCATGTGAAGTGGTCAAATATATAAACTGATACTCATTGACAGTTATCAGTGATGTGATTTGGTGTAGACAGGCTATATATATTGCAACATATTCCATTCCTTGGGATGTGAATATTGCGCACGTGACTATTGACATGATGATACTAAAATGATATATTGTGCAGCACTAACTCTAATACAAAAAAAGAGAGATTGACTATGAAAATCTGAGAAGTGGAATGATACAATTTGACAAACACCTGCTTTCAATCTTTCAAGTGCTGAATGAAGCAAAAATGAAAGGAAGTGCACCATACGCCATTTCCAGCAATTTCACTCAAACTCCCTGTCAAGCTCATGTTGGATGAATCTAAAGTGTGATATACAAATGTGGCATGTTCTTTTACTATTCATGATAGAGACAAGACACTGTACACGCATCATAGGTGTCAGCGCAGCTCCAGGACTGAAGCAGGAGCTAAGAGACAGCCGTCACAGCTCAGCTTGGTTCATTTATGAAGGATGTCACCGTTCAGATGGGCTGGGCTCCAACACACCAGATAACACCATCTTGTCTGCCAACACCGCTCTAGCAGCATACATTAACTCCAGCTCACACCCATGTATCCCAACTGTGGGAGCACTATTAGCTGCACTCCTCTCCCGCATGTTCAGGCGGGAAGTGGTGTGCAGTGAACTCCATTAGAGGCAGAGGGTGTGTTAATGGGGAGGGGCACAGTGGCAGTGGAGCGGAGGGTTAGTGTTGTGGATCAGAGTGGAGGGTACAGAGTGGTACTGATGTGTAGTTAGGAACACTGGCAGGCTGCCTATCAACTAAAGCCTGCACACCCACACCTATACGCGCTGACGTGCATTCACACAGACAGCAGGGCACGGATTGCAGCAGAGGTTTAGAAGTGTCACCTCCTCTCACACTTTACTGCGACAGTTTTGTTCACAGCTGGTTCTTATTTTTAAAACTTTAAAAGTTCACTTGTTCAGATAAGAACAGCTTCCTCTTTCTTCAACTGCACATTTATGTTTTTTTCTTCTCCAGAGAGCTGCACTGGCACAAAAACAGACCAATATCTCAAATTCCTTTTTGTGCTGAAATTGACTCATGTACATAGTTTTCTGCTGTACTTAATCATATGCAGAGTGACGGGTGAATCACACATCTATAATAACAATAATAAGCAAAGCAAAGATGACAAAGAATGTTGATGCACGCTTTTATCTTACAGCATCTTTGAACAGAACTGTCGTCATCTGCAGCACTTCTTTGTCTGCTTCATTTTATATTCAAGGGAAATTATTTATCCCGCTGCAGACAGGGAAATTGATTAGCTTTGCTGAACAATTTCCATCCACATCAGAGAAAAATATTGTTGTCATACAAGCTACTGGTTCTAATTGAGTCAGAAAATGCCATTAGAATCCCCAACAGTCATTTTTTTCAGCCACGAGATGAATGACTTGTTAAAGATGTAAGCAGAAGTTTGATATTGATTCATGTTTCATCTCTCCTGTGTAAGCTGTAAGACATGCCCGCGTACCTGATAAACAAACCAAAATATCCAAGTCCTTTGACTATAAACAAACCAATACAAGCAAAGAAACATACAACACAAACCTATATAAGGTCTTTCATCTTATAAGAGCTTCTCAAGACACTACATTTATAAATTTACCCCAAATGTATTCCCCTATAATACCAACACACCTTTGTTGAGCCTCAGCCATGCTCCCACATGAAGGGCTTATCTTGGCTCAACACAGAAGCATGCTAACTTATAGACAGCCTCTCTACAGATCTCTTGACATGTTCCGGAAAAACACTGTTAACTGCAGGAAATCTTGTATCTGCACAGTCATGATTGATAATATCAAACATTGCAGCTTGTGCTGTAATTGATTTAACATCTGATGGATCTTTGCGATGGTAGCACACTTGTCTGCACGCTCCATCCCCTGTAAATCTCCACATTAAGGCCACACACTCCCCATGTGTTTACAGCACCAACATATTTTTTCCCACCTCAGAAATTGACCACATAATCAGTTTTGTGTCACCGCTCAATGTTGTGAAACATTATATAGTGACATTATTTCCTGTTTGAAGAAACAGAAAAGATACAAGCTTTCTACAATATAAAACCCAACAGCTTTCTCAACGTGAAATGAGAAGTTGCCATGCCTGAGTTAAAAAATTTGTAATTTTTTCCCTCTTTTTTTTGTTTTGAAGTAACACTAAAACAATAAAAAAAAGCCATTTTACTGTTGTTCTGAGTGAAGCCTACTTGAATAAATTGAGTACCATCAAAGGCTAGAGCTGCATACTCCCCATTCCACACAAAAGTCCAGTAGGTGGCAGCACTACAGGACAAAGAAGATTAAACAGATAGAAGAAGAAACAGGATTGCCAGATCTTGAGCGTACAATCTCAACTTTGCCCAGGCTGAGGACTGCACTGGCAGACACATTTCAACATTGATTTTTCCATCTGAATTTCCAACTTACACCTGTCTTACCTGATTTGGGTTAGATTAAATAATTTTAATTGCCTAAGTTCAACTAAAGATGGACTACAATAAAAATCAAAAGTTAGTCCAACTCACAAAAATTGTTTTGTTTTACTAAGATCATAAAGCCATGCTTAAAAATTTTTGAGGCAATCTGTTTGAATGTTTTTAGTAAAGTTTACTAAGTGTGTTTTTACAGTGCATTTGTGCTGTCATACTTGAAGCTGTGGCAGATTTTTATTGAGATTGTTCGGTGTAAATAAATGCTTATTGGTCCCTCAAACTGTTTTTGATAAATATCTGTCCTCCTGAACACTTCTGTAACAACACCAGTTAACAATGCTTAACTGTCTCACCTTTTTCACCCCAAAAAATACTAAAATATGAGTCATTATTTGAAGCATCAATTGAACCTGAGCTGAGTGACTTGGTGTGTTGCAAATCTCATTTAAGCATGTCAAGATCAGGTAGCTCATCACAGCGTGTGCTTCTAAAGCTGCAAAGACAGTTTACAACTGTCTTTTGGCACCTCTGCAGGTATTTCCCAAAGGCTAGTAAAAAATAAAAACTGATGATGCTATCAGAGACAGAAGCCATCTTTATGTGAGTGTAACTAAATAAATAAAATTACGCTTTGGAAAATCTAACAGAAAACTAAATGGCTTCATTTGGCAAAGTTGCCACAGCCAATTAAAAAGGAAGCCTACATCTGGATAAAACGTGTTTTAATGCTTATAACCTTGGTCTTTCTTCCGCTCAATCTCAACAACTAATTCCAGAGCATGTGGTAAAAGGGCTATTAAAACCAGCAGAAGAATCAAAGGCTTAAAAGATACCAGCTTGTACTTGTCACTCCAGCCGTTAAAAAGTGACCTCCTTCATTCAATTTGAAGCCTGGCTGAGTCTCGCAACAAATGTGTCTTCATGGGGACAGAGCGGTACAGAAATGAGGGTGATGTGTTTGAGATGGCTGGGGCTTACATCAAGGTGGCTACACTCATTCATCCATCCCCTCTGCACCCAATAAATCTCTGTCACATCTGCCAAATTCATACTTCACTGGGCATCACAGGGTTGGCAGAGCACTTGCCCCTCCTTAATCTGCCTCTTTCTTCATTCTGTGCCAGGCATGACACGCAACAGAGTGAAGACAACCCCTGCCCTCTCACTTATTCATGACAAATATTTTCATAACTAACACGTCCAATTAAGAATTAAGCGCCTCAATTAAGACATTATCACAGACAGTAGTGTGAGGGCAGGACAGCGACTGTGTTCAGGTGCCTGAAGAGCAGAAGATCCACGTTAATAACGCTTTATCAAGCATCTTAACAGGGTTTCATAGAGCGCTATGTTTAAAAGAAAAAAAAAAAAAAGAAACGTCTAGACATTCTAATTTGCTTTGAAACGCACAGGCCTTGACTTTTGGGGCTGGGTTGTGTAATGTGTGGGCGCACAGAGCAGAAACATACACCTTTTGTCTGTCACTAGAGACAACAGACAGTCCTATGGGTTTTCTCACTCAGCAACAGCCAAACCTCTACTATGAATAGAACTTCAATAACACGACAGTAACTGCTGAGTTTGTGCTCACACATTGTCTAGGAAGAGACGGTAACAAAGAAATACTTCACTTCAGATTGTTAGATTTGCTAAATCAAGCACTGTGCTTCTTTCATAGGAGTCTATCAACCCTTATATAACATCTGCCTCCTCTTAAAGCCACACTGCAGATGGTGACAATGTGATGTTGTGTTTGACTTTGGCAGTGAAATCAAACAAGGATGACTCCTTTTTTTCAATTCTAACAAAAACCTGTGAAGGACATGGACATAATTGGCAACAAACATTATGCAAGTACAGGTTCACACGAAAACAGAAACAGAGTTTCACGGATTTTATTCTTTTGAAAATTAAAAAAAAAGATCATTTTTTCAGGTACCTCGAAGCCGAGGTAAGATAGGGAAAATACAGGTGGTGACATTACATTCAAAGGATCTACAAATTGTAATGTTTTTAATTTTTTTTTTTATCTCATTGTCTCATAAGGACAATATAGGTTATATATATTTTAACAGAAATGATTCAAATAATTTTCAAAGTTTCAAAGAGGATGTAACAATCAAGATGATGTTGATGAACTCCCCTCTTTTCTTTCTTTTTTTTTTTTTAGTTTTTGGGTTGGACAATCATGTGAATGCTAGAGATGTGATACTGTAAAATTTGGTATTTCACCAAGTCAATTTAGGGCCAGTACTGTTGATCTCAATTCTGATATTAGTACTTACACATAGGAAAGAACTTTGTTAAAATTAATCCAGAATAACACACAAAGACTAAAACTAACATTACTACTCAAAATAAATGCAAAAATATCATTTTTCAACCAGAATATAATAATGTGCTCTATTTTTTTCCTGCTTTGTTGTAAAACAGCACATAGTATCCATGGATAATTATAATATATCTGCATTAAGTGTATCATTTTGATCAAACAGACTGTGCGTACTTACAGATCATTATTACAGAAACATAATAATATTTAGAAAATCAGCGATTTACTGATATTTTTCAAAAATGTTTTTATTTGTGATCTCGTTGCACAAGTATTGATCAATACAGTTACCAACTTTGGTTTCAATATATTGATGTCTAGGTCAATCTCCCCACCGCCAGTAGATGCCAGTTATTTAGGATCCCAAGGTTAAACGTAAATATGTAAACAAAACTGATGGCTTATTAGTGCATGAACAAACTTGTTATCAAACATGTGAGAATACATACAAAAAACATAAAACCTGAATCAATGTCATGGAGCCCCAGTACCTCCATGTACTTCTCTGAGTTATGTTATGACATAAGAAAGGGGCATGTTGAAACACGTCCAAGTTTGTGTTTATTCAAATGTACAGAATGGTTACAAAACATGATTTATATATTGCTGTGTAACAAAGTCCATATGTGTTGTGCATTTAGACAAGTACTGGTGGTTGTAAATCCCCTAAATCCTCACTGGTTGTGTCCAGATACATCATATAGCAGAGTGATTCTTCCTGATTTGGATTGTTTATGGCACATTAAGAAAGATGGGGCAGGAGACTGTTGGTTTAGTCTGCTCAGTTGTTTCAAATGTTGTAAAATGCAGGTAGTTAAAGGCCCAGCACAGAGCCATATTCATAATGTGGACTGGCACTTTGCATCGCCTAATGTTGTCATTTCACTTCAAATAATTTGTTTACCATTGGACGGCTGCTGCATTTCCACACACTCCAGCACTATTTTCCCCTCAGTGCTAACTGCCCCCAATTTCATCGCTCTTTGCCAATCAGGCCTCGAAATTACCGTTACGGACACACATCCAGCCCACTTCAGAGAAATAATCAGCATGCTGTCTGTGCAGCATGTGGCCACACAGCACCAAAGCTTAGTCCAGGATCATTATCAGAAACTATTACCCCTCTGGCCGGGGCATTTTATACCAGCAATTTAGAAGCACAGGAGGGGCTTCAGAATAACGAGAACTGGGTGACTTAGTTATATGTATTGTAGTTTGTTTCCCAATGACCACTCTTTCTTTCTCTATGATGCTGCTGCTGGTACTTTTCTCTGGTATATAAGTGCAGGTATTAGAGCGAGACACAGTGAGGGGGAACTGAGGGAGAGAGGTTTATTTTTATCTTCTACTTTCCTATTGGTAGTGTTGCCATAGGTGACAGCTGCCCGACTGAAGTGGGATTTTTTGACAATTAATCAAATTATTCTGGTAGAGTCATGGATTTAAATGATCAAACAGATATAAATGATATAAGAAATGTCGGTCCCTCAATCTGCAGTCTTTGTTTAGACATGTAATAATAGCTGCACATCACAAGATCAACAACTGAACATATTTTAACCAAGTGATATGAATAATTGGTTGTACATATGAACTTGAACTACATATCTGGAATTATAACATGCATCCTTATTTTCTCTGCACCACACCCTCTGTCATTGAAATCTGGTTAGTCATAAGCAAGCAACGCTGCTATCATTCTTACATTTTCATCATGGGAATGATGGGAAATAAAGTCCATAAAGTGCACTGTGATTATTACTAACATTATTACAAAGTAGATGATGTCAGAGATTCTTCAATCCATTTGGGCGCATTAACTAGAGATAAATGATTCTTTCCTTCTGTGTTCAAGTTCTTCTCTGGTGATAAATTCATTCAGTGAAATGTTCAAGGAAAAAAAAAGTTTGACAATTGTAGAAAAAAAAGAAAGCAAGAGTAATTTGTGTAGTGTTAAAGCAAAATTACCACCAAGTGTGACAAAGAGTTGGCAGGAAAACAGCCAACTCATTAAAAGGCATCGCATCTGAAAGTCATGTCTCAGTCAACTATGTTTTATAATCTCATTCATTTACAGGATACATTTAGAACCAATGGGTCACTACACAAGTCACCCAATAACTCTGTTCAGCACTGA
The DNA here is from genome assembly GCA_008086565.1 of Thalassoma bifasciatum. Classification (NCBI taxonomy): domain Eukaryota; kingdom Metazoa; phylum Chordata; class Actinopteri; order Labriformes; family Labridae; genus Thalassoma; species Thalassoma bifasciatum. Next base: position 771,484 of record RPOG01000131.1, read on the forward strand.
GTGATTTACAGCTTGTACAGGTTTTATGAGACAATTACAGGGTCATTTCTGGCACTTTAACCTCATTACAAGCACAATGTGGCATATTTCTTACATTTGTTGGTGTACTATAAAAGAGATGCATGGTACAGGGAGAACCAGACATTCAAACACATTGTTCTATATAATATGCCCTTAACTCTGCTCTAAGTATGAGGGCATGTGAAACAGTGGTATAATGAGAGAGCTGAGGGAAGAAGAAGAAAAAAAGAAAAGAAAAACATAATCTAGCTTGAAAACAATCACTTGAAACTGTATGATTGTCACAGCATAGAAACAATCACAATAGGTCTATACTTCCTGTTATAGTTTCTTTTATATATATAGTATAAAGAAGATAGTTCAGATTCAACAACTTTCTACCAATGTCATTCTGCTTCACGTGTTGACAGAAGGATGGGAATTACATGAGACAGAAAGGTGTCAAAGTTGACCAAAGTTTTCAGAATACACCAGACACCCCTAGATAATCACTTTCTGAAGGTATAACTTTCCTAGCAGGTGCTTGGACTCAACATTTTCAAAGCTTTCATGAAAGTTACGATACAAACAGTGATATGGAACAATGCCCTATTTCTCAGAGCTTTTGTTACATGGGCTACTTCATTAATACAGAAATGTAATCCCTGCTGCTGGCAATGTTACAACAATAGTTACTAATAATGAATATTTCATGGAGCTCTATCAGACCCATTAGACGAGGCATGTATTACTTTCAATCTGTCTCCCTCATCAGAATGTTCTCCTCTTTTTTCTGCCAGTCCACTTGTAAAACAAACACTGTGTTCGGACTGATAATACGCCAAGCCTATCTTTGCCGTGATGACTGCCATTATGAGTAAAATTTGTCTGTGGGAATGCAAATTCATGAAGCAGAGAAGATAAACATCAGTCCTGCCGGAAGACGTTGTATTTATGCCCTCTCTCAGACTGTGCATTAGTGGAGCATGACAGTTGCCAAGGCATAATCAAGACAGATCGCCTCCGATGATGACTTCTAAAAATTACAAATGGCAAAGAGGGAAGGCCTTGGAGGCACTCGCTTTATCATCAGCTACACGGCCGGAAGAAGTGCAATTTTATGGACATAAGAAGCTAAAGTATCAAGGACAGCAAACAGCTTATTATATCTCTCTTGGCTGCATCTTTTCTGGAAGATCACACACAGTCAGGTCCAGAGGTCATTGATGCATTGTGAGCTGTGGATTGGATTCTTATTGTATGTGACCAGTCAGAGCAGTAAACAAACAAAAAAAATGCAATATCACTTTGATAAAAAAGTGCAAACTTGACAGAGTAAACAGCTGATTTACTAATCGAGTGCACCAAGGATTGCATCTGTCAAATGAGCAAAAAACCATGCGCAATCCATTTAGTGTATCTGCTTTCATGAATATGCAGAACGTATGCAGATTGTCACAACATCCAGAACACGCAAAATCCTGGGAGGAAGAGATGCAAATGTAATCATTTAGCATCTGTAATGTGGTTTATCAAACCTGAAACCGATGGGGGGTTGGTATTTTTGTGTCTGTATCTAGTATGTTTGAAAGGCAGATGCAAACTAGCGCAGTGTTATGTACAAATGGCTGTGGTCAATGTTGGAAGAGTGAGAAAGGTGCAATGTCAGACAAAAGCATGTCAACAGATTTTGACCGTCAGAAATGAAAATAGCAGAGACAAACCCTTTATTCTGTAATGTCATTTTTGAGCTGTTGAATGAGCTAAAGGCTGATTTGGAGCCAGTCACAAAAATGAGCCATGTCATATCTCCTTAAGAAAAACTCTATAAAACGTTGCATTTTCTTGCATCTTGACCATTCCAGCACACTAGCACAGTTAGTGCCAGTGTTTCCCTGAGTACTCTTTCTGGTGTGCTGACCCAAGCATTGAATGTTTTGTCATGTGGGATGGGTACGAATACACAGTTCCCACGCAATTGGAAGGCAGTAAATGACCCAAAACATAACTTTTTTTTTTTCTATGCTCTCCCAAACTCTTCATGGAGACAGACAGGAGCATACACAAAACCTTCATTTAAGTCAGGTGGTCCCCATGGCATTTGTGTCTGTTATCAACTGGGCATGCAATCACAGTAGATCACACACAACCCCCCCACTAATGGCATGTTTAATTTTTTTAGTTTGCACACATCATTTAGCACTGATTATTTGGGATCTTAGTAGATCAGAGCCAGTTTATTGGAGTAAGTTTAAAGGTCTGCTGTGTTGTTGACTTCTGAGAAGTCCAATAAGTGTCAAAGCAAACCATTTACATCAGGTTGCCCACTTACTATACATACATGGCCTTTGTTCTTGATGCACAAGACCTAGTCTGACCACTGAATGTAATTACTGATTTTAAGCAGAAACTCCTGTGAGCTGGTTTCCAAGGTAACTACAGTTCAAAGAGAAGCGTTCAAATATTCTAGTTAGCATAAATGCAACTGAACACTACATAACCCTGTTCCCCTGGCTGGTATTGATTAAAAAAGTGTGGGGAAATGGAGCGAGTCGCTTTGCAGACTGGACTACTATTTTAGCGTACACTTTTGCATAATGGGAAGCAGGGACATAAAAGAGATGCAAATGAGTGAGGGAGATGGAGAAGTAGTTTGGGAGTTCAGATGGGGCCTGATTGAATGGGAAGGGTCCCTTCTGTTTCTCGACTCTGTCATTACATCTTTTCTTTGTCAACTTTCACCACTCCATCCCTCCCTGCCTCTTCAGATCTCTCTGTCACTGAAGTATTTGTTTGAATGCTTGTTTTTCTGAGCTGAAGGCCAGCCCTGCCATTGTCTATTTGTCAACACGTAAACACTTGAGTGTTAACCGAGCGTAGGGATGTCAAGACACTTGATGGTTTACGAAGAAAATATGTTTTTGCAGGGAGGGTCCTTGAACAGTGTTCAAAGTGAGCTTTCATTTGGATTGATTATGTTCATTACAGAATGATGAGCATTTGAAACAGACTCAGGTGGTTGATTTGATGGATGTGGTGAAGACAGAGCCTTAGTCCAATAGGTCATACAATATGTATTTGAAGGAGAGTCCCATTTTTCTATTACATGATATGTCAGAGGCACAGAAAGCCACATTAAGCTGCAGTTTGTCCAGCCGTAACTCACATTTCACAGGGCTGACAAGATTAAAGTCTACCTTGACTCCCAAGACTTGGAGCACTTTTTTGTCTCTTTGAGTGAGATTAAATCAAAAGATAGATCAAAGACCCTGGGAAGAAAAAAAAAAAAAAAGAAATAAGAATGTATCTGTGTTTCAGGAAGGTTTTGGAACAGTGTCCAAATCAGATAACGATTAAAGAAGTCAAAGGAGACACAATCAAGTGTTTTGGGGTACAAATCTGTCGATACACTAATTTTGCTGAAGTTGTTTGCAGTTTGGCTGCTTTGGGATGCAGTGCTGCAGTGGCACAATGCAACATGTGAAGTAAAAATGGATAATATCCTTGTAAAGAGGAAAATCTGTGCTTTTATTACAGTACATTGTACCCTGGTACCAAGCATGTGGTCTCACCTTCTTGTTCCCATCATGAAATACAAAGACTAGTAATCACTGTTTTCTTTCTTTGAAGAAATAATATAATACAAGGTTGTCTTGTGTATGAACAGAAAAGGATTTTAGAGATAAAATTCCCTTTGTAAGTTTGAATTTATTTGGTACAATGTAAACTATCAGCTAGACATAAAAAATTACATTCACTCCCCATTTCTTACTTTTTATTGAGAGTGAACACATTCTCTTCCAATATCCAACTAATAAATGTAGGAAGCACCATCGTTCTTGTTGAAGAGCCCGAGAGGAAGATACTAAAAGCTGCCTCTCAGGTTTTCTTTTATCTTCTTCATACTTATTTTTTTTTATTTTTAACTCGGTGTGGATTACTCAAGTTGCAGAAATTGTTCCAGTAGTCAACCCACAAAAAGGTGAACTTTGGGGTAAGATGCTCTAAAAATAAGCCATGCTCTCAGATATATTTTGTCCAAGTTGAAGTTTTCACAGTGATGGCACTTTGAGTTGTTTGCTGTTTCCAGCTTCTCACTGAAATGCATGTCTTCTCCGTCAAGGTTTCTTTTTGCTTGGCTATGTTATTTCCTTGCTCCTCTCTCTATTCAACACAAGACGTGGTACACAAGGAATCAACATTTTGTTCTTTATGAGGGAATATTCACCTACAAAAGAGACTGTGTTTTAGTCTGCTGTGTAGCAGGATGAAGAAACAAAGGTGCAGCAGGATTTGTGAGATGTGGTGAGACATGGAGGCTCAGAAAGCAGCTTGCCTTGACTGACAAACATGTTGAAAGTGAAAAATATCAAACAATTAGCCAGAAATATGTGAAAGATCATGTGTGACTATGTCTCCTTTATGAGATGACTGACAGCAACACCTTTTGTGCAAACATCATGTGGTTTAATGGAGCAGAGAGTCTTTGAACAGCTATTTCAAATGCAGCACTGCATTAAATTTCTACACGTCTGTATTTGGAATAAATGTACCATCACCATCTTTTCTGTAATTAATAATAATCCCATGATAATTTGCAGAAAGGTATAAATGATGGACTTGTGTGCTTTCCCTCTCTATTAAATTCTGTGACTGTTACGGCAAAGTGAGGTTGTGGTAAAGATAACAAAGCTTCTGAACAGTATATATTCAGAGCCAGCTCTCGAACAGAAGCCTAGACAAAGCCAAAACACCCCCATCTCTTCAAGAATAACTTACATAACCAATGTCACTGTTTTGTTTCTGAAGTATTTCATTTATTATAAACTGAAGTTTAACAGTCACCAAGCAGACATTGAAACGATCTTCCGGTCTCATTAAAAAAAGATGCTCTCACTAAGCTTTCTCTGACTCATAAAATCCCCATTTGACATCCTCCCGACAGTGGAGACATCCATTTTCCTCTCATCTCCTTCAACTATTTGCTTCCCTTAGAAACAGCCGCGTCTCATTCTTCTTCACTGGCTGCTGTGACATTGAAAGAGACCCCTAATCAAAACATTTGTCTTTCTTTCAGCCTGCGCTCAGACCGGTGAATGAGAGCTGACACCAGAGGGAGATGTATTTGTCCCAATCAGGGCCTCATCTCCGTGTCGCCACCGGCCGAGTGTTTTATCTCGACAGGGCACTGATGAATCCGCCACTTAGCCTTGATTTGGAGGAGCCGCCCACCACCACCAAAGTGCCAGGTTAAATCACAGCGTCAGCGGCTCAGCCTTGGCCATTACAGGCAACGCAGGCATCCAGCCTTTACCTTAAATGCTCATAAATGTTGCAATAACAATCACTGCCTTCTCTTTCATCAAGTGGACGGTGAGTACAATGCCATATGCTTTCTTTTCTCCTGCTCTTTCTTCTATTAGTGTAAGAGTTATGTATATTGTCAATCAAAGTCTCCAGCTGACTTGTCCCTCTATTTACTCTATTTGCAGATGTCACTTCTCAAAGGCTAAATGTAGAGTTCCAGTAGTTCTGTCTTTATATGCAGAAAAGAAAAGAAACAGCGACACCACTTGTGAGGTATGAAGCCTTAGTCAAGCAGATGAACTTATTCAGACCAGTGGCGGATACAAAATCTCATACATGGGGGCCCCTGGAGTTTCTGGGAGGGCCTCTTGTTTAAAAGCTTACAACCACACAAGGACATATACAATCATGTTATGATATTAAAGAACTTGATGATAGTGGATCAAATCAATAACATGCACTGTGCTGTCTTTGAACCAGTTCACAGTTGGGTTTCGGAAAAAAATGACAGAGTGACCATTCTGAATTTGTTTTGTATTGATTATCAAAAAGTAGCATCAAAGTGAGCGCTCTGCATGTCAAAGCTGATCCTGGACATATGTTTTCAGGAGCTAGTGAGAAAACACAGAGCTGATTTCACCACATAACTCATGCATCCATTCTCATAACACGTCAGCCTTGAAGAGCTTTTGTCTTTTTACAGTCATTGGTTCATCCACAAGCGTAGAGTGGAGAGCAGGAAAAGGAAGCTTTCTTTAAGGAGTATAGAATTTGTTTTAGCTTGCCATCAAGCTGCGTATGGATACACGTGCTGTAAGGGCAGTATATGTAAAACAATAATTGTCATGCATCTGATGAGCTGTCAACTTGACAGATCCAGACTCAAACTGACAATAGTGAAGTTTGTATTACACTATTTTCTGACTCAAAAGTAATAATTTTGAATTTTCAATTAAGTACAATATCGCCTTGCGGCTGTTTCCATTACAACTAGCATTGTGCACAACTCATAGAATTTCTCATCCAGCAGTAGGAGAAAGGAGGACCGAAACCAACAGTCACCATGGATACCACAAACATTTTAAGAACTGAACTTTCCTTCTGATGGGCGTAACTTTTTTTGATGATGTTGTCAACAGACAGAGGCAGAGGGCATTTAAACATGAACGCCAGAGTCCATATTGTATGTGTGGCAGTGACCACGTACTTGAGACTTCTGGGAGAGGATTGTAGCTGTGGAGTTCAAGGAAGCATCTGTTTTTCACATCCAGTGAATCGATTTTTTTGCAAACAAGGTCTGTCCATTGAACTCTGAAACTTCAATTTTGATACTTCTGGAAAACAATGTAATGACAGTGTAAAAATTTTACATTTAAATTTTCGAACATTTTCAGAAATTAGTGTTTCTATTACTATTTTTTATTATGTGTTTGGGTTTTGCACAATTCTAGGTATAAAAGAGAGCTTTTGTCACTTGAAGCTTTTTGTGCATTTAGTGTATGTGCTGCAGAATTAAAAGCATATTAACCTGAGATGGTCCGATGATATTTAAGTAGTTTTTGAAAATATGTGTAAATGAAGGGCACATACTGCGTTGGACCTTGCAGGTAATCTCTTTTTATTTGCCTATTTCAGACTTAACCAAAGTTCCCACACAGCTCTTTAAGCAGCGATCAATCTAAAGTTTGATTTTTGTTCACTGTTAGTTCTTCACAATCACAAAAAGGCTTCAAAGAAAGCTGCCCTTGGCCTGTTAATATTTCTTCTATCTTCTGTCTGGCAAACAGGTGGTGAGGTGTCACTAGTTCCACACACAAATGCAGGTGATGAGGACGAGCGCAACACACTCTGGACTCAACCAAACGCATCAAAGGTCCATCGCTGCAAGCGCTATCTGCTGCATTAGTGGGAAAGGCTTTTTGGAAAAGTGGAGAAAGAGCCTTTGTGTGTGTGAGAGGGAGTGTGAGTGTGTGTGTGTGTGTGTGTGAGTGTGTGTACAAAGAGAGATGAGAGGCAGACTCCTGCTAGCTACAGTACCTGTCAGAGCGAGTGGAATGTTGTTACAAGACAAGGAAAGGAGGCTTTATCAAGGTGTGCAGGATACCACTGACACTAGATAAGAGGCCCCAGTCAGAAGTACATTATGCCACACCTTCACTAAGAGGACTCTGTCAAGACAAGAGTAAAGAGATCCTTTTCAGTGAGAGAGCCACTGTAATACTCCACGGCAGAAAGCCATTACCTTTCAAGTACACACTCTACCTTTAAGTGCATATAAGGCAATAAGCAGAAACTCTATCCTGTAATTTCTTTTGGATTCTTTGAAATCAGCCTTTAAATGAACAAAAACATGACTTCCAGAAAGCTGTAGGCAGTGTGCCTTTTAAGTGATGAGAAAGGGTGGTGAAAGTCTGGGTGTCTGGATTGAGACAGCTTTCAGAAGAGGTGGAGTCAGGAGCTCAACACTGTCCTAGTGTGTCCTCTGTGAGTCTGTGTCGCTCTCCAGCAATACATCATCAAGTCCCAAACGGGACCACAAAAACATCTCCCCTTGGACTCGCTTTCACGCCGTCCCCTCACAAACCACATCCTTTCCATGAAAATCTCTCAATCAAAGCTTCATTTGCATTTCAAAGTAGCACTTTACAGCCATGGAGAGGACATAAAATCACACCTGCCTTCAGATAAATAAATGGGAATCCAAAATGGTGTAAAAATGATATAAATGCTGGAGCTGGCAGAAAACGAAGCTTGTCGTATTTTATGTCATTTACAGTACATTAGCAAATGCCATAAAAGTGTGCAGCTGTGCGAGATGCCGTCATCGTTGGATTTAGGGGACTTAAGGCAGTAATATAAATGGGAGGGTAATGGTAGAAAAAAGGTTTGCCAGGGACTCAGGCGGGCAAAAAGCCTAAAATCTAATTGAAAATGCCCTCCTCTTACTTTCTTCAGCTTCTCTTTGGTATCACATAATATTCTAAACAGAAGCACTTCCTTAAAGAGCTGTTTATCAAAGCACTTTGCTGAAATAGAAATAAATATGCTTCACTTAAGAGAAGCCTCTTTTCCCAAAGACCTTTACCTTAGTGAAACATATTATCATAAAGTGGTCTGGCTTCAACACAATCTGTAGATCTTCTTCTCTGCAGACACAAAACGGACAGTCCAATTCCACCAAGCAAAATGTGTTGTTTTCTCAAGCAGTTAGGTCTTTTTTCATAACAAAAGAATCAGTTCTATCAAATAATTACAACTTCACTCAGCCAGTGACTCTTAGGACAATCTGACCAGCCATTGTTTGGGAACCACTGAGCACAAAGCAGGAACCTGAGTCTTCAGTGGATCACAGGAGGGGTTTGATGCTGCGGCTCAGGTACCTCTCATCTCAGGTTACTGTCTTTCAGTGCCCATGGTCTCCCCCGGGGCACTTCGCCACATTCAACTCAGCATCTTGGTTACCAGACTGTGAAATCCTTAAGAAACCTTTTTTTTCTCCCAACACTCCTCTGGTTTTTTCTCCACACCTCTTGAACTCTCTTCTGCCGACAGCATCGCCTGAAGCCATAATCCAGCTCCGGATAGGGGAAGAGCTTTGAACCCCCATATTCCTCCCATTGCTACCTCCAAACACTCACCCAACATTGTCTCTATCTTTCATTCTTTTCAGTTTCTCTAATTTACTTCACTTTTAAGTTTCAGTTTCAGAGTTTCTTGGAACAAGCTTGGAGAAACAGCTGGTCCAGATGAGTGCAGTGGGACAGCTTGTACAGTAGGTGTAAAGGCTGAGTCAAAGAGAATAATGTATTATAAAATGATTTTAAGAAGTCTTAAAAATATATTGTTTCTACATCATTGAAGGAGAAATTATGTCTCTGTCACTGAAAATTTGAGAATAGCAATCAGGACACAACATGACTAGCTCCTCGCGAACTCAAAAAAATAAAAAATCTCTAACTGCACATGAATTTTAGTACATGTTATTAGATGCCATCATAATCCAGAATGAATAAAAAGGAGCACAATTTTCTCCAAATGAATGAATGCATGCATAATGACTCATTTAAATGTATGCAGCACTGAAACTTGTTGTTCCACAGTGTAGTTTGTGAAGCAGTGAATCCTTTGTGCATGTTCTGTGAATTAGAATTTGTGGTTGGGGTTTATTTTCATTAATTTAACATGCACCAAACCCTCAAGTGAAACTGGCTGTGAGAAAAAAAAAAAAAAAAAAAAAAACTTAAAATAAATAATAACAATAATATTTAATGCATCCTTTCTGACATGAACTTTGCTGCTTTGTCACTTCTTACTCTGCTAAGTATATATTTGACAAATGACTGATCCGGTTTGGAGTATGGTCCTGTCATCAGTCTTTACTAACAAAGTTGAGCTGAAGAGTTAGCGACATACTGTTGTTTTCACATTTAGTATGCCTTTAATTTCATAGGGACGCAATTCATTAAACAAAACTCAAATTAACCAGTAACAGCAATGTTTCATTAATGCCTCCACAGGGTTTCCTTCATGATTTTTTTCTAACTTTGGAGGAAACAACCCCCCCCCCCCCCCCCCCCAAAAAAAAAAAAAAAAAAAAAAAAAAAAAAAAAAAAAAAAAAAAAAAAAAAAAAAAAAAAAAAAAAAAAAAAAAAAAATAAATAAATCAATAAATAAAAATGAAAAAATAAATAAATAAATAAATAGATAAGAAAAAAAAAATACAACTTAATACTTTGATAGAAAAATTATTCCCCACAAACTTACTTTGTGCTTTGCTAAATGGTAAGTTGGCTATAAATGGCCCAATGATGCTCAATAGAGGCAGTTGTGCCTCAGTGGTAGAGTTGATGTCTCTCAGCCAGGAGGTTATGGGTTTGATTCCAGCTACTGCAGTCACGCTAAATGTCCCAGCGCATCATACTGAACCCCAAATTGCTCCCACTGTTGGTTAGTAGTGAGTTACACTGATGGTTTCCTGTGAACGACGCCTCTACCACCAGTGTATGAATGTAGTGTGGATGGGCGAAAGAGAGAAGAAGTGTAAAGCACTTTGAGTGGTTAGAAAGACAAGAAAAGCGCGACTAAAGTACTGGTTAATTTACCATTTGGTAAACGTCATTCCCCAGGTTTGTCTTCACCTACACATTAAAAAATAAATGAATAAATAAATGAATAAATAAAAAAACAGGAGGCAAAATTGGAAACCTGACATCTGCGTGGCCTTTTATGGGTATTTAATGAGATTGGATTACTTTTTGTTTAGTTTTCATGTAACTTTTGAGTTTGACTGTTTTGGCTATGTGGGGCCTCCATTAATTGGAAGGTGAGAAACACTGTGCAGCAAGGAGCAGCATGTGAATACTTACAGTTTAAATCTATCTGATAAGAACTGTAAGAAAGAAATAAGAAAGAAACAGGTAAAAACTCTACGTCTTCACATCAGAGTCACTAACGTTTTATTGTTTAAACTGATCATTAGGTTCATTTTCACAGTCTTATTCATTTAACCCACACTTCTTCAGGTACCCCTCTATCATCCTTCTCTCTCTGCCTTTACTCTGCCCTGTTGCATCTTCCCCACCACTCTCAAGCTGCAGAAGAGCAGAACAAGAAGTTGAAACTCCAGTATTTGTTTTCAATGTTATTTACAGAGCAGAGTCACATTTCATGAATGCTGTTCAGCACTTTTATTATAATCTGTAAATGTGCACAAATATAGACTTTATGTTATGTGGATCCATTCATATAGTTTCATTTACACTAGAAACATCTGCATAAAAGATCATAACTGTAAAGGTATGGTGTCTTTTATTTTGGCATGGTGATGCACCATAATCATTTTCATGCAGCAGAAACCCTGATCTGCTATTTCTGCTCAGGTCAAGGTTAGGTGACTGACAGAGCGTTTAACTCATGTGCATTTTAAATGAACAGAAAATCAACCAGAGTTGAGAAAAGTAGTCTAAAGGAAGAGGACTGAATGCCCACATTGTGTCTTAAGTAGAAGTATCCTTGGTTTCCTCTGCTTTACGAAAGCTCATTGGGAATACAGATCATTACAGGGAGGATTCAATGCATGGAAAGCAGTTATAAAAACTGCTCCAGTCTCTAAAGGGTTTTCTCCAAAGAGCAGATAAACCTCATTATATCATACAATGTCACATTTAAACCTGCTCATAATCCTGAGTAGATCATAACCAGCTCTTCACTTGCTACACATTGCCACTGGGTTGAGGAGGCATATCTTAAAGCACGGTGAGTGATGATGACACAGGTTCGAAACCAATTAAAAGCCCTCTCAGTAAGAAGCAGTCATGGTCCTTGGCAGGTTTTACAGGGTACTCATAGGCTTTTCTCTGCTTGTTTTCCTGCCTGGTCACTGCACTGCTGTGGTGACAGCACTCATGGAGTTAACCTTGTCTGTTCCCTTTGGCTGCCATTGCCTGGGTTGTCAAAGCCTTTGTCCCACTGCTGGGCTGAAAGCCAAATGCAAGTCTGCAAGGCTCTCGCTCAGTGACACACACAGGCGTATGAACACTCGCAGGCAGGGATACAAACATACAGGCATTTGAATTCAAACATCCCTGTCCCTGCATAAAGAAATGGAGCACCCCATTGTAGACACTAATGGAGATAATGTTACGCGATTGAAGGTCAGGTCAAGGGAGATTAGAGTGGCTGCCCCGCACTGACAGTCTGACCTTTAGTAAGGTAGTCCTCCCAGTGTGCCATCTCTTTTGTTGCCTTGCATTTCCCACACTGCCCAAAAGCTCCTGCTCTGAAAGTGTAATCATTAGAAACATGAGCTCATAGCCTATCTCAAGGCTAAAAGCATCACCGATATTAGCACGGGTATTTAACTGCGACTTTTAAGGCCATCTGAACTGTGATTGGGACTTTTTGGTGCACAAAACTTGCTGAAAGGTACCCATTTACTTTACGAGTGTCTAAAAAAGGCCACACGTAGATGGCAGCCCATCAAGGTGAGTCTGCGAGTACATCTCAGCAAGTTTGTTGTCATCGGCTGGATTGAGCCGGACTGCCGATGTGACATGATGCCCTTTCAGATGATAAGCCATCAGGCTCTGTTCTGCTACTACTGGCAGTGTTTGTGTGTTTGGGTAGGCTCGTGTTTGTGTCAGTGCTACCCTTCAGGTGAATGAGGAGGAGTGGAGCTACCTGGTAGTTTTAGCCCATACAGGTTGACAATTCTTTCTCATACCTGGCGGCAGACAGGCAATTAACATGTCACAACCTGGAGCTTCTGTCCTATGCTTCCTCTGGCTCCCAGTGTCTAAGCTCCCCTCTTTGTGTCTCTCTATCTATAGTGTGACCTTTCCTTAGCTTTCTCTAACTGCTGCCATGTGGAGCCCACAGATGACTGAATAGCAAAAGCTAATTCTGTAGGGGTTGACAGCATGTGTCATAACTGTTCTTAGAGAAAAGGACGGACCCCTGATAAACCAAAGACAATCCCTGGTATCATATCTTACTTTGAGAAGTACACAACTAAAACCTTGATATCCCCAGCTAAAAGATAATGGTTGCTCACATTAAACCATAAATACTTTGCTTCAAGCACTGGACAGGTTGCTACTCAAAAGCAAATTGCTCCTGCCAAAGCCAGGGAAAATAACAAAGGGACCGTCTCAACCAAAGGCTGAGCGTTTGCCTGATAGGAAAATTCTTGAGTGCTGCATATAAGTGGGGTTTCTGACTGAAATGAGCAATGTGCATTAACATACATCCCTTGTAGTGACACCATTATCACCACTTTGTACTGCAATACCCACATTTAACCTTGGATGAAATAGTGCTGAATATGAATAATAGGTGGCAGGTCTTAACCTGTGTTCCTGTGTTACTGTGTGTAAGAAATACCTTCAAATACACCACCAGGATGGAGCAGCATGCATAATACTTCACCATTAAGAGGAAGGTGCATATTTTTTTTGAATAATTACTGCTGATATCCCTGCATGCATGTCTGAGGTAATGAAGTCATTCTGCAGAGAATAGACAGGGAGAAGGACTAGAGGGATGGGATGTGCCAGAATAATGGGGACTGAGGCTGCTCGAAACAGCTCCGTGCAGAGGGCGATTACTTAGGGATGACAATTTCCACAATTCTTAAAAAGTGCATTATTTATAGAAGTCAACCTTAACTGAGTTCTTCTTCAATTGGAAATAACTCCAGCACAGAGCTGTGCCCATGAGAGTCCATCCCTTTGACTTTCAGGCAGTTGCTAATGTAGCAAATGTAAGAAACTCAAAAATAAAAGCAGAAACAACATAGTATAACGATTATGAGTCTTCTGGTTTGCTATGACATGATTTCATACACAAGCACTGGAGCACTGTGCCTAATGATGCACCGGATGTTACCGTGTGTCCAGTGATAAGCTCGCTCTAGATCTATTCATTGATCAGTTTAATCCTATAAGCCATGTTTTTATGTAAGCATGGAAATGCACACAAACCCGCAGGCAAAGATTTTGAGGATGTTTGCTTTTACACCAGGGTGGACAGAAACAAACCTTCAGATGTGATATGAGCTGAGAGCCCATGTAAATCATATTAGTGTAGGAAGTCCAGACGGGGAACCATTGCAGCCAGTGTAGCTCCAAGCTAAAACATGTTTTGAGAATAAACATAATTTAATGAATGGAACGATGAAATCCACACTGAAAAAAAATCAGTCCAGAACATGCACAGGAACAGAGAGGGTAGATGTTAGGTTTTCCAATGTTATCCTTGCTCAACAAGGACAGAAAGTGTGCTTCTGCTTTGCTAATGGCTGTTTGTGTTCATTTTCACAGTTGGCACTGGGAGATAGAATGATTTATTTGCATTTTTCATCTCTATGGGACACTGTCAAACACTGATGTTGATATCCCTCTGGAAATGTTGATAGAATAGCCTTCTTACCCACAGTATATCTGCCAGCTGCCTCATCTGTGGGCAGCATGCATCAAATTCAAGCCTGACATGATGTGACTTTTCATCTAGTGCCTTTGGAATCACATAGGTATAGATTATGTCTTCTCCCTCTTTCTCAGTCTCGCCTGTCTGTGTAAGCCCTCTGTCTTTCTCTTTCCTTCACCCCAAAGCGTATAATTTCTCATCTGGAGAAATGTTCCCCCTCTCTCTCGCCATCATGGTGAAGCATATTTCAGTGATCTCCAGGATCAAGGGGTTTTGAATAAAAAGACTCCATATCATCCAGTGACCCTGGCTTCACGCTGCAAGGCTCCTAATGAGCCCTCGGCAAATGGGCTGATTTTTTTTTTCTTGTCTGTGCCAATTGAGCTGTGACCCGGCTAAGGCCTCGCAAATCAAAGACATCTTGAGTCTACTCATTATTTACTTGTGACAGCTAGCACAGAAAACATGATTAAAGCCAGCCAAATGAAATAGCGGTGGAGACAAGAAGAAACTGTGCCGTCGAGATATGTGGAATGATTTTTATCAAATATTTGCTTTACACTCCAACACAGCTGAAGGTCATAGCTGCCGAATCAAATGAGAAAGAAGAAACAGCGGTTGTTTATCACACTATGCTGTATTTACCTGAGATGTGCCAGTACAGCAGTCAAACACTAATTTATGGTAGCTTGCTGATAAGTGCAATATCCTACTGTAAGTGAGAATGGCTGATTGTTAATCACATATCTGCCTGTCACAAACGCTTTCTTTCACTTTGTCTGGATGTCCTCACGCTGTGTCACATTGGGAAAGAACATTCAGAAGGTAAGCTCACCACACCCCATTTCTCATCTTCACAGTGCTCAGTTTAGGGAAAGGCACTTTCTTTATCCAAAGACTGAGCACATGAGTCACAAGCAGACACGTTAGGAATCATAAACTCTCAAGCTTAATTCTCAGCCTGCTGATTTACAGAGAAGTTAATTCTGAGCAAGTACAGCAAAGACAATGCTGTACTCCAATCAATGATATTCTCCATTAAGAAGCCCCTGATGAGCAGAAACGTGTATTGGTTCAGTGCTTCTGCTCTGCCAGTAGAACAAAGCTGACAGTAGATTTTGTGTTATCAAAGCTCAGTTGCTCAAGCATATGTTGGCACAGACAAACATACATGCCAGACACAATTTAGCCATTAAAGGAAGCTTTTAGATGTCAAGGCAACATGTCCTGGAGGAAGAGATGGAACAAGCCTTTGGGGAACCGGGAGTGAGAGGAAGGCTGAATCTAGCGTGTCCTCACCAATGTGGAGAGGGCTTAATTAGGGCCCGGCGTTTCATTAAGACAGCCATTAAAGTCAGCTTCGTTTAGTACAACAGTAGCATGCCACAGCGGGACACTTGAGCCATCACACACACTTGCACATGCATGCAACCGTGGCAGTGTTCAGCCAGTGGACCCGAACAATATGCAGTGGGGCAAATTCCTTTCACTATAATTAATAGGACCCCTCCCATCCCCCGCTCCTGCGGGTAGAGAATACATATTGTATCCTCCACCCGCTTTCCTTACACTCGCAGGGACCATTCGTCATTTTGCCCTAATGTGTTTAGCTGAAGCACAAGAGGACGAGGGATTTTGAATGAAATCATAAAAGACACTTAGATTGCCATTACATGGAAGAAGGGAACCCATATATCACACCCCAGTGTGTGTTCATTTCCAGGAAATGACTTGGGCCGTATGCTGTAATAAATGGGTGATCTCTCCCTCCATCTCTTTGTTTCCACCTCATAACCGCATAAAATATAGGGAGATGGAACCCGGCAGTAATGTCACTTACATTATTGTGTTACTGATTGGGATGCATTTCATACAGAAAACATTCATATTGTATTGCTTTGCTCCCCTAATCATAAACAAAACACATTGTGTCCCATTTCAGAAATTCATAATCCTCTCTAAATGCAAGGGGAAAATGGCGTACAATGTTATTCTGCTTAGTGTCAGTTTAAGCCAAGCCATTGACTCGCTTTCTGCCAGCCTGCTTTCCATTCTTTCCAGTCAACTGATCCCTAAACCGTTTGTCAGCCTCTGCATGCAGGGACTGCACAAGCCATCCTGTGAAGGAATTGCAGAGATGCGAAGACAGCAAAGAAAGGGGACAAAATTGAGTGAGAGCGAGATAAACTCATCTCTGATCTTAAGTGACAATTTAACTTGGCATTTTGCCAGGACAACGCCACGCTGATGAAAGGGTGCATAAATAAAGGATGCAGAGAAGATGTCAGCCCGTTGCAGGAGACTGGAAGAGACAGACAGGGAGGGAGATGGGAGGAGAAGCAGGGAGGAACAGTGAACCATTTGGACACTTCTGGCTACATTCCTTAGCCCATTACAGAGTCTGCATCTGACTTCACATGTCATTAGAGGCAGTGTAAATCAGCAATTAGGTGCACAAACGAAGAAATGTCAGCTACTACCTGGAGCACAACAGACCGAGAACCTCAGAGCTTCCCAGCAGGATTTTCTCCTCAGGGTCGGGCAGTTCACTACACGCACAAAACGCCAATATGGGTCTACACTCACAGTCCTGTCTGTGTCAAACTTCCATTTCATCTCCCAAAACTGTGGCCACACAAACATAGTAAACTTTACCTTTGAAAAAATGGTTGTTGTTTGCCTTTAAGAAACTTAGTAGGTATGGCTTTGTGACTTTAGTAAGTAAGAATAATTTGAGTGTTTGACTAACTTAAGATTTTTGCTCTATTACTGAGGCATTTCCAAGCAAGTTCAGCTGTAATGAATAACATAGTCAAACAGATTTCCCCAGTTCTTAAGTCGACCGCCTCCAAGGAACCACATGAAGAGAAACTGCTTCTCAGTTCAGAATTCATTCAGGCCACAAGTTACACCACTGGTCTCTCTCAAAGAGGGGGCCCCAATACCTCAGCTTGTTTTTAAAACTACTTTTAAAACTAACAGAGGTTGGGTCAAGCTGAACAGTCGTATATGATTGGCCAGTTGACATAGTTGCCTCAACCCACAGCTATTGACAAACTACAGGAGTGTGTGAGACAAGTTAGTGAGTGTGTTGTTAAGGACCTATATCTACATTAGAACTGAAATGATTTGGAAATTAAAGGATCTTAGAAAGAGGCTGAAGTCAGAGCTATCTGGATCCTGGTTATATTAAAGATGATAGGTATAAACATCATGAGGCTGCACGAGAACAGTCATAGAAGAATCAGAAGGCCAGGCTAGAAAAATGCTGATTAAATAAAGTTAAAAAAATGAAATCTGAATTCACCTTACTTTTCTTTTCTTTTTTTTTGCAGTGTAGGCTTCACTGAAAACAAGAGTAAAAAGGCTTTCTCTGTAACTCATAATTTTGTTCCAAGAAAGCTGTTGGGTTTTATAGTGCTCTAATCCATAACTCCTTTAGTGGATTTATTTTCATATCCCCACCAAAGGTTATGGGGCAGAGCACCATCTAAGCATGCACGCACTTGGATAATGTCACAAAAAAAAATAAGACTTGTCAGTCTTATGTAAGGTTAGAATATCGGTGGCCAACAACTGACTATATAAAGAGTGCAACTAACCTCAAGTTCAACTAGTGGTACATTGTTTGACATTACTTTATTAAGTATAATAACTCCTCACTCAAAACTAATTGTGTACTGTTCAGCAGCTCCAACAGTTTCTTTTTCTACTTCTTAAAGGCTGAGTTCAGTGTGAGGGCCCTAAGAAGTGGAGGGACAGAGCAGAGGAAAGAAGAAGAAGAATTTGTGGGGTTGAAAAAGCAGGCCACTTTGCAGCACTGTCGACAGAGTTGTCCTAATTATGCAGCCACCCAAACAGAGGCCCCTCTAATCCGCAGGCACACTGGCCTGTCAGATTTCCTGCAAAGATCAAGAACACAAGCACACACACACTCACACACTCCATGCGACAACTTCAAATGCACACTCACCTCACGCCCTGAGCCAGCTAAGTCATAACTTTGCATCGTTGAAGGAAACGAACACTAGTTTGAAAACATTGAGTTTGAGTGTGCAGTGTCCTAGATTTGCTCCATGTCTAAATGTTGTCTGCCAGTGTCAAGGATAGGAGGCTGTGACCTGGGGAAGAAGACAGAAGTGTCGGGCTTGGAGCACTGGCCTTCAGGGAGATGCATAAGCTAATAATGTGCATGAAAGCAAACAGCTGCATTAGCCTTGGGGAACCTTTAGTTCGGGTGTGTGCGTCACATTGTACTGTGAGTTGCACTGTACGGTACACAATCAGTGTTACACACACACACACATGCATGCAACTGAGACCTCTGGCTTTCCTGTGACCTCTATGTTTGCTGTGCATTTTGCTCTTTTCAAGACATCCCACAGAGGCCTTGATGGTTTTCCCAGTAATTAGATATATTCCCAGCGTTCATTGAGAGTGTAAAATGTCATTATACACCTCATATAGCTTCTTACTTTCATCGAGATAACAAGTTATAATGAAAGGCTTTTTTATTCCCAATGGACGCACAAACATCCACAATAGCCACCTTTTGTACATAACACCTACGGCTCCTATTGACATCACAGAGACTGGTGCATGCTGACATTTTAAATCTGTGGTAGCGTCATACCAGGTGATATAAGTGTGAATTAAAGTTACACCAATTTACACTCTAATGATGGAGGGTCACAGGCGCTGCTGGCTGCCATACAAGAGTGGGCCTTGTAGTTTTGTTCAACAGTGTTAATGTATGCAGCGAGCTGTAGAAGTTTGATTTGACGAGTTGGCATGAGTAAACATAAGAGGGGTGAAAAAAGAAATGAAGTCAGACCTATTCATGATAAATTAAATTTTCTCTGCTCCCTGGAAGGCCTCCAATATGAGTCTACCGTGTTCTTTTGGCCCGCTTTAGTTTGGTGTGTATGTGTACACGCTGTCTTGTGTCTGTTTGGGTGGAGGAGCACATCACAGCGAGCGAGTCAAGGCAAAGGGAAAATGAATAGGTTGTTGACGTGGTGTCTGGAGCTTCTGTCTCCCTCCCCGACATTGCAGATCCTTTCCATTGAGGTAACAGAAAGCTGGAAGGGCTTAAAGATGCTGGAGATGCTGGGAAAGATGAGGGCAGACATCGCCATGCTGCTGAAGGCAGCCGCTTCCTGCATAGAGATGGGTTATTTTTTTTTTTCAGCCTAAGCCTGCCAGCAAGTTTACTCTACATCCCCCACATGCATGACAGGCGTGGCATATGAGGAGGAAGGCAAAAAATAAGCAAGAGCCATCTCCCAAATGGAACGAGAGAAGATGCCTTGTGAGTCCTGTTATGAAAGGCGTGGAATGATCCCCCCTCCAAAAAAAGAGCCTATCTAAGCAGAGTTTACGTTTTGCATCCTTCCCTTCCCTCTCTCCTTCTCTCTCTCACATACACACACTCAGCTGAGTAAGCACAGATGCTTCAATGACTTTTTACCTTTTACCCAACTTCTTTTTTCCCTCGCCAGATGCTGTTTGTCTTCGGCCTTCTTGCTTACAGCATCTAGGGCCATCTGAGTATTCCTGCTATAGAACTGTGCACTGCTGGGTATGGAGCTCTGTGTGGGAAGGATTAATGTGACATCGTCTCCCAAACGTGCCACAAAACCGTCATCTTTAGCCCTGGCAGCTAGAAAGGCACACAAAGGGGGTTAGGAAGATGAGCTAACTGGCTGCCTGATATCCACCACAAACCCCCCACCACTAAAACAGGGCTTTGTATGCTAATGAAACTCTGCAGATAAGCAATGGAAAGCAGGAGAAAAATGTGTGAAGCATTAAATCATGCCTCTGCTAGCGTTAAAGAATAATAATAATGGAAAACATCGAGGCGTCTCTTGTTATTGATGTGTCTTTTATGACATGCCTCTATTGAAGGGAGTGTGACACTAATGTCTGCCCTGTGGCAGGGAGAGAAGGAGCATCAGAGACAGCAGCCGCTGTTCATTTATTTTCCAACGAAAAAACAGAATACTGTGTCAAAATACATGTACAGTAATAATTTCAAAATCCAATTTAGATATTTTATGAGACTTGGAAGTATATTTCAACAATAATATCCAAAATTCACACACAATCCAGGGCTATCATTTCACTTTTTATAGATGAATGTGCAAATGGTTCAAGAGATTGGGAGAGATGAAATACTTATCAAGTTGGCTGGAGGGAAAAGAGAGCTTACAGTATATTGCAGCAGTTTCTCTTCGGTGCACCCATGGCCTGATTGTAGCAGAGTTTAGATTTAGGAGACTTATGCCCCAGGTGCCAGCCTCTGACAGTTGTGCTCAGATGGATCGAAACCACCATTTGCACCATTGGCAGCATTTTGCCTCCATATGCTGTTGAATGAGCAGGCAATGTGGGATGCTCAGCTGGCCATGTGTAGTGGGTCAGGGGGACGAGGTCCTCTGACCAGGGCTGGCTGTCTAGGGGTTTGCTGTTTCTTTGTTGCACATGGTACTAAGATACTGAAGTCTGCACAAACAAGACTATCAAAGGGAAAACAGGAGAGATGCACACCATCACCAATTCAGAGGATATCAAGGGACACAGAAGGCATCAGTGCTGCGTAAAGTTGCCTCAAAAGGCAGAAATGTGAATATGCCTTATTCATTTTTTTTCGCTTTCATGACATCCTGTTCATTTTGTTGTCATTTGAATTCATTTCAAAGCTCACGGTGACTACTGTGGCTGCTAGATGGAATGTCCTTGCTTTCTAAAAGGTAAAAAATGTGTTACTTAAAAGTAATGAAAATGACTCTTTGAGATATGTTTTATAGAGAGTAATTGATTGAGTTAGTTTCATTTGCTGTGTCTGCTACCCATTTCTTCCCCCTGTGAGAGAAAGAAAAACTTCCAGAAAGAAAATATTTCACTGTCTGTGACCATAAAGCTTCTCCCCACTGGTATCCCTTTCACCCCATCACTCTCTTTGTTTTTCTTTTGTGCAGTTAATCTACAGTGTCACTGAACAGGAGCATAATATGAGTGAGGAAGTATGTGCTTGATGTACTTCCATCACTCTTTCTCCAGCCGTCTTTTTTGTTTCTTTCTACAGTCTCCAGCAGTGCGCTCTGACACCCAGGTCATCAAACAGCCAGATTTTTGGTTCTATTTCAGTTTCCCATCTTTTCCTGCCCTCTGTGTATTTGAACTGTACAACCTAAATTCCCAAAGCATCACCTGCGTGACCCCACCTAGCACCAGGCCTGGCCCATCGTGGAGCCCCCAGTGGATCCCTGCGTGCCGCGCGGCTTCATCAAATGGGTTTGTGTGCTCCACAGAGGGAGAGCGGTGTAATGGAATAGCGTCTTCCCGGGGCGAAGGCTGAACACAGAGACGGTAGAGAGCATCGTTAAAAGCATATGAGTGTGCTCATAAGAGCGAGGGGCCAGGCTGCTCAGGAAAGGGCAAGCTTTTATAGGGACAACCTTTGGCTAGAAGTGCAAGCAATCAACAGCTTTTCTTTGTCCAAGGCTCTCAGGAATCCTATGTGTTGTATTTTTTTCTCTCTCAGCTGTGGGTGTCCTTCTGAAGTCTTCCCTCCATTTTTAGTCGCTCCCTTTCTTTTTAAGTGTACACACATACACGCACTCTACATAACTGTCATCATGTGGCAATGACAGAATGTTGGCCCAGCAGATCAAAAGTCCCTCATAGGTTGTTGCTTCTCAGACACAATAATGGCGCTGATTCACTTCCTTTATAACACCGTGGTGCTAATGGAGGGCCAAGGGTGACAGTAACACCATATGAAAATAATAGTGTTTGCCATGTAGTGGCTTGTTGATTTGCTGCCTGATGGATTTTTAATATTCAGTGCCGGGTCGTTCCGGACGGTCAGCTGTGGCCATTTAGCAGCTCGATGCTTCTGGACAGGAGCGGAGCTGCCACCGCTGAGAGGTGGCAGAGGTTGAGAGAAGACAGAGAGGGGAGACACTTCAAATTAATGATGGTCTGTGGCAAGTCTGCTTTGGCCTTGGCCGGCTCAGAGAGGAGAAGATGTATGTGCAACGGCTAAAAGGTTTGTTCTAATTAACAGAAGTGACTGCGTCTGGATGGAAAGGCAATAATCAGGTTTGGGAGGATGAGGAGGAGAATGGGGACACACTGACCTGTGAGAGGACAGCCTTGAGCAAATAGCTAGGTGCAGAGAGAGCAGTGCAGACTCAGTAAACAGGCTGAGACAAGTGCCCTCCGAAGGTCTCATGGCAATAACCTTGAGTGACTCATTGATGTCCAAACACCTTCACTACATAGCCACATTGTTGTGTTTGTTGGGAGCGGGAGCTTTCTTCCCACTCAAGTGTACTGTTGTCACATTCTACATCTTCCTGTGATCTCTCTGGAAAGAAAGCCTTTAAAATACTGTACTTCAGCTGTTTAAATGCACACTTCAAATTCTTGCACGATAACAGGCTAAGCTATCCTGACCCTCACTGCTTTGCAGCAGCCTATCTTTAAAAAAAATCTTGTCTCCTTGATCTCTCATTACACAAGCACCATCCTCTCTTCCTTTTTTTCTTATAAAATCCATGCTCTTAAAATGCCCCTGATGGCATCATTACAGCCATTTTCTTAGATAAAAGAAGCCCTAAAGGAATGACTTAAGACTGTTCCCAGTTTGTGTCACAGCCTCAGCAGTGCTTTAGCATTAAGCCTGTGTTTCTGAATGAACACATTTTGAGTTGTTACTGTTATCAAACCAGACCAATTTTGCTTTGACATACACTTGTTGCTGTTCTGATGCAAAATTTATTATAAAATGTATCAAAGTCGCTATTCATTGAGCACATTTCTTGTTCTACATCAGTGCAGAGGCTAACACTCTCAGAGGACTGCTCAGAAAAATCTCGGTTTGATATTTACACTACAGTCACATGGCTGCAGCCTCTTCTGCCTGAGTGAAATGAACCTCAGTGAACTGTGCGGTACCCGTCATCTTTCACACAGACTGTAATTGGACTCTCTAGGAGATGATGCATTTGAATGATTGCATTCCTCACCAGCAGATAACTTCATAAAACTGCCTCTACATGACTTTTTTTTCATGTAAAATTTCCTAATAACCCCATATAACTTTGCTTCCTTTTACAAGACACAGAATACAACCCTCTCTTGAGTTGTGCTATGGAGTCTCCTTCATTTGTAGGTAGGCCTAATTTGACACCTGCCTCATCATTTACAATTAGGCATTATGGGATGTAATTGGCCATCTGCTTCTGCCATCTTGTGTTCCTGGAGAGGGGCCATGTTTGTCTCCTGCTGTTTACAGAGTCTGTATACACTTGGAGATGCTGCTGCTCTGAACGTGACCCCTTTATAATTTCAGCTGAACAAAGAACAGTCTAGAGACCAGAAAATGATGTGAAACTATTTTGCATAAGCAGCAAAAAGGTCAGCAAGGGACAACAAAAAGCTTTAATGGAATACAACATGGATGAAATCTTAGCGATACAGAATTGTGGGTATGAGGTTTGGTTTTACGTCAGGCAATTTCGAGCAGTTGAGACAGTAAAAGCACCTATAGTACAAAGTACCTGAGCTGAAACAGCAAGTAGGTGTAAGGTAATTTAGAGCACAATGGACCTTTTACCTAAGCTGCATGGCGAGGAAGAATCAGAAATGAGTGAGAGTCATACAAAAATATGCAGCGATTGAAAGGAAAGATTTGAAAGAATGATACATGTTGCCTCCTCAATTATCCTCACCTCCAGTGAACTCTAAACTCTTGGCAGGGACTGTAATTGTTCTGTTCTTCCTGTCAGTCACAGTTAACTCTCTCCATAGCACTTCCCGCTTTTAGCTCTACCTGTGCCCCGTCGACCGCTCAACGTGATGACAGGCACCACATTTCTGATGACAGGCAAGGAAATCTTGAGTGACAGTGGCTTTCATTCGTTCATCCCTGTCACTCTCGTGGTCTGGCCACTGGGAACAAGTGTTTCAACTCAGCTTGTTGTCTCTGTGCTGAAAGTGCTTAGCGTTGACAGTGAAGAATTACGTTCACATGTGCATTTCTCAGAAACCCCACGCTGGAACTTATCTCCACGGAGACAGCTCATGAGCCAGACTGTGCAATAAGTAAATGACCTCATGCATGTTGCTATGATCAAAAGAGGCTTTGTGAGCAGATTGCAATCTGTGGCTTCAGGCACAGATCAGAGTTCCTGTTGCTTCAAATAGCCTGTGAATTCACTTATTTTCATCTGTTAAAAGGAATTATTTCAACTCCATGATCAAAAGAGGGGAGTCGTTCTACCTGTAGGGTGCAAATATGTGGGATACTGTACATATAGCATACAACAATGAAGATTTGTAGCTCCCAGCACCAAGTAATGACTGTCTTAAGTATAGTAAACATTTTTATCAACACTGTTCGTGTGCAAACTAAGACGTGGCTCGGAACATAAATCAATAGTTAGCAAAACTAAGACTAAAGGAAGTGAAATATGGGAAAAGCATAAACATTATTGTCAAGAAATACACAAAATACTTGAAAATAATTGCTATAGAACACGCTGGCAGGGCAGTGAGGTGTATTGCTTGGATGAATGAAAAGAAAAATTACCATTTCAAAAGTAGATGATGTTGCACTGTTTGGTTCCACAGAAATATGTTAATTGAGAGCTAATTCAGATTTCAGCCTTTTACTCTGGATGTGACCCCCTGCACTGAGTTCACATCTGCTGTCCTCTCAAACATCTTCATTTATTAACATTTTTGTTCCCCACACTGTGATGGGTTAATTAGCATAGCTTGTCGAGCACAAGGGTGCACACATCCCTCTGAGTGTGTGTGTTGCTCATGTCAAGAAGCACTAATAGCATTTTCAGCCCCAGAGAGATACAATAGTTGCTGTTGCCTTGCTGAGATAATCTGTAGGGGCTCAGACCGTCAAATTTCAGTTAAAAAAGCCTGCAGGAGGCCCTGACCACAAAGAGGGAGTCTTTTATATCTGGATGACTCCTCTTATACATAATCTTTACCATACTAAAACTTTACATCAAAGGAGTTTCAACTCTTTTCTTTCTTCCATTACAGTCTAGCAGCTTTCCAATATAGCCTCTGGGGTTCTGTGTATCTCTGTGTCTGCGTTAAGTAAAGACTGAGTGAAAAAGACAAGTTCTGTTTGGTTTTTGAGCTCCAATGTCCACTGAAGCTACTGTCTTACAATTTCATCAGTATTTTCTCAATGCAACATTGATTGTGTATACTCCATTTCTGACATTGTCCTTATACTATGTCTTGTATATAACTTACTGAGCAGCAGAACAAAGATAAATAATTAACTTAAGAGATAATTGAAATGGTCCATTTTACTTTTTGTTTCAGCTATTTAATGTCACCTGTTTTGGTTTTCTCATCAGTTTATATCATCTACATACTGGATGAGCAACAGCAGTGAAAGAGGGGATCTGCCTCATACATAATACTGTGTACAGCTAGTTTGTTACCTTGTTGAGCTTCCTGCAATATTTGGTTTGTACATCTGTTAATGCGTTTCAAGACGGCCACATACACCAGATAATATGAGGCAATTCAATATTTTTTTAAAGTCTTGAGGAAGAAAATACATACAAGGTGAATACAGTTTTAATTATATAATGTACTATCAAGCAATGTAGACCAACATAATGTTCAGTGTGTTCTGTTTAGGCTATTAACAGAAGGGCTTGGCAATGAAGCAAAAAGGTTTTTGGATGAAGGTTGTGTTGAAGGAAAAGTCTATGAAAGGAAAACTTAGTTTTCACCCACCACTCCTCCTGGGCTCTCAAAGTTCACACCTGCCTGCTTGTTTAATCTCTTCAAAGACACACAGCGACAAGTGTTAATGACAAGGTTTGTTTTTTTTTTCCTTTTTTTTTCCCAAAAGAGGCACAGCACCAGTCTTAACAGTTGCCTGCAACTAATTTGATTCATTCTGCATCGTCACACCCTTACCTCTCCTTTCTGAAATCATGAAAGACAAGAACTAATGTTTACAGCAAGACAAGAGGATGTAGAAGTAGTGCTTTAAGTGAATCAAGGTAAAATAATGTTTATTTTGTTGTATGTTTTTTTTTTCCAAATACATGCAGAACTCTGTGACCATCAGATAACACGTTGTAATATACACTGCAAAGCCTAACGTAATGTAAAATGTAATGTTGTTTAGCCTGTTGCCCTCAGGCCAGCACCACAGGTCACACAAAACCAGGACTAATAGACTCAGAGACAGTTTTTTTCCCCTGAGCCATAAACGCTCTGAACACTTATTACCACAAAGCACAGTGACAATGCATCTTCTCTTGTCTACATATCCACTAAATCAATGTGCAAACCCCAACATGCAATACACACTGCAAATGGAACTATTACAAATGGTATTTTTTATTTTCTATAATATTTTTCTATTTATTGGTTTGAGTTATTCCCTTTTTCTATAGTTGTTTTCTGTTGTTTTATTACTTGTAGCATCAAACAGAGCAGCACTGCTAATTTAATTGTATGGAAGTCATGCAATGACAACAGGCTTTATATTTCCATGTAAATCTTTGCAATATTTCAACTGGTCTTAAGATTTTCATCAGGACTGTGTGCTTGATTCAGTGACCAAAAGACAACAGAGTGAAATGTATCTGCTGAATAATACCAAATCCAGCAGTGCATTTACATTAATTAGTTTAATAATCCAAAAAGGTACATTGTGTAGTAATCAAGGTTCTGTATTGTTTTTAATCGTGATGATACATGCTGTTCAGCATTCCTTGGACAAAAGTGAGTCCTGGCTGATCCCCCTCTTCAGCACATGTTGTCCTGCCCATTGATGTTATCTGCTCCGTGATACAGTGCATGATGGCACAGAGGTGGGAGTCGGCTGGTTGCTGTGTCACTATGACAAAACATGACAGATGTGTTTAGGCAGTAGAGTGCCGGACCTGCCACACAGCGTTAGGCTCACCGAGTCAGAGAGGAGAGCGCTGGGTATTCCCACACAGGGAGTCCAATCATGGACATAATAATGGTTTGTCCACAGTGAGGATCGGATGTCAGAGCCGGCCAGAGAGACTTCACCGGGCAGGAGTGCTGTTACTCAATTCTGCCGGGACATCAGGGAATCACTTATGGGTCTGTAACTGTGGGAGACATAGGGGACGACTGCAGCTTAATGGGCCTGAAGCTCACAGTGAACCTCGAGAGCTGAATTTGGATGATTTACCACAAATTACTGAGACAAGCTACTGTAAGATGATCAAAGACAATCCCATTATTCTGCCATCATTCACTGTGACTTTTTAGTCAAAATCTAGATTAATGATTAATTCATCATTAGGAGGGCCATGTGCACAAGGTTCAGGGAACTGACAGGTTTGACAGGCATCCTGATGCAGCCTTTCATGTTCATTCTCATCTGCTGCTCAGCCTGCCTGGAAACCAATCAGTGAACTTACAAGACAGCCTATTGTTGATAAAAATCTAAACTGATGACAGATCCTTCCTGAAAAATTCATCCAGTGTGATGAATTATAGAATGGCTGAGAGGAAGTTGTAGAGGGTCTTTTTATTTTACCCCTAAGAGGATTGTGGTCATTTTATAAAAGAGCTGACTTGGAAGCATAATGAACAAAAGCCTTTTGTCCCTGTTATAGGCTCACCTGTGGTCAGTTTTACTGCACCGAACAATGGTAATTACTCCGGACACCCCTGATAGAAACTATGACTGAGTTCAGCGCCACAAAAGAACAAAGACATGACTTTGTGAGTAACTTTGGGAAAACGGGGCTTTCATTATCATAAAATTAAGTGCTGGGTTCATTACATCATCAGCACATGTGCATAATATGAGTAAAGGGAAACCTTTGCTCTGGACCGTGAGGGATACTTATTCCATATGATTAACCAGTGCTTCATAAGCATGCAGAAATGAACCTGTCAAAACATCAAATGCTGAGGAAAACTGAGGAAAAGCAGGAACCCCCTACTATTTACATATTTTTGTGTGTTGAATTGTGTATTGTACACGTTCAGTACTAAGCTTTTCAGGAATCAAAACCAGAATTTTTCTCCAGGTGGTTCATTCCAAACAGACACAGTCTTTAAACGTTTTCAGTTTTGTGCTCATAAAAATTAACAGTCTTAGAACCCCCCAAGATTTTGTTCCTTAAACCGGTTTGTATCATTTTATACCAGCCATATGATTATGATTTGGTGCAACATTACTTGTGGGCTGGCATGTCTCACAAACCATATATCCCAGTCTACCCCAGCCGTCTTGTGACTGACATTTCCTTGGCCTCTTGTTTATATTTTGAGTGGCCTCAACCTGGATCTTGACCAGAAAATAGAGGTTTAGAAATATTTTACCAGTAAAATATTCTACCCAGTAACTGAAACAGCTTTGCCACGGCATGAAGGAGTGATGCGGGGAGTGGATGTGTTTGAGCTACATGACCAACATGACAGACATTTCAAGAACAAAAACAAATACTAGTATTAACTGGTTTCCTTTTTGTTTTGTTTTGTTCTGCTCTGGAATATTGAAAATTGAAACGTTTCTGGTTTCGTTTTAACCTCGCAAAATGGCAAAAGTTCCAGCTTTTGGTTTTTGATCAGCAAACTGGTTCGAAGCCCTGGCTTAAAATCTATGAACATGCGTACAAAAATAAGTATTTGACAATAAACATTTGAAAATATAAAATTGCTTTATCAACCAAAAATGTCAGCACCCCTTGCAGTACCTCCACCGACCTAATGGGGGCTGCATACCACCTGTTGAAGACCTGTGTTCCAGATCCTTTTGTTTACATTTGCACTTTCAGGTCCTTCACAGCCATAAGCTCGACTCAAACACATTGACTGTGTGGTAAGTCGTAATAAAACTAAAAATAATCACATATTCTGTTGGAGCCAGGATTGCCACCTATAAGGACAATTTTCACACATTGACTATTTTACTTTGTTGCAGAAATTATTAATGAATCAGACAAATACTGCTTTTCTACCCATGGCTGCACAATAAAATGTGACACAACACGAAAAAACAAACATGAAGGTAGAAGATGCACACTGACCACCTTAGATTTAAACAGTGCCTGTAAAAGATAGGCCGTACTGGTTCAAGACTGTTAGTAAATGACACACAGCTCGCTGGGGTTCTGGTTTTCAGGCTGCACTCTATAAGTCATTCTATGCTTGTTTCTTCACTTAAGGATGGTGGACAGATCAGGCCCGAGGGAGCGTGTGTGAAGACTGTGGTCACAGGAGAGGTCAGTGGTACTCTAACCCTCAGGCTGCAGGATGCATTCCTTCATTTGACAACATGAGCTGAGGTTTTTGTTTCACTCTCACTTACATCCACGTGCCCACTTTTGCACCACTTGTACAAGCCGATCATGCTCATTATTTCAGCTGATCTGGCACTGGCTCTGTCTTCACACATACACACGCTATGTTTTTAGCTCCTTATGCACACACTCGCAGAGCACAATGCAGTAGAGTTTGTAGCCTCATAACATTTCCTGATGGCCCGATAAAACTCTTATATGAACAAAGTGATCATCACCCTCACATCCTACGGGATGACCTGTTTCATTTCAGCATCGTTTACTCAGATGCTTCATTGTAAAACAAAAGAAAGCATCATAAACAAACGCTATAATGAAGGTCAGTGAAAATGAAAGCAGGAGTGGTCAACGCTCATACTTTGTTGTATGTCTCTCCTTTTCTCACTTCCTGTTCTGGTGGACAACTAAGTGAGGTCATTAGTGTTCCACCAACCAAGATTCAGCCCCCACTGACCAATCATTCTGCTGTTGCCAAAAATGTAAAACCCATCCTCCTCTCTTAAGCTTTCTGTCACATTTCTCTCCCACCTTGCAACCCTCCTTCACTTCAGTCACCTTCAATCCATCTCATCAGTTTCAAGCTCCAGCTCACCCTTCTTTACCACCATGAGTGTCTAAAAGAGAGTGTTCTGTCTCTCAGCCTCAGCCCCATCCAGTACAATAAAACAACAAGATGGAGTCTAATTGCTGAACATATTTCACATTTCTTAAGCTTTTTGCTCACATTACATTTTCTAAACTTGTAAAATAAGGAATTTTTCATTCATAGTGAAGCCTATCCTGTCTGAATTAGCTTTAGTGCCTGCACAGCAATCTCATGCCTTAAAATATAACTGTGTCACAGGCCCGCCTCCATCCTGAGTCACAAGGCTGTCACCATGGCAATTAAGTTTCCTGATGAAAACTGTCCTCCAATAAGATGCCTATATCACTCTAATCGGGCAGACAGCCTGTTCATGCTTACAGCGGTGCATCTACCCACTAATTTGTCAGCCGTAGGCTTTGGAATCTGCACATTTCCGCTCTTTCTTTCCCCCCGCTACACACTCAAGAGATCCTAATGAGAGTGCACATGTTGGGCTCTAGACCCAGAGTGGTTTTGACTTTATACCTTAAGCTATGTCTGAATTCAACACTTGATGTTGTGGTGTGAGTGTGACATTTCCGATGCAAGGGCATATTCACACACCTTTCACAAACCGCTGCTCAGGGGCAGGGGCTAAAAATAATCGGAGGATGTTGCAGTGATGCTGTTTCACAATAAAACGTCTCCTGAGCCCCAGTCTTTTACTGCTCTCTAATTGGCTACAGGACCTTCTCACCCACATTATTGGGTGTTTTGACAGTGCAGAAGCCAAAATACTGCCAGCAGCTGTGCAAGGTTTCTCTTTTCGTTGCTGAATCACATTCACTTCTTAAACTGCCCTGCAAATCTTTACCAATATGGCAAATTATGTTTCATGGGTTCATCAAACCTGCAGATAAACAAGATAAATTCATTAGAAAGTCCCCTGTGCAGTGCTTTACTTTGGAGCTGGCATCTGGTACCGACGCATTACTCACATATCTCTAGACTGACAAAGTTTTATAGGTGTCTCTTTGGTGATTGGCTTTTATCGAGCAATATTGAAGGTAGAGGGGTTAGAGCAGAATCACTGTGAAGAATAAGGTACAGACTTTGATGGTAATAAAAATTGAACTTACTGTGTAATTGCACTGTTTGTTGGGAGAGTTGAAAATACACTGAAAAAAATTATGGTTAATAACTCTAAATTTTTACATTATTATTATTATTTTTTTTTTCCTGTTTTTCAGAAATACAATTCAACACAGTAAAAAAAACAAAAAAAAACATGTTACCTCCAAATTAACAACCTGGTTGATTTTTAAAAAATATAAATATATTTTCCCAGTAATGACAAACTGCATTTCTTTATTTAAATTCTCATTTTTTTAGTAGAAAATTACTGTATAATGATACATGGTTATTTCTGCTCTCTTCTGTGTTGTTGTTGTTTTTTTTTGTTTTTTATTTTTGGTTTTTTTTTTGTTTCTTTGTTTTCCTAAAGCAGATAATGCAGGTTTATTGCAGATGTTCAATGGTAAAATCTAGAAGTCTGTCAAACCACTGTGTTTTTCTGCCAAACTCTTTGACTTATTACTTAACTGAAGGTTTCTGGTTGTATTCATTTGGGGGGTGGGGTAGGGGGGTTTTAAATAATGGTGTTTTTCTGCAGAACGTTAAATGAAATCCTTCCACACATGCTGTATTTGCACTTAATTTAAATTAGAATGCTTTGCCTTTATGCTTTTTTTAATTTTTTGATTGGCAGCTATAGCTGACGTTCATCGACCATGTGTTTTTTTTTCTTCTTCTTCTTTTTTTTTCCTCTTTACACTGTACCATAAAGATTAGTGTACAGTTCTCGATGATGTACAAAACTGAACCTGTGCAAACTGTGCTGTTGTTTATTACAAGGTTTATGGCTATAAAGCTGCACTGCATCCTTCAAATGAACTGTGGATCTTCTCCTGGCTGTAAAGGGTAATTTTGTTCATCCTCCTTGGCTTTGATTACATACCTTTCTATAATTTAAAAAGAAGGAAGCAGAATAGGGAAAGTATCTCTCATTTCTTATGGGAAGTTCATATGAGATCGCATCCCATTCTATTTTCAGACTCCATTTATATTTGGTGGGGAAAAAGGCTGCTTACATCCAAGACAGCATGAGGTATTTTTCATTATCTAGCTCTGACTGGCACTCAAGGTTTGTTTATTACTGACACACCTGCACTCTGGGATGCATGTGCCGGAGCATAAGGCTAATGGAGAAACCTGCCTGAAGGTGTGGCTTTCCACCCTCCGGCTGTATTGTGCTCCTGAGCAGAATGGCCCCAAGAAGCAAGAGAATTAAAAAGAAAGCCCTGTCAATTTTCATTATTAGGCATCAGGTGCTGTGCCAGGTCCAGCCGTCATGCTCGGCTGCTCTCCACCACCCTCAGAGCCTTTTAACCCTAATTGACAGTCTTAAGTCCACTACCCTGGTGCTGGCATGAGATAGACAGGAGGGAGGGGAGTGAGAGAGAGAGGGGAGAGACAGAGGAAAATATACACAAGGTAACCAAACACAAGAAACAGTCATAATAAGCTCTGAAGCCTTATACATGTTTGGACGTGCACAACAAATGTGCTCCTACCTTCCTGTGCAATAAAGCAGCCAGAAAACACTCAGTGTTGGGACAATAAATTGAAATATTCTGGTGAAATGTAACACTTGAGCCAAGCAAGGTTGGAGATTTAAAGACCTCTCCAACCCTATATCAGAGTGATTTAATTGTGACAATAGACCTTACTTCATTGTGTCTGACTCCCAAGTAGATAAATGCCTTTATCTGTGAAACACTGATGCGCATTTACCTCTGAACAAGTTGAGTCATAAGCTGTGTAACCATCCCTACCGCTTCCCTCTCCTCTCCTCTCTCCTCCCTGCCGTTAAATGCTAAACTGAGCGAGCCATGCTAATCGGTGGGAAGAGGCGACTAAAGCTACTGCTAATCCATTCTGGAATTACGGGGGAGAACAAATTAAGAAACTTCAACTCATTAGCTGAGCTTTAATTCACCGCCCCTCCTGGAGTAATCCCTAAACTCAGCCTCTCCAGTTAATTATACTGAGGCCCTGGATGAGAGGCCCTTCATTGTGTTGCTGTTGTTGTTGGGCTGGGTTAAGTTTGTGAGTCGGTCTGTGCAGTGTGTGCTCGTATGTGTGTGCACGGCTCACTTGTTTTGACTCAGAAAAACAGGCTGAATACATCAATACAACAGCGGAACCCCACAGTGAGAACCACCTAATGCTAAATATTCTTCACTGGGTAAGATAACTGCAAAGCTTTGACAATCCCGATGATTTATTTATCCAAGTATTTGAGTTGTAAGGGAGATGAAGGGCTGTATGTGTGTGCATGAGTGTCTGTGTGTGTGTGTGGATGCACTTTTCTATTTGCCGTTAGGAGCATGAAAGCAAACTACATGAAAATATAAACACCTTCGATCAAAAGTGTGCAGTATTTTTTTTTCTCTACTTCGTGAAGGTTTAAGGATTTTTTCAGGGCCCTTATGCGTATGCCAGGAATGGTAGCTACTACTGTGATGAGATGAGGCAAAGTTGAGAAAATCAAGGGTCCCTTTCAAGAACAAGTCACCTGTGCCAAGCTGCACACTAAATGATTTACAAACTCTGGCGTTTTCCACTCAGCTCTGAGTATTGATATACTCTTGCGAATGATGCTGGCCCTTTTGGAGCAGGAGCCAGAGAAGCGTAACATGAGATTTGGGGAATTTATGAAAGCACCCTCAGTTTTCTTTGAATGTTTTAACATCTGAGTGAAGATTAATGCAGCTTAAATATGTGATACTGACACTGGGTGCTAGGAGTTTCCAGCACATTTATAAGCGATACAGATTCTCTAAAGCATTTCCTCTACACTGTAAAATGTGATTTTGCACATTTATTATTTTGTCAGCATGACAAAAGATAACTGAAGTTGTTGTGATAACAATTATAAGTCAGCTTCATCTCAACTACAAAATATGTTGAAAATCTATCTCCGAACGAATCAGTTATGCATGTCAACTTGACAATCACCTTAACCCCCTCCCAGCTGTTTAGTAAAGCTACAGCTTTTAAGTTATACCCAGAATGCTTTTGTGAATTATAACCTAACATTTACACCATGGGTGAGGAGGGAATGCAGTGGATATGAGATTCTGCTGTACACAAATAAATAGCATGGCAGCACAGGCTGTCTGAACTCCACAGCACAGACAGGTAGACATTTAGAGAGACAGACAGGTCATCTGAGTTCCCCACATTGACTGGGCTGGCTGAACTCACCCATTTACAAAACTGAAGAGTTCAGTTCCAAAAAATGAACACTACTCAAAGTAGTGGTGTGTGATGCTGCAAAATTTGGTATTAAATTGATACCAGTTAAATATAGGGCCAGTATCGCCAACATCAATACTAACACCAGTTCCTTTTAAACTGAAAAACAGCTTGTTGCAATCAATTGAGACTAACACACAACCATTAAACTCATGTTTGTGTTCATAAATGAAAGTAAAAAGTGTATTTTTCTATCAGAAAATAACAATGTGCTTAATTCTTTTAAGAGGAGAAACTGAAACTTAAGTAATGATCGATATCGATACCAACGTTGGTATTGATATATTGTTATTTTGGATCGAACCACCCACCACTAACCTGAAGAAGTCAAGTTGTATGACAAACATATGATTAAATGAAAATAAAAGGTTAACATCGCAAAAGAGTGATTTAAAGTTGAAAGAGATGAATTATCTAAGTGAACTACCTGAAGAAAGTCAGTTAACTAACAAATCCAAAGAAATCTAATTTAATCAGCATAACTTCTGTTGGTGTTAGAAGAACAAAATGCATTTTTTGACATTACATAAAATTTAATGCAGCCCTAAACGTCATATTTTAAAACAACAAGCTGCGTTTAATAGTGTATTTGTCTTACAATTAAATCTACAAACATGCTCAAGCTTTCTCTGTTTTCCGTTCCTGTTTGTTCACACAGATGAATTAAGTCCTGTTTTTTTTAACTTGACTGTTTGTTCTCAAATGTAGAAATCAATACAAACCACATTTGATAAATGATCTAGCCACACAGACAAAGGTACAAACAAGGACATCTTCACAGACAGTCGCGTTCAAAGAAACTCAACACGCTGTAACAGAAACAAAAGCAGGAAAACAATATCCGTCAGTCCTCTCAAAAGCCATGTTATAAAATGGCTTTGGCTCTCATGTCAGCGGTGTTACAGAATTTCAATCCACAGGCTCAGAATTTCTATCCCTTTTTTTAAACAGCTGGTACTTTGTAAATTGACAGTAGTTCCTGTGGCCGCTGGCACCTTTCAAAGAGGATTTCAATGGCTTTCCGAGCTGTGCGGATGGATTCACATTTGAACTTTGTCATTACATGGGTGATAAGCCAGCCATATGAGAGGCTTTTGTAATTTCAAATATGGATAAGTGGCAGTAGAGGATCAAGCAGAAGCGATGGATGGATAGATGGATGGAGGGATAGATGTGCAGGCCTGTGCTTTAAAACCACTTCATGTGCCTCACTCATCGAGCCCAGAGACACACGCGGTGATTGTTGTAATCAGACGAAAGCCCTCTGGGAGGCCTAATATGGAAGCTGTGTAATACCTGTTTCCAATTTGCTTTTGTTTACGCTCCATTCGCACAAGTGGCCTGACCATTTGCAATCACCGCCTCAATAATTAACCCCAAGTATTGCAGACTGCTGGATAGGACGGGTGCTTCTGGTGCCCCTCCCTCCTACACTCCCTGCTGTGTGCACATTGATTTGTGGAGGTTGGCGTGGGGGCTGATTGCCATGGATCTCCCATCAGGCTAATGAGGCACGGCATGACAGCTTTGGTGACTGGGTGAACAGAGGATGCTCCCTGTTGCTTTTCTGTCACTGAGCTGTACATGCTGGTGCAGGCCCCCCTCGGTCAGTCGTGAGGCCCTGCTTTAAGGCCTTATTAAAAAACAGGGGTCAAATGTACACCAGTTCTGCTGTATATTTCAGTGCTTATGTGCATGTTCCAGGCACAGAGGTCCTCCTTTCACAGCTGGGGACATTGTTTTTCGACATAACTATAACATCAGACCCTAATGATCAAAGCAGATATACTCTGTTTGGTGAAAAAGCTTAAGTATTGAGTTACATTTATGTGTCTTTGAATGTGAGTGTGTCAGTGGGTGTGTGGTCATGGAAAAAAATAAATAAAAAAAGTAAAATTCAATTAGAGACTGACTTTTCAACAATCAACAGGCACCAAATTGGTTAGAAATGAACTGAAAAGAAACAGAATAGAGAGCCTTGATCCTTTTTACTGTGCTTAATGAGTTTTTCTGCACATGAAAAATAAGCTTTTGTTCTGTTTGGCTTGCCATTGTTCTGCTCTGTGATAACATTCATTGTGGAGCTGATCTCAAGGTATAATAAATGTAAATGAACGATAGCAGGAAAAAAAGACTGTGGCATTTCCACATGGTGGGATTGTGACATGACTTAAACCTCGCACACCTCTTCTCTTTTTCACACGAACGTGTGCGAATGCATGCTCACATGCTAACATGCATGGACACGCTAACTCCTCCCCCCTCTGAAATTCGTCTCCCCTTCGGGCTCCAACTGATGCCAGATCAGATCTCATCTGACGCAATGCGAGACCACATCCTCACTTCTGCCAGCAGCTAGGGCGAGAAAAATAATCTGTCTTTAATACCTGAACCTAATTAGCTCTGAAATCTGAGGTTAATTAAACAAAAGGAGGTTAAATTAAGTGACTGGGATTTAAGTGGCGACACGCCGGATTAAAAACACCCCCATCTTCCTCAGATTCACTCATCCTTGCCATCCAAAAGAAATCTCTCCACTGCTTATCCTCATGTAAATTTCAAGACATTTGGACCCTTGTATAGGAGTCTATAGTGCAGCTCACTGACAAAGAGAGAACCTGAGAACATTCAGTCATTTCACACTGAAGCATACACAGAACAGTAACACCAGACATGTCTAAATATAGCAACATGCATATTGCCAACATAAAGGTCAACATAAAGGCTAGTGATTAGCCAAGGCATCACAGCACAGCATATGTGTTTGTGCCTCTCTCTCTGACAGTGATCAGAATTAGAATAGCTGTCATATAATTAGCATAATAGATGAACAGTATGAGAGAACCACTGTTAAGTTGCTGACATACTGTACGCAGAGGGCAGCCTCAAAAGGCATCAGAGAGCTTTAATAAATGCTTTAATTGACATTTCCACTAATAGTGAACATCAAGCATCCAGAGCGGGTTTGCAAATCAGCAGAATGAAAGCTTTTGTCTCACTACAATCAAATTTGATTGGCGATAACATTTTGTCACCAACCCCAAGGAGATGAATTTGACTTCCTAATTTTGCTCTTCATTTTGAGGTCAGGAAAAATGCTTCTATGCCTCCGTGACTCTACTGTTGGGGCTTTGTGAAATTTGTTTTGAAAACCAAGAATGAGGGGAAAGAAAATATAAATTTGGACAACTACAATTTAGTGAAATTGAATCCCCTTTGGCGCTGCGCAAGGTTCACAGTGATGTTTTGCATGGTGCTCTGGCCAAATCATCACAATTGTGATAGAAAATAACAAAACACTGAAATAAAAGCTCCGCGCTCACACCCCCACAGTCTCCTCGTCCTTGCTCGCTGGACTGTAGAGCGGCGTGGAGTGTTTTCAGCACAAAACACCTGAGATACACACACACATACACATACTGCAGATGATATTACAACAAAAAAAGAGTGGGGATGCATGTTTTTCGATAAATAACTGAAAAATATAAATTGCAGGGTAACTATTTTGTCTATGCAGAAGCCTCCTCCTGTCAAACAAGGCCCCACAAAAGAGAACGAATGTCCACATTTTGTCTGAAAGCACTGCCTCTCTGCAAATGACCTTTTGTGGATGGGGAGAAACAGCAGATTGGCCATTCAGTCTTTTTTTTTTTTTTAAGGACAGAGCTGACATGATGATAGCCCAGCCATCGCTGGCACTTGAAAGCTAAAAACCTTTCTTTCTGCCATCTGTGTTTGTTGCACAGGTTCATCTGCAGCCATGCTTTCAGTGCTGGCTTCTTTCTGTCAGCCGCTAATGACATTCTTTGGGCTTGCAGGGAGAAAAACCCTGCTCTGGTTGAAAAACCCAAGGTATCTTTACCTTATCCACAATACCTCTTATCCACAGCAGCATGTCACTGTAAACAACTTAAAAAAGAAAGAATAAAAAAAGAGCAGACCCTCCATTCCTGGCCAAAGCTTCTTGCACTAATGGGCCCTCACACAACCTGTTGCTGTGCTGTTTTCTTCCACATGGTTGCTTGAGTCAAAAACATAAAGGCAACTTTGGGAGAAGCCTTTTCCTGTTTTCTTATGGAGGGGTAAATGCACTGCGTCTGAATGTGTTCAGGCTTTTACTGAGTCACAAGGCAGGAAACAAGAAAAGGCTGCTAAAAACACCCAACAGAGAAACTCCAGCTGGATGTTTCCCTGTAATCACTGAATACCAGGGTAGCTAAAGCCCTTGGTTTAACCACCATTCTCTCCACCTGAGGTCCGTCATTATCAGGTAGGGAACTCTGCACATCTCAGCGCCTTTTCTCAGGACTCTGCAGTCACCTCGGCTGGAGCACCTCCACATGTCGAGCACTAGAATGTTAACGTATTGAACCTCTCTCTGTATGCACCCTTCTCTCTTTCCTCTTCTCTCTGCTCCTGCAGGATGAAAGCAACAGCCTGAAGGGGGTCATCTGTTTCCACTGCCCCTGTTCCTTGTCTTACTTTTCCAGCCTGTAGGCCATCTAGTCACATGGAACCAGGTGTCAAAGGGAGTAATAGCCCAGACTGGTGTCAAAGGATGCATGTTTCCTGCAAAACTTTGGCTAGTTTTCACTGATTTGCAGCACACAGATGGGGAACACTTGGCTTTGCATGAAGGGTTTGCACTGCAGGGTTGCATGCAAACACTTTTTTCTCCTGCATTGTCTCACAGCCTCCAGGTAGAGCATACATCATGAAAGTTTGAGGCAGTTCCAGACATTTTGGATCATGGTGCACAATGGCCTTCTTCAAGCAGGAGAAGTTAAAGATATTCCATTCAGGGTGCTGCTGAAAGGGTAGCTTCTTTTGCAAAATCTCACAAAGATTTCTTGTTAAATTGATGTTATATAATTCCAACAACAATTCTTAAAGAGTGATGAAACTACCAAGGCATAAAGAAGTCTGACAACCCTCAAGTGCCTCCATGCATTTTTTTTCGATTTGACTGGCGCTGAAGAGCTGCTGACATTTTTAATGACTTTCCAATACATAAAAAGAGAAAATCAAAGTCAAAGCTTTGGATTGTATTGTAGATACTTCAAGAAGATACTTAAAATTGTCAAAGTGCTGTGACTTCAAGTTTTTTGCTATAAATTGCATCACATAATTGCTGTCAGTGAAAGGCGTGATGAATGAGCTGCCACTGCAGTACTTTGACAGCATTTTTCTGGAAGAGGAGACGAGTGAGTAGGAAGTATAAGAACCAGGTTACTGTGACTATTTTTTGTGTAAATGTGTCACTTTTTTATTCTCATAAGTTACTGTAGACATTACTGAGAACTCAATTGTTGTTGGTTGATGTGTGGGCTGAAGTCCTGGATGTGATTATTTCTATTTCTGATCCATTGAAAGACAGTACATGGAGAGAAAACTGAATTTTACAGCAGAATCCTAACAGCAGTATGCTGTAATTTAGTATAACAATATGATACTGTAACAAGCAATCCATTCTGGGGATTTTAACACTTGCTTATAATCCTGTCAGTCAAATACTCCTGCTTGCATGGAATGCAATGTACAACATCTATAGTCGTTGATTATTTTTTTGGATCTAATATATTGAGTAGTTCTCAATGAGTAATAATTTTGTGCAATAGATAGTTCAAGCTCACCAATCTCAAATTGTTTATCTGATCTATTAATGCTCAGTTATTCATCCTAATATTTTTTGGTGCTTTCTATGCATTTTCATTCTCACTTGCACATTTATGTATTGAATCTTGACCCAAAACTTTGTACTATTTCATAGATACTTGCTCTGTATTCTGTACCTTTGCTTTTTACTAACTAACACTTTCTACTTTTGTACTTTACCTCTACTAACTATCATATTTTGCATTTTGCACCCTGGTTATATTGTTTCCTTTGGGATTAATAAAGTGGATCTTATCTTATCTTCATGACTCTTGTAAAGTTGGCATGCTGATTTATTTTCTAATCGACACATCCTCCTGGATGATAATATGTCATGCTTATAGGGACAGGGCTGTAGACTGTGGAGCTGCAGGTATCTTTTATTTGGCTGGTGTTTTATTATGTTTTGACTCAAACTTGAGTCAAGAGCCCAAAATGTCACAGCGAGTAATGAATAAAATATAAACTCTTTGATGCGAGTGTTGTCAATTCCGCTCTGATTTTTTATTCCTCACAGCTCTCCACATACTGAGTTTTAAAACTCATTTCTGTGAGGTTTGTGGAGGGTTAAAAAAACAGCATCTATTACCTTGTTCAATGATCTGAAAAAGATAGACTTGTTGCAGGTGTTTTCATCATCTCTTTCCTGGACAGCATTGAGAGAGGTCCAAACAAGTGTACACTGCTGACTGAAATATAGTCCAGAGCCTTTGGAAGAGATTACCAGAGTAATCATCAGAATGTGCTTCCTGCAGGATTCAGCTAGGAGAATGAATGGATTACATGAAAGTAATTCCAAGCTCAATATCAGAAGCTATCCCAAAGCCAAGAAAACAGATTCTGATCTCATACTGTTGCTGTGTCCTCGGGCTCTCTGCAGCGTTCTAAGTACCTTTGAGACTCTCCAGTGCATAAACCACCTTCAGTCTATGGCACTGTCAAGGTCATAAGTTCACATGGATATTCTGTGCGTCTCCCTCTCCACTCTGGTCAGTGTTTCTCTCTGAGCATTTTGAATCTTCTACACTCTCTTGGGACATTTTTCATGCCCAAAAATGAATAAATAACCATATATTTTAGGTAAAAATGAGCACACTAAACACAATTATTAATTTTAACAAGTATCTCAGGACATGGTGAAAGAAATGCTGGCCAATGTTCTCTTCCACAGTAATGATATGTGTCCACATCTGTCACTCTCTGCCCGTGGCAAGACCCCACCTCCAGGGATAGAAGGTAACAGGCGGCTAATCAGCTCCCTCAGACATCTTCATCGCAAACACACACTGCTGCTCAGTC
Source organism: Thalassoma bifasciatum (assembly GCA_008086565.1). NCBI lineage: Eukaryota > Metazoa > Chordata > Actinopteri > Labriformes > Labridae > Thalassoma > Thalassoma bifasciatum. The sequence continues at coordinate 812,974 of RPOG01000131.1, forward strand.
ACACATGTGCAAACAGGCATAGACACACACGCATATGCCCAACCAAACACAAAGAGTGGCAAACACGGTGCAGACAGATAAAAAGGATTAGGGTCTAACAGGGCAGCAGACAACAGGACAGGAGAAGGACACGGCGTGTGTGTGTACGTGTTAGTCAACTCTCGCCCTCTCTCTCTCTCTCTCTCTATCTGTCTATCTGTGCACGCTAGATTGTGTCTGTCTCTCTTACATTTCATACACAAACCTGCTCCACTCGCAGTCTCATATCTCTCCACTAAGCACACATTTTTCTCCTCCTCCTCCTGCCTCCATCACTGCTCTGTGATTAACAGACGTGTAACGTAAAATTGCTTATTGACTTGAACAGAGGTTATCTTTTGCATCAGTGCCTAATTCCCCTCAGGCCTCCACATGCAACAGCTTTGTGACAGGTTTAGGCCTAAGCCCATGCACAGGTTCTGCAAACAAAAGAGAGAATTTACCACCTCATGCTTGATTTCATTTCCTCTTTTCTATTACTTGGCTGTTTTGCATATGCACAGTGTGCAGCACATAATGGCATGGTGATAAGAATAGGAGCATGCATTTTTATGACGGTAAATGTAACAGGCTGCTTTTACATTTAAATTTCAAGCATTTAGGCGATACATGTACCCAATGCTACTATAATAAGCAAATCATTTGAATAAGCCATGATTATACAGTGCCTACACTGCCTACAAGCAGACTATACTTGACAACTGCAAGGATAAACACAGCAACGCCCAGGCAATTTGTTACCATGATATGTTTGTCACCAGGATTTTGCTAAGCCAATCTGCAATCAGCAGTACTACGAAACATTCACCATCAAGTTATAAAACAGCTGAACGCCCGTTACAGAACACCTGCTGGAAGACTGTGAGTTCACTCCCCTGAATGCATAGCAGTTTACCTCGAACACAAGGGAGGAATTTGACTGAGGCTATTAGACCTGACTCCTCACAGGGATCACAGGCAGTTTACAAAATGTTGCATAGCCTCATGCCCCTCTGACCCCCCCACTGTGCTTGGTATGCGTTTGATACAGCTGCTGTTAACCAACACACATCATTTTAAGCATCGATCAAAGTGCAAACTGCAAAAAAACAAGACAGCAAGACTGGCGCTGATATCCCCCGTCTCATCTCCGGCTGTAACAGGAACCTGCTGTTCTGTGATCCCACAGGGCAGATCACCTTTGGACAAAAGTTGAAGAAGAACAAGGAAGAGTTGTGATGTCTAGTCATGCAACTATTTCAGCCTGACTGACTTTCTTCAAAGACTGAAGACTGAAGTTGATTATTTCAGTCAAATTTTCTGCCACTGAAACGCAAATACATCCAGTTCCCTTCTGCCCTCAAAAAGCTATAGGAATTGGTAAATAAATATTCTGTGTGCAAGTTACTGACATATCATAGACTGGAACGAGCAGCGTTTGAAGTCGTAAACGATAACAGGAGGCCAGACTCTTAAACATAACATCACAAACAGCTGCAGTTGGATACACAGCGGAGGTGTAAATGATCACACATCACACACAATCAATGCCAAGATCCTCTCACTCTGCAGATGGGATTTGACAGATACCATTATTGCATGGACAACAGTGCGCTGTATCTTAAGTTCCATTTATACTCCCTTTATGTACGTAAAAAGGCAGGGGGGGGGGGCAGCCCAGAGTCAGAAGTTTATGACAACAACGAACTGAAAAACAAACATGGTGACCCTGGAGGGGGTGTTGCTATTACCTCTTAATATGGAGGACAAAAAAGTGTTGGTGGTAGTTGAGGCTGTTTCATACATCGCGTTTTTGTTCAAAAAGTCCCACCATTCTTGATCCTTGCTCATGTCTCACTGGAGCTACATATCAGGTAGTAACAGCAACACTGCCCCCACAGTTTGTGGTGGTACTGCTCGATTGGTCCATATCCATAAGCTATGGGAAGACATGCAGAAAGATGGATGAAATGAACGCAGAATACAGATAGAAGGCTTGCATCCATATGTAACGATGAGCATAAATGATCCCTTAGCCAGCCGCATACATAACATGCTCAGTTTTAAGAAGTAATGATAAAACATTCTGTATTCTTGGTGTTAGCCTGTCAAGTGTTGGCAAAGGTACTCAGAGCATCCCGATACAAAGTTTCCACTTCTGATCCAATACTGATATTTAAGCCTTAAGTACTGGCTAATACCAATGTTGATTCAATACAATATCAACATGAATGGTGTGATGTTCAGTTCTATCTGTCAGTCTTTGGGCTTAAATACGTCTTGGGGAACGTTTAACATTTAAATGTACTTCATTCCTCCAGTTTTGTGCCACCACAGGAAACTTGTGCATGACAAGTTTTGCACTTAGTGGCAATGCCTTTTCCAGACTTAAACAGAAAAGAATATGGCTGACATCTCTCTTGATGTCACTCCAGGCACTGATGGGTATAAGTGCTGGAGCAGAGTCTAGAATGAGCTGCTTGTATTGGAATGCTAATATTTGAGATTTTAGACGTAGGCCAATATAATGCATTCATTTTTCTCTGATATCAGACCAATCTTCAATATTATTATTGGATTGGGACACCCATAGAAGAAACACCAGTGGTCAAAGACATTGAAAAGGTATCAGAATAGGAAAAAGAGGCTTCCCTTGGCCGTTTAACCCTATTAATGGACAACTGAAGACAGTCAGATAGTTTTGTGGACTAATGGACCATATTAAAATCTGTGGAGTGTTCTCTGTCTATATTTTCTGACTGCTAGTGTAGCATTTGAGTCTTAAGTGTGGGATAAAAGCAAGCACAGATGATCAGATGAGATTGAGTAATGAAAAAATAACACCTGTACACTGTGTAGATAAACATTTGACGCTCTGAAACATGTAACGTCTCTTTTTGCTGTAAAGATCAGCTGTTCTGAATATATGTGGATGTGGTTTCTGGTTGTTTCTGCAGTGAGTCTTAAGCTAACACTCAATGAACTGCAGCTTTTAACACTTTTACACAGCCACTTGGGTCATAGCCAGACTGTGAATTAGACACCATTCCTGTTATATCTGTTTAGTTCTCTTACTAAGAGCTTCTTTTTGCTGCAAAAAAAGATGTGGTAATTGCAAAAATTATCAGGAAGAGTAAGTCAGAAAAAAAAAAAACACATACTAAGTATAATCATTCAAGCAAAGGAACCAAAAAAGGCAAGAACAAAAAACCTAAAAACAAACACATCAACAACAAAAACTGCTTTGTTTTTGGGGAACTGTTGTAACGGAACTTTGTTTTCTAAATCCAGACTCTGAATCCCAAAAAGACAATTAACTTTGTTGACACCCTCAAAAGGATCACAGCAGTACCAGTAACACCAAAGCTTACATCCCATTTCTTTTTTCTTTTCTTTTTTCTTTTCTTTTATACGTAGAAGACTGACTCATACTTGGGGGGGGGATTCCACGTAGTCCCATCAAATGACCCTTTTCTACCCTTTGTGAATGTGCTATGAAAGAGTACTGTTCTGTTCAGAGACAAGTGTCTGCACTTGGTGGTGTTATTATTGCTCTTTTTTTGTGAATATACACCCCGGCAGACTGTGGAATCTCCTGACACTCAGTAAATATCAATGATAGAGAAAACACTGGATTTCTCACTTTGAAATGTTCCTCTTTCACAAATTTATAAATGACTTTGCAATTTATATTACACTCTAAAACTGCTTCCTTCCAATACCCTCAAAGTAAAATAATACAAAAATGGAGGTTGGTGATTAAAAAACAAATCACAAGTTGACCCAGGTTTAGAATTACCTCCACAGGAAGCTGCCACTGCACACCTGCATCCATCTTGGGAGAGTACAGCATGAGCTTGACTTTAGCCCAGTTTGGTGCCCTAATCTCCGTGCAGAGGGCAAACACCTATTACACTTTATTTATTTTTTTTATTTTTTTTTCTGGGAGCAGCTGCAGAGATGATGCCTGATGCTGGGAGGAAGGAGCAAAGCCATGAGGTTAAAAAGCCCATCTTGCTCCCTTGGCTTATTGCAGTCCCTAACCCCCCCTGCCTTGAACTCACCTCTCACCTCCCTCCCACTCTGCAGCCAAGCCTCCCCCTCTAACTGTCTGTCTGCTTCTCTCTGCACTCATGCACAAAAAAAATGTCCACACACAAATGCTCACTCTCCCCCTCTCCCTCTATGTCACACACACACACACACACACACACACACACACACACACACACAAAGCAATGCACATTTGAACCCTGACAACTGGTGGGCTAAACCTAGCATTTACCTCAGCAGCTGGGTTCACTACCAGCTACAATTACGACTATTAGCATGCTTAATTAACAGATTCACTGGCAGCTCATGCAGGCAGAACATGGTTCCTCCTCTTTTGCTGAACCACCAGGCCTCCAGAGATCCACCTCCCACTCTGCTCCCCTCAAAAAGTGGGCAGGCAATATGTAGGAGGCTAAGGAAAACTTTGCTGCTCAGCCTCAAAGAAGACAGGAAACACAACATCTTAAATTTGTATATTTTGCTCGGCTTTCTGTCCCGTTGACCTGGCTCGTGTTTGATGCAGACTGTTTCGGCAGTGTCTTTGACATGATGCGCACAGCCTGAGACAGTAAACATGTAAACAAAAGCTGTGTGAGTAAAAACATCAAGGCTGTGTTTCTCCTCATTGTGGCTCACTGGGTGAGAGACGCTGGCAGCAGTGTCGGCTCTGGCACATGTCCGAAACACTTGAACGCTGCTTAGTGGTACCAATAAACACACACTCTCTGGGAAGCATCCTCCTCCACATGTTTCAAGGAAGTGAGAGTGGTGAGAAAACATTTCTTAAAGTCTGGATTGTCCTCTAGACATACGCATATGAATTGTTTTGTCTGCAAGGAACAGCTTTTGTCCTGCTCTTATACAATGACGCATTGAGTTGGAGTCATGCTGCCTCCTACACGATTTATTTGTAGAGGAAGCTGGAGCCCGGTGTTGGACATGTCTTTAAATAGTTGCTTTTGACCACCTGTCACATTTGTTTGCGAGGAAAATCCTGAAAGTCTTACTCCTGTCTGCAGCAACAAGTCCACTTTTAACACTGAGTCATTGCTGGAGTGAGGCAGCGCTCTATTTTAGTCCATCACAAACATCACATTTATTTATTTATTTTATATATTCAAATATCAGTAGGCCCAGAGGATACGTGCACTGTCATTTCACTAAAGGTCAAACGAAAGATTTGGGTTAGAAAAGGTTGCAATTGTTCCAAAATAGTACAGATCTTTCAGGGATTTCTGGGAGAATAGTCAGGACCCTATCGGAACCCTAGTGACACAGCCAAACCCCAAACAAGAAATAATTGACACAGTTTCCATGTCTAGAATGGGTAGCAAAGATGAATAATGTTGGATAATAGTACAAAAACCAAACCCGGCCATATCAGTGACCACTACGTGAACCTCAAAGTGTGGACAATGTTGGATCAGAACCAACACACACACATGCTCAGTTTTGCACTTTAATTACTTGTATGTGTCTTTTTTTTCACCTCAAAATGAGGCTCCCTACTGGCAACAGGAAGTCATGGCTTTTTGCAGAAGCACATCTTGCTACACATAGTGTGTGTGCTGCATGCAAATGCTTTTAAGTTAGGAAGAACCTGTGCACATGGCTGCCCCAACATGTCCCGGCAGGCACAAGGATCACCACTTGCAGCTTTCATTAATCTTAGACTCTGTTGAAGGTGAAGTATGCAGTAATTTCCCATAAGTTTCATTCATTTGTTTACACACAGCATCGAAACTGGGCTCCTCCTCTGTGGCTCAGTGTCAGCTGCAGCACATGCTCACTGCCACGGACTGAAGCTAATAGCATGGCTAACAGCCATAGCTTCGTGAACACACCTTATACAGTAAAAAACAGCCCTGCAAGCACCTGCAGCATTGTGTGGGGGCAACTCAAGCGCCGCACACCTGACTTCCTGTAAGTAAATGAGATATGCTGCAAATAAAGTATCACTTGCCCACTAGGTGTGCTGTGATTGGTTAGTCACCCCCAAAACAACTCTTACTCTCTAACCAGAGATGTCCCAAGTCAACAAAAACATTCACAAAACAGGTGAGGGAGGGGGTCTACAACGAAGTGAAGCACACAGACACACATGTGTAGAGGTCCAGAGATGACAATCGAGCAGGATCATTCCTGTAAAAGTTAACACTTCATTTTTAGGAAGATTCTGGATACTTCACCTTTAAATTTTCCAATCCTGTCCTGTGCTATAAAAACTGCACAATGGCCATTGACAGTTCAAATAAAAAAGTGTGAGTAATATATGAGGCAGATCCTTTTTTGGGATGCTATCCATGCTCTGCATGAAAGTAATGAGAATAATAAATATGAAGCTGAGAACAAAGAAGAAATCAGAAAGGTGTCATGGCTGGACAATCCTTAGTAAAGAACTTGGGGATAAGGATATAACCTTAAATAACAATAGTGCAACGCTACAGTGACGCTGAAAGACGGGAAAACCCAATTAGATGTGGGCACTGGTGCACAGTCCTCGAGAGAGACTGACTGCCTCTGTTCAAAATGTCTCTTAGTGCTCAGCTTATTAAGATGTCATCCGTGCCAGCTCTGCAGGTTCAGGGTAAATACTCTCATGGCATATTCTTCTGTAAGAACGTCCATCCACCCTGTCGCTTCCCCCCCAGCAGTGGATGGCTCTTTAGTGGCTGTCATAGGCCACCTACGATGCTTCATAAACATCTAGAGCTTTTTCACCTAATTAGGCTGGAGGGATTTCTCCAAACACAGATGGGGGGGGGGGGTGCTCAACTAGCATCCACAGTTCTGAGGAACATACTGCCACCCACATTAGTCCACTGCTCTCTCTTTCAGTCCCTTTCGTTAATTTTTTTTTCAGCCAGTCCCCAGCTGTTCCACAAATTGGGTTGCACAGACCAAGATGCCATCCTAACCAATCTCAAAGCTAGTGTTAAATTCTAGCAATCGTCTTACTACTGTAACAGTCCATACTAGGGTGACCATATTCTGAAAACCCAAAAAGAGGACCCCCATCCAGCCGATTAGAGATCCTGTAAAAACACCCAAAAGATACTCAAATACTTAAATAAAGAGGAACACATACATTTTCTCGTACAAAAATATAAACTATGCATCAAAACCTTTGTTAAAGTTTAATTACAGATTTTGAAGCACACAAATGTTCAGCTGACATGTTGGTGCCAGCTTTGCAGACAGTACACCGTGCCTTCAACTGGTCAGGACCACAAGGAAAAGAGGGGAACTACCACATGTCTGCAGTTGTCTGTAAAAGTGCATTCTGAGTCAGCACTTTCTACCTGAGAGTGCAGCTTTGCAAACAGTCACAGCATGTTTTCCTGCTCAACATACTGACAGGTTGGTGCATCAGAATAATGCTAGTGCCTCAATGCAGCTTTGCTTTATTATAAATAGCAATGGTCTTTAGAACAAGCTGAAAAACAAAACATAACAAAACAAAAAAAATGGGGGGGATTGCATAAAATCCTCCCAGACATAATTTGAGGATATAAAAAGGAGGAAATGTCCAGGCAAAAGTTTGGTCAGCCTTGTCAATACATTTATTGAATTCTGCCTCAATGATGGCAATTTAGATTCTCACTGACCAATGTATTCATTGAAAACTTCCGTACTTCTACAGAAACCTTATGACAACAGGCATCATGGGAACTGTTGCCACACTTTTGATATTCACTTATTCATCTTCCAACACCTCTCCTGTTCTGGGTCACTGCCTGGAGCCTATCCCAGCTGGTGTAGGGTGAAAAGCGGGGTACACCCTGGACTCCAGTCAGTCACAGAGCTGACACATAGAGACAGACAGCCTTTCATGTGGAGACTCATCCAGAATCACAAATTAATCTGATGAGCATGTTTTTGGACTGTGGGAGGATATATGCACTATTAAATGTCTCATGTCAACTTAAATCCAAACTGTGATCCCAGAGAATAAATGATCCAGAGCCCAATAAAAGCCCATCCATCAGTCTCCTGACACAACCATTCTCTGTCCAACAAAGTGTAAATGCTCACTTTTTTGCCAACATAAAACGCATTACCTATGACGACTCACGCTCAGTTTTACAATTCTAATAGGGGGAAGCTCAAACTGTCTGCTTTCCACATAAGGGTGTGTGAGAGTGAGGAGGGAGAGGAAAAGTGGGTGTTAAAGCTGATTTATCGTGTGTAACGTTTCTCACTACTTATTAATTAATTACTTAATGGAGAATAAGTGTAAAGAGGACACGCTAAGATGTGCCATGTTTTAAATACATGAATTAAAAAATTAAAAAGAGTAAAAAAAAGGAAAAAAATGGGAAAGTTAAACAGCACCACTTGAAGACTTTTGGACAGATTGAAACTTACATCTCAATAGCTCTCCTTTAAATGGGCATTTGTATGCATTTTATCAGCTTTACAAAAGGTTTTAAGCAGAAATGACTGTGTTGAATCCACTTAACCAAAAATGCCAAGTTAAATTATCTTTTGCAAAATTGTGAACACCACTCAATATTTAAAGTTGTAACCAAAAGGCCTTTCATTTATCTAATTCAAGATATTTAGCAGAACCATCCTCCATGATTATAGGAGCAACTTCATATATTCAGTTAAATGGACTTAATTTTACATCGTCCATTCACCATTATAAACAGTGTTGATTGACTTATCTGAACACTTTTTCTTTGGTTTAGACTCAGAATTATGATTATCAAAGACCCTTGCAGGGTCACCTGCTCGTTGTACTTATAGACTCCTAACTTCTGTATCAGAAGTTGTGTGACTGTAGCATTTCAAAGATGCGATGACTGGTTGAGGTGAAAGGACATCAGGGACCAATGCTTTCTTTCCAAACAATTTTTACAGTCTTTCTGAACACGTTTGTTTGTTTGTTTGTCTTTATCAGTGCAGTGAATTCCATATACAACCAAGACAGTGACTGATATTTACCATGTAAACACTGTTATGGACCACATAGTGCCACGTAATACAAATAAATATTGCAAGAATCCATGTTTGCAATTGAATTTGAATCTGGAGTATTATCTAGTAAAAACAACAACATCCAATTAGAGTCTTGGCAGAGAAAATACTTGTCTAATGAAGTAATAACATTTGTTGACTGACTCTCTATGTGTCAGCCCTCTGCCAAGAGTTTTACACACACTTGCGTGCAGATACAGAGACATTTATAAGCACACATCACACATGCTGTGTAGACATGTGTGAATGAGACATCTCCGTAACCGGACCAGCTGACCTGAGACTCACAGAGCTGCTGGTGACTCCCAGGAGAAGGATAATAGAATTTCTCCAGCCGCCTTCCTGTTAATTACAACAGACCTTGGCTCTGAATAAATATTTATTCAGAGGGTAAAGCAATCTGCATGCATATTGTACACAGCCAGGTCCTGGGTGTGCAGAACAATGGTTTGGGTATGCAGTGGATAAACAACATCATATGACAAATATATACACCGAGCCACAGATGCTGGAAAATGCAAAAACACTGGTTATTAGCAGTGATGCTGAGCCTTGAGCTGATACATACAAGATTCATCATAGTTACATATCTGAATATAGATAAAGGGAGGAGGAAAATAGTATAAAATTTGTATTTTTTAAGACTGATAAATGATAAAGACTGATTTGAGTTTCTCTTCATCTGTGTAAGTCTCAGATCTAATTTTCAATCATTTTTACCAAAAGAAGCAACTCTTGCCCATTGGCAAAAATGCAAACTCTGAAGTAATTCAGCCATAAGCCAGGAAGTGTGGAAGTGACTGCCAACCACAGCCTTCTTTTCAATTCTGCACATTTACATCTGCAATCATTGTCACTTCTTGGTCAATTATATTCCCTGGTGTTGCACATCATAAAATTCAAATATTGACAGTTTAACAGCAGACACAGACGCTCCAGTCTGAGGCTGTACAGCAAAAGTCGCTGTCATTTCTGGAGCATTCTAAATAGATGAGGAATCAAAATGCTAATGGGCTTTTTGTAGTTGAAAGTTTTGAACTTGAACAGCTTGTAAGTTATACTTGCATAATGTAAACTGATTAAAGCAAAGAGAGAGAGAAAAAAATCCTCATAAGGCTTTTGATGGAAGCAAAAACATGAGCGCAGCTGTATGCCTTTAGCCTGTTTTTGCTCTCCATATGGCCTTTTTTCCCCTCACGTATACACGAAAGCAAAGGTCTTAAACAGGAGGTCTGCAGCCTCTAGGTGGTCCATGGAGGTGCTGCGGGGAGTCTGTGACATTTTTGGTTGATACAGCTTTTTTTTTTTTTTTTTTTTTTTTTTTTTTTTTTTTTTTTTTTTTTTTTTTTTTTTTTTTTTTTTTTTTTTTTTTTTTCTTTTTTAATGATTGATAAAAAATGTATTTGTGCATGGCAGTGGCACTAATAGGCAGTCACTTTTGTTTCTATATTCAATGAATTAAAAATGCATTATCATTATTTGAATGACTTAACAATGAGTGCACATTAACTGCACCCAGTTTAATGCAGAACACAATTATATATATATATATATATATATATATATATATTTATATACACACACATACATAAATACTCTAGCTTTCTGTCAGTTGTCTTGGTCTAAAAAACATTACAGATTCCAAAGTATTCAGACCACAATGTACAGAACCTACCTGCCATGCAAAATTCAGATTAATTGATGATTAAGAGATTAATATTTAGTGTTTTTAGCAGTATGTTTGAATAAGCCCATTTATAACTACCATACGATTGTTTGAATTACATCTAGATTTACTGCAACACATAGGCGGACTGTTTTTTTTTTTTTTTTTTTTGCAATAGTAGAAGATCAGCTGGAGCATCTGTTCTAGTGTATTGAATTTTACTATATTTGTAAACAGTATCTTCTTTTTCCTAGTATCAACAAGAACATGTTCCACATCTATCACTGTTTTTGGCTTGTATATCAATGGATAACTAAAATAAATAAATATATAATGTTTTGTGGGAGATTATTCAAAAAGTATTTCCTATGTCCCACATATCTTTTGCCCACGCGCTTCACACAACGAGGATAAGGAATCATAGTGCAAAATGTTGAGTTGCAGAAGTTTTTTTTTTTTTTTTTTGACAGATGGTGAAAAAAAAAAAACTCAGAATCTATACTTTGGCTGGTTGGCTGGCAGAACAACCAAACAGTTGGCAGGGAAATATTGAAGCAATACAAAGGAGGAAAGACAGAATCCAACAGCATACTGAGATGATTGAGAGGAGAAAAACAGCGCAACAACCAAATGAGTCACACTGCCCTGAAATGGCTCATCGTTGTTTCGACAAAATAAGGAAGGCTGAGATGCTCATGTACGAGCACTACCACAAATAAATACTGAACAAAATCTCATATACTCAGTCACATGCTCTCTCTCTCTCTCTCTCTCTCTCTCTCTCTCTCTCTCTCTCTCTCTTTCTCTCTTTGACACATACACACACATACACACACATTCCCCTTTGCTCTATGGGCCAGGCAACAGCTGTGTTTGGTGCAAGTGGAAGAGCAGCTAATGAACCAAACAGAACGCTTGACAATTCACATCTGCTGACACTCTCCAGCTGCTGCCAGCAGGCTGGCCTTCGCAAACCTCCCCAGACCAAGACCTAACGCCAGGGTAAACACCTGGGAAATACACCGCAGACACACATTTCTGCGTACATGCACACACTGACCTGCACTCACAAGCACAAACACACATATGTGTATTCCCCCCCAGCTTGTAATCTCTGCTGTGCATGTGCAGAATAATTGAGATTTGAAGCAGGTTTGAAATGAATCCATTTAACCCCAGTTAACATCAAAGGAAGCTACAAAAGCCAGAAAGGAGTGCTGTTTCACCTTCTGTCAGCAATTGCATAAATTACCCAATGCATTTTGTCACACGGAGGTTTACCCTGTTTTACCTCCTCTCACAACATCCTACAGCAAAAACCTGTTTGTGGCACTGAGTGACTTCACTGCACTGTGTTTTCACTTCTCTGTCTGTCTGAGTCTGTATGCAAAGACTTTATTTATATCCAGGTCTGAAGTGAAGGATGCCTGTGTCATTGCGGCAGACAGGTCAGTAGTCCTCTTCCTCCACTAGGCCTCATTATAGCCGTCTCGCTGGACAGAATGGATTGAGCCCAAGACGTCTCTCTCAAGACTTCACATATCTCTACTGTATTTTTTTTGTTATTGCTGGAGACAGTGACGGCCAGATTTAAAGCTTTGCTGCAAGTGTCTGTACAGAAATGCTTCAGTACAGCATGCACTTGAGAAGATCAGAGTACAGTACATGACACTCGAAGCAAACATATGTTGTAGATAATGTGATGCTCAGTGTTCTGCATTGAGTGTGGCAAATGCTTATGTAGCTTCTTCTGGGTGTTTGCACAGCCTTGTCAAAGCCTGTTTCCTACACAGAAGGAAAAAAAAAAAGTGTTACCTACCTAATCTCACTGTCTTAAGTCAGTTCAGCTGAAATTTCAGTTTCACTTACAATATGAAGTATAATAGCATCCAACTAATCAGTCTGACCAGAGTTGTTCAAGTATCATAGATTTTCTTCTTTATACAATTAGATGTAGGTATGACTCCTGCACAAATGCACAGGAAACCCCGTGGCAGTTGCAAATTTCAATCTATTCCATATAACAGTTATGGTCAATTTTGAAACTTAATTATGTATTTCCAATGTTGTCATGTGTTGAGAATTCAATTTCAATGCAGTTATTATTTAAAATTGAGACTTACACTGTAAAAAGGGAATTTCAGATCAATTCCGAAGTAATGTTACTTTTTGAATAATTTACACTCAATTTTTTAAGTTAAGGTTTCCAATACATTTTTCTGTACCAAATCAATTTAAAATTCTGCTTAAAATTACTACTTTGATGTAATATTTTGATGTCGATGAAAGTGAATAAGATACGTTTCTGGTAGATTTGGGCGTCTGACCACTATCTGACAGACAGCGTCAGTGCTCGACATGTTAGACGTGGCATGGAAACTGTTTTCTGTAAATATATGAGCAGTTTTTTCAGGGTTGGCTTTGAGAATGTTTTTTACTTAATTCAAAAGTATGGATGTTTCACGTTTGCTTTTCCATATTTTCAGATGTGTTTATAGAATCTATTAATTTGAAATGAATCAATTTACTAAACAAATGACACAAATCAACCAGTCAATTAAATAAACTTAATTTTTTGTGTTACCAATTGAAAAAAACTGAACTAAGTTGGACCAACAGTTTTTTTTTTATTTTTTGCACCGTGTATATGTCTTATCTTAAACTACTACAAAAAGTAATATTCATGAAACCATATCATTAGATTAGAAAGGGTCAGTATTTTACAGCTGGGCTTTGTTATGCACATTATTCAGTTGAACCAACAGAAAACTCTAAGTTGTATGAATGCAAAACATTGATTTGAAAACAGCTAAATTACTCTGTTCATTTGACTTATCCATAGTGTTAATCAAACTCATTTATGTAACTTCAAAATGCTTTATTTGTATTGGTTTTACCAATTGGACCAATTCAATTAAGTTGGTTCAACTATTTCTTTTTTTCAGTGTAACATGTGCTCACTTGCTCATACCTAAACACGTTTTGTTTCTCCCCTCTCTAACAGAGAAGCCTTTTGTCACCCCCATCCCTCCCACCACCCCCAATCTCCAATTTACTCAGGATCTTAATGTGCTGAAAAATGGCTCGTCTTTTCTGATTGCATTTGATAACAATTTTGTCAAGGCTCCTCTGGCAGCCGGCGAGGAGCAGTCCCATCAGCAGCTGTAGCTAATTAGCCACTATCGCTAGCTCTTTTGGCTCACCCTCGGCAGCTTCCCTTGGCCCAGTCGCTTCTAAGTATAAATTATTGGATTGTCGAGATAAACGAGGGCTGGCAAATAAGCGAGCGGGGGAATGAGAGAGATGAGATGGGGTTGAAGGGTAAAGCGTGAACAGGAGGAAGAGAAGCACAAATGCTGCTGGAGTTGCTGTCTCAGATCCTGACGGTTACAGACATCTACAGTGTGTCCTTGGTCATGACAAAAGAAGTTTATTTAGTGACTTTTTCACCCACGATAGTCAATTTTGTATTGACTGTGGGCAAATGAATTCAGTTTACTCTCGCCTCTGCATCAATAGTATGTGACCTTTTCCTAACGAGTCTAGAGAAACCCGACCACTTAAAACCTGCTCTAACTTCGCCGATGCTGAAGTTTTCTGCTCACTGCTAGCGGTGAATGTGTCAAAATAAAAGACCAAAAGTAGTTATAACATCCCACGTACTCAACAGTGTTTGAGGCTATTTAAGAAGAACATAATTGAATGCCCCTTCCCTTGCATTTCCCAAGACTGCCTTAACAATATTGGAGATAACAGCGAAATATAGCAAAATCAAAACTCCAGAGGACTCAGTAATAATTTGCTGTGCACCACTAAGGTGCTGATAGTTGCTGACCGTACAGAGAAAATGCGACTGAATTACTGTGATAAAAAAAAAGAAAGAAAAAAAAATGAGCCGATGAAAACAAGAGGCAATCATAGAGAACAGAAAGTCTAGTCAAGGACAAGCAGTGAGCGATAACACAGGACAATCTTTTATCCCCCTCTGATTAATTCCAGCTCCTTCCTGCACACTGGATGTAGTGTCATCAGCAACCTCCATGTTAATGGGAGTTTCACCGGGGTTGCAGGAATCTGTCCCGTGGAGGGCTGTTTGAGTGTACAAAGATTAACCTCCTGGACATCCATGTGTTTCTCTGCTGCTTTTCATCCTTTGCTGTTACAGATAGTGTCTGTGCTGCAACTTGCATAGCTTGTGCCTCAGGAGAAATAACAACAACATGACTGGTTGATATGAAAACTGAGATCTTAATTGCAGAAAAAATCAATATAAAAGAAACCATCAATCGTAGATTGTTCATTTCCAGGACTACACTTTATTCAGAGCAGGGCTGGGCAATTATTTCAAATGAGATTAAAACACAATATGACCTGCTGCAAAATTATAATCAGTGCAATTTTTCCTTAACCTCAAATATGTCTGAAGAGCAGATTCATTTATTTATTAATTTATTTATTTAAATTACTTTTTTATTATTATTTTACCTTTTTTTTTTTTTTTTAACAAATACTACTTTATTTTTCATGTATGTTTTTTATTATCACTATTAGTATGTACTTGAACAAGAATCATAAAAGTTATCATCCTGTTTAATATTGGAATTGATTTCAACGACAGATAAGCGGGGGAAACTAAAAATAATGGCACAATAAATCACAACTGCAATACAGGGGAAACAATGGCAATTCGATTATTTCTGCAAATTGTTCTAACTCAGAGTAAAAAAGAGTGAAACGGGAAAAGTGACTGCAGCCTGCAGTTTCAGAGCTCCTCTCCACAGTGGTCAGTAAACAGGTCACTTAAGACATGGATGTAAATCCTGCTCCTCTGGCAAAGCCATTTCATAGACTCACTCCAAAGCCATCAAAGAGCAGTTAAATGCTAGGAAATAATTTGGGCTACATGTGTTAATCAAAATGTAGAGCCCTTAAGCTAGTAAAGAGGGATTTGATATGAGGCAGAATTAATAACATGAGGAGAAAAAAGTACATTCATTCAGATTTAAATGGCATCATGTTGCATTGCAGCATCTGGCACCTGTGTGTGTGTGTGTGTGCGTGTGTGTGTTGGACCCAAAGCAATTACTCCTGCCTGAAAAGCCTAGATTCTTCTCTGTGATCAGTAAGAATCAGCTGGTTTGAATTATTATTGGATTTTTATTGCACTTTCCTCAAACTTTTACACAGACTTAACTATTTTCTATTAAATCTTTATCTTACACGGAGTAGTAACCAATCGAATAATAGGTTAAAATGATTGATGGCCACGCACCCATTTTTTTTTTACGTTTTAGAGGAATTGTTACTTAGGTTTTTGGAACCAGCTTTCAAAAGTGCATTAAGGCATAGGATATCATCCGTACTGTCTGAGCCTTATTGGCCGTATCCCAACAGAACCAACAATGAATCATTGAATACTAAACCCCACCCCATCAATTTCACCTGGTCATCTAATTGATGATAAATTTGCAGTGACATAAAACTTTTGATTTTTTATGACAGCTTGCCAAGACTTTCTGCAAGCATGCAGCAGGAGATGTGCGTAGTTAGCCAAGCTGTACATCATGTCTTTTATGTAGTGCTGCTCAGGGGATTTTAATGCCTCCACTGTAACTGCTTTGTATGCATCATTTACTTAGGAGAACATGCAAGTCCACATTTATGCCATAATGAGTTTTTGGCATCGGAAGAAAAATCTGTCAAAAACAAGGCAAATGGATTTTGCTCAACTGAGAAGAAGCTGAAAATGTGACTCACATCGTAACTTCATCAAGAACAAATTTTAGCTGAGTATTTTGAGGGAATCAGGTTGTGAGATGTCACAATGACTACGTGGAGTCTTCTGTTGAGCATTTTCTTTACAAAACTTCACAAACTCCAATATGTTCGAATTGCATAGGTCAGAAATGCTGCTGCCTTATAATTTTAGACAGAACAGTCATTAACGACAATAAAATGCAAACTGAAGAGCTTAATTCTTAGGAATAATGATTGTTTCAGTGTACAATATATTAACTGCTGAGTATTTACAGTTGAATATCTTTGTTGTATGAGATGTTACCAGACTTTACAGGTTTGCTTGTGGATTTCTTGTTGTTAATCAAACCCAAAAAGTACAAGCAGTCCCGTTGGCAACAGACACTATGATAAGGTGAACAAAATCAAAGATGTTATGGTTTTAAATGAGGCTGGAAATGAGTGCAAATAAGTTTAAATCACATTATGGCCTGCAGTATTCTTATCACAAATTTCCTTTTTATGTCTTTCTTTTTTTTGACAGTGGCTGTAATACCCAATCCTGCTCAACCAAATGGCCAAACTGATGAAAATGACCTTTATTTAAAGCAACAACCTGAGTGGTGAAAAGAGGAAAAAACAGTAAAACGTAGAAATGCAAAAAGTGTTAGGTGGGAAAAAATGGTCAAAAAGCAGCAAAAATTGGGTGAAGACTCGTAAAATAGTCAGAAAGTAATAAAAATTGCTCCAAAAGTGACTAAAATGTGCAAAAACAGTGAGTAGCACAAATATTATTGAGCGCATATACAGTAAATGCCTAACCCTTCTGTTTAAACTGTACTTTTATATTGGTCCTGTGTAATGTTCTAATTTTTGGGACACTGAATTTGGGATTTGGGGGATTGGGAAACATCATCATCTCATTTAATATAGCAAATGATATCATTGTGGGGAACCTTAAATAAATAAAAAAAAAAAAACTGGATATTTTTTCATAATATTCCAATTTTTGAGATATACCTGTAAAAACAGTTACTTTTGTGGATTTTCTTTTACAAAAATCTGTCTTTTCTTCGTGCCTGTTTTTCTTATCTGAAACAAGTCTGAAAAAAAAAAAAATCGTCCCATTCGATTGAGCAATCAATATCAAATTTGCCCTCTTCTTTTGATTATCTATTCCTAGTTGTATTTTTCAGATACGGTTGTCTGTTTAATGAGAAGTGATTTATGCTTGTGTTTATTTAACAACCCAATGGATGGGGAACCTAAATAACTGCATAATATATTGCAATATAGGGAACAATAATTGCAGTTGTATTATTTTTGCAAAGCGTTCCACCCTATTTTTAACTTTAAACTCTTGTCCCAACTACTGAAGTGGTGAGTTTCTTACCACCACACCTGAGCTGCAGAATGTATTCTAAGATGAGTTCTCCTGGGAGGATTATGCAGTTGATAAAAGAAAGCGAACAAACAAGTTACCTGCAGCCGTCAAAGCTCCCCACATGTTTGATTTGCAGTTCATGTGTTGACCTTCGCATGTCAAAGAGGCCTACATCACAGACAATAACCTCCTTTGCTTTGTTCTACTTTTTGATTCTGTGTGTGTGTGTGTGTATTTTGTGAAACAGGGAGAATGTATTGTGTTATTGTTCGTTTTCTACCCATGCAGCTGTCATTTAATATTGAACATACACTCACAAAAACAGAGTCTGATCGCAAAGCCAGAGAAGAAGCCTCAATTATTTCTGTCGTTCTAATGAGGAAAAGTAGATTTCTGGAGCTGTGAGTGATAAAATAATCATGCGGATGGATCATTATAGTGCTATCTTAAAATCATTGCATTTTAACGTGCCCTTCATCTCACATGGCATTGAGGAGTATTGATTTCCACTTCCTTGTCTACATCCTGGAACTTTGTTTCAGTCCAGTTCTCTCTCTCATCCTAGCCTCACCCGTTTTAGTAACAAAGGCTCTATCGACCTACTGAATCCTGCATGCACTTGACTGACAAAGTGTTCTTGTGATGAAATTCCTCATAAATCACACAAATAAAGGTGTGCGCTGCCATGCCACAGTTTGACAGATCAGAGATGGATTGCGGATGCCTTGGGGGCAGAACCAAATGACGCAGCCCATTAGGTATAGGGCAGAGGTATTCAAATCAATAACTCTGTCCTGTAGTAAGAATCCACCTCCTTCCCTTGAGGGCCCGATCTGTCAGATAATGACACCTCTGTTTGTTTACCCTGTCACTTTCCAATCACTCTTTTCCCTCTTCTCTGTTTATATTCACAGTATGCTAAGGGTTAGAAGAGACTGCAAGTGCATGAATTTTCCAACCATCCTGGAGCTGATGTTTAGTCTCTGAGTGGATCAACGTTAAACACATTCATAGAAACTTGAAAAAAATGCTAAAATATTGAATTTGATTACGCTGATGGAGAGATGAGTTCAAGCTATGTATCAAATAATAAATCAAGAATTGGGAGAAGTGTTAACAACAAATGCCTTTAAAATTGTTGAATTAGCTTTGAAGAACTTTTCAATTTCTTTTTTGAAATTATTTTTTGTTTGTTGGCTTTAACTTTTCTTCAGATTCTTGACAAGGAAGGACTCAAATGAGGAACAAGTTCAGAGAGTGGTGTCTCTTGGTGGAGGAGCAGTCAAAACAATTGCTACAGTCATTCTAGTTTTTGCAGAATTCTGGTAGATGGGGTGTCAAACACTTAAGTGCACGCACAATTAGGGAACAAAGTGAAGTATTGCTTAGTAAGGCACAAGAAGAAGTGTGGGTATCAAAAACGGATTCATTGTATAATATGCAGAATGTGTGGCTGAACTGTTATCAACTATGAAACCAAACATAGCAGAAGGGTTCGGAAGTGATCAAGAAGGCCTAAGATTACTAAGAAGTGATCAAGAAGGCTTCTGCTTTAGAAACAGTGTATGACAAGAAAAGGAAGCAAATGCCTTCTCAACTGTTTTTTTGCCCTCACTTGCTCTTAAGAGGACTGCACATGGTCTTTCATAAATCTCCATGAACTTTTTCTTTCTCCTTATGCATTTTGTTTCATAATTCTCAGCACACCTTTGCCCCTCCCCAGCTCTTTAACAGAGCTACAGCCCGCAAGCTGTGCCAAGAATGCCTTTGTTGGTTGCAGCCTTATAATTATTGTAACTGTGAATGAGGAGGGAATGCAGTCAATGCAAGACTATGGCAGCCAGCGTGTTTAAGTATGGGCTGTTACACCTTTGTGTATAAGTAATGCAACATGTGCCAGTGCTTAGATATTTAGAGCATATACCTTCTGTTTTCTTTAGGTGAGTTTTACCTAATTTTAAGGCTTATTTTGTCATAAATTTTGTTTCCTTTCATGGAATTGGGTGGTCCCATTCTTTGCTGTTTGCATGTGAAATAACTTATGACTACTTTTGTTGAATTGTGTTTTTCTTATGAGAATTTCTAACATCTCACTGCACCAAAGAAAAAAACTACGAATGACTTGGTAAAAAATGTCCTACCTACACTTTGACATGTACCTGTCTGTAATAATACATTGACACATGTACCTCTGTTAACAACCTTGATGTACAAAAAATTAAAAAAATGTGCTTTTTTTCTGCTGAGAAAACAGTTATGATCTTATTTAAATAAGGTCTATCAAACCACATGTTACAAAAAGTAACTGTTAAATATAGTAAATTTGAATATGTTGGAAAAATCTCCACTCAAAAGGAGAAACCAGAAATTTGGAGAATTTTTTTTGTACTTAACAAGCAGCAAGAACAGCAGAAGGTAAATCTGAAGCCAATACAAGGGTTGAAGCAGAAGAAAGAAACTGCTGTGTTGTAAATCTTTTCCCATAATGCCCAGGGCTTTCACAGTTATAGGACATAAAGCCAAGTGACAACTAAGGTGAAGGAGATTTTTAATGTTTTTTTTTGTGGGGTTTTTTATGTTGTTTTTTTTTTTTTTTTTTTTTTGTGTGTGTGGGCAAACTGTAAAGTAAACATAAGGTGAGATTAATGACTAAATACAAAATGTTAGCCTCAACAATGGGCCAAAACCAATAATTGGTCCAGCCCTAGCATAGAGGAGGTAATTGCTGATCAGGCTTTGACTCCTCATTAGTCTTTTTAGAGCAGTAATGACACTGGAAAGCTGCTCTCTCAATGTGAAACACACAAGACACAAGCGAATGCACCAGAGGCCAAAGTTCTACCCATATAATGGCCTGTCACACTGGTCATATGAGCCAATACATGGGCCAAAGCATGACATCTGGAATGACAAATTTTTCTTCATATTGGAAAAAAGCCTTGTAAGCTCAAAGATATCCCTCCTGCTGTGCTCAGATCTTGCAAACACAGTGGAAGTAAAGAGAACAGAAAGGAAAAAAATATGTGAAATCAGAG